>CM044962.1:18554154-18965409 GCA_024516035.1 Bactericera cockerelli | reverse complement strand
TAATACTTTATTTATAAACAAATATAAAACAAACAAAACAAATTTTGAGATATTAAAAAAAAAAAAAAAAAAAAAAAAAAAAATGGGTACTTACTCCAAAAAGTTGCAATTATTCTATTCTAGGGGAATTTTGTGGGGGCCAAAATAATTCACACCTCCATTCTTATTATTTCGAGGAAAAAAATTTCTTTCCATAACAATAATTTCTTATCTAGATCCTGCTGTAATGAGGTGAGGATATTATTTCCCGAGCTTGAAGGTGTGCGGTTTTACTTCCGAGAATATCTGCGATATCGGAAGACTGGTAAATTATAATATTATGTGCTCCGACAAAAAAAAAAAAAATATATGAAGACTGTGCGCCTGACCACTAACTTTTTAACTAAACGCTTTTAAATCGTGAACCGTACGATCAATAAAATTTTAATGAAAATTTGTGCTTAGCGCATTAGCGTTTTACAAAGTAAGTTTGTTAATTTTATTGAATAAATTATGGTTGTGCTCTGATGTTTAGGAAAATCCGAAAATTTGGACCACAAAGTGCAAAAATAAGGTGATGATCTTACCGATACCCAATTTTTTGTAGGATTCAAAATATTAGAAACACGCAAGAGATTCAGTCCGGAGCTTTTGGAGATACAAGTGATTTAGTAAAAAATCTCTGATTCTAGCGCTATTAAAATTTGAAATTTTTGATTACCATTCACGAGAAAGTATTGTGTCCATAATTGGCAGTGTTTTGTAATCAATTTTAATGATGAAAATTTCCCTGCTTCCTCTTACCAACCTTTTATCTAGGTATCTTGTTTATTATTCGCTTCTTTTTTTCTCTCTTTTTGTTTTGTTGTATACAGGGTGTCCCACCAAACTTGGACACCTCAAATTACTCGGCCCCTGAAGAAGTTTTTGAAAAATAAAAAAATCTAGGGTACATGTGCTAATTATGCGGTTTCAGTTATGAAATGTTTTTTATACAGGGTGGTTCAAAAGTCAGAAATTGAGGTGTCAACTTTCGATTTTTAAATGGATCGACCTGAATTTTATTTGATAATTTTACTTCTAAATGATTTCTGAGTACTTTTTTAAACAAAAATATTACATACAGGGTGGTTTTTTTTTCGACTAATTTTTTTTCTAAATCTTGAATAACTCAAGTTCGGTTAATTTTTTCGATAACAAGAAGAGAATGTGTTTGTGTAATGAATACACGCACTTTCAATTGGCATCAAAAAAATTTATACAGGGTGGTTCACAAGTGAAATAATGACTTGATTTTTTTTAAAACCGAGTTTTTTAAAAAAATTATTTAGGATTAATAATTCTCGTCTAATTTTACACATTTTTCGTTGGTCATATCGAAAAACAAAACTAAAGTGTTGTACAGGGTGAGACATAATTTTTTTGTAACACCCTGTATATGGGCAGTTAAAGAGACGCAAAATTAAGTATAAAGACTAAATATGCAAGAAAAACTTTGATTTTTAATTAAACTAAAAAGTTATGGTGTTTTAACTAATATTGTCGCATGGACCACCCTGTAGATATTTTCTTAAACCATCATATGGGTAGTCGAAACTGTCTAAAATTCAACGAGGAGTCCAAATCTGAAAGAAAAAAAATGAATTCAAAAAGCCATGCTCAATTTTGTGTCTACACCTACCTACTTTTTATTTCAAGTTTTAA
Organism: Bactericera cockerelli; assembly: GCA_024516035.1. NCBI lineage: Eukaryota > Metazoa > Arthropoda > Insecta > Hemiptera > Triozidae > Bactericera > Bactericera cockerelli. The sequence continues at coordinate 18,963,726 of CM044962.1, read as the reverse complement.
AATCATTCAGTGTGGACACCAAATTGAAAATGGCTTCAAATTCGTGTTTTTTACTTGTTTTTCCCACATGATTCGAAGTGTTCGTTGAATTTTATACAACTTAGAGTACTTACATGATAGTTTAAGAAAATATCTACAGGGTGGTCCATGCGACAATATTAGTTAAAACACCATAACTTTTTAGTTTAATTAAAAATCAAAGTTTTTCTTGCATATTTAGTCTTTATATTTAATTTTGCGTCTCTTTGACTGCCCATATACAGGGTGTTACAAAAAAATTATGTCTCACCCTGTACAACACTTTAGTTTTGTTTTTCGATATGACCAACGAAAAATGTGTAAAATTAGACGGGAATTATTAATCCTAAATAAATTTTTTAAAAAACTCGGTTTTAAAAAAAATCAAGTCATTATTTCACTTGTGAACCACCCTGTATAAAATTTTTTGATGCCAATTGAAAGTGCGTGTATTCATTACACAAACACTTTCTCTTCTTGTTATTGAAAAAATTAACCGAACTTGAGTTATTCAAGATTTAGAAAAAAAATTGGTCGAAAAAAAACCACCCTGTATGTAATATTTTTGTTTAAAAAAGTACTCAGAAATCATTTAGAAGTAAAATTATCAAATAAAATTCAGGTCGATCCATTTAAAAATCGAAAGTTGACACCTCAATTTCTGACTTTTGAACCACCCTGTATAAAAAAAATTTCATAACTGAAACCGCATAATTAGCACATGTACCCTAGATTTTTTATTTTTCAAAAACTCTTTCAGGGGCCGAGTAATTTGAGGTGTCCAAGTTTGGTGGGACACCCTGTATATCTAATTCTACCTTGTCTGAAAAATTTTTACAAAAAAAAAAAAAAAAAAATTACTTCTCAAATCTCTCCTACTCTACTCTTTACATTATTTCTCTGTTTCTAGCTCTCTTCTTTCCTTTTTGTCTCTTCTCCCTCTCTCTCTCTCTTTTTCTTTTTGTCTCTTTTCCCTCTCTCTTCTTTCCTTTTTGTCTCTTCTCCCTCTCTCTCTATTTTTCTTTTTGTCTCTTTTTCCTCTCTCTTCCTTACGTTTTTTATCTTTTCCTCTCTCTCTCTTCTTTCCTTTTTGTATCTCCTTCCTCTCTCTTTCCTTTTTTCTCTCTCCTCCCTCTTCTCTTTTTGCTCTTTTATCTCCTTCTCCTTCTTTTCTTCTTTCCTTTTTGTCTCTCTTCCCTTTCTCTACTTTCCTTTTGTCTCTTCTCTTCTCTTTCTCCTCCTATTTGTCCTCCTCTCTTCCTCTTTCCTTTGTATCTTCTCCCTCTCTCTTCTTCCTTTTGTCTCTTCTCCTTCTCTTCTTACCTTTCTGCCTCTGTCTTTTTTCAAGATCCTTTCATTTTTAATGCAGAAATTTTTAACAAAAGGTAGTGCAGATATTTATACAAAAAATTCAGTCCTAAGTAAAAACACTCGAGGATGGTGTTTTCAACTAACCAATCATTATTTTCCTCTCCCTGTTTCAAGCATGGCTCACGCTGGTCTGGCTGCAAGTACTGCGCTCTTTAAATTTTAAGTATATGACTGAAAAAAGAAAATAAGCTGAGTCCAAACTATCCAAAAGATTAAATATATTGAGAATGACATGGAGGTTCATGGAGAAACAGAAGACTCTATAGATTAAAAAAGCAACATGGTTGGGTGGAAGAGCTCACTCCAATGAGAATCCTGTCATAAAAAAAGCCTACAAAAAAAAAAATAGTTTGCGAAATAATAATAATATTTTTTCACTTTCCACCTTTTACACTTTTATCTTCCTCCCTACCATCGTCATATTATATTTTCTGTCCTTCCTTAGTCATACTTTTCTGTTCCCGTCCCTTTCTTGTCCTTATCCACTACCTTATCCCTTTTCCATCCCTCTGGAATTTCATTACTCCGCTTCGTATTTTAGGGACGCTAGTAACTTCATTTTCTGTTTCCTTGTCCGACTGATGTGTCTTCTTTCTGTTGATAACTTTGTCATATCGAGGAGACATGGTGGAAGAAGAGTTTGGAAGAATAAGTGACTGTTTTGAAGAGGTAGGGTTCATAATAGATTCATGTTCCCGCATAAACTAATCAAAAATGGTCTATTTTGGTGAATTGTAAAAGTTTGATGAACGAAGATTATTAAGAAATTGAAAAGGGATGTTTTAACTTTTAAGGATGATGTGAATTTCGATCCACAGGAAGTTAAATGAAAATTCTTCTCAGTTAGGAGATAGGTCAACTACACGAGCGCACCGAGAGTTGTCCCTTACAAACAAGTGTATTTGAATTTTTAATATTAATTTATGTCAGTTTTTGGAATCCTATCTGGGATCTTTCATAAGCAAGTATTTCATTTCTGATCTAATCATGGTATCATGAAGATTAAATCCTCAATTAGAGAATGACATTATAGCAGAGACTGTTACCAGAGTTTTGCTATTACTTTGGTACCAGCCGAGCACATGGCTGAAATCCGATGAAACTCCTCGGCTGAGATGAAAAAAAACGCCCTCTACGAAAAAAGAGACCACCCGGCAGAGTGTAATGTAACAGAAAACATAGTTCCCATGTATTTCATGTACTTTCAGCCAGCAAAAATTTCAACATAAATTTCAAAAATAATAGTAATTTTCATTGGAGAAATGGACTCTACGTGAAAAAGAAATTTATACTAGAGTAACATGTTCACCACAGCAGCGTTTATCAATTCGGGCGGAAGATTAGGAAAAGATACATTGACAGAAGAGGTGATAGTGGAATATATCTTTTAGTATAGGTACAAACTCCAGGGAAAAAGAAGGTACGAGAAAAATTAAAGGACGAGACAAATAGTGGAGATAGAAGCGGTGGATGAGGCGGAGAGGGTGGGTTGAAAAGATGAAGGAGACATTGGATAGATGTGATGGAAGATGAAGGAGACATTGGATGTGATGGGGTGTAATGGAAAAAGGAGTTTTATGACGATGACTATAAACAGAATATACAAGAGTGGTGTTCTCGAGATCTCGGGATGGTATCCGTGGTGGAGGCATGGCATGTTTTATGCGACATGAGTGTTTTGTTGAGATTTTTTTTTTTAATTTATCGGCCTATTGATGTGAAAACATCAGTCTCGAAGATTTATGAGTTTGACCTGCATATGGGTGAGATAACAGTTTAACCAGTGGTTCTGTGAACTGTAAACCTCACACAGATTTTACTATCGCATTATAAATGTTTAATGAAGCATGAGGAAATCAAGACCTTTCATTCGATACCCCACACGATAGGTTTTTAATTAAAAAATATCAACCGGCATTATTTTTGGCCCTTTTTTGATATTTTACCACAGTGCGGACAACTTAGCTTTCACGATCAATTTTTTTTACTACTAATCTGAAATGTATTTTTTCAAAAACTCTACAAAATTTCAAGAGCCAAGCTTGTTTCAATAAAAATAGAAAATAATATTGTTTTCAATTTTCACCAAAACGGCCGATAACATCATTTGCAAAGAGCTCTACTTATGACCTTTTTTTTAAGTTATCATATTTGTTTTAATCACATTCGTGATATCACAACTACTCAAACTCGCCTTACTAAATCGACGCTGAAACCGTGACTTGAACCACCGACCTCCAGGTTACAAGTCTGCCGCCTTATCGATCAAGCTACTGAGGTCGGTTTAGCAGCCTATTGGTTTAATAACATCATTTGACAAGAGCTCTACTTATGACCTCTAGCAGCCTATTGGTTTGATAACATCATTTGAAAAGAGCTCTACTTATGACCTCTAGCAGCCTATTGGTTTGATAACATCATTTGAAAAGAGCTCTACTTATGACCTCTAGCAGCCTATTGGTTTGATAACATCATTTAAAAAGAGCTCTACTTATGATCTCTAGCAGCCTATTGGTTTGATAACATCATTTGAAAAGAGCTCTACTTATGACCTCTAGCAGCCTATTGGTTTGATAACATAAAAAGAGCTCTACTTATGATCTCTAGCAGCCTATTGGTTTTTTTTTTTTTTTTTTTCTAATTAGGCGCTTTAACTCTGTGTTGCAACAGGTCGTTCGCGCCGACTACCCCTTTTTAAATCATGTCATAAATACCTATTTTAATAAGATAAAGCAATAGATAGTCAACGCACTCCACAGAGTCAGAGAGCGCAGGAGGATTAGGGAACGAATTACGGATTTGTGAATGTAAAGGACAGATCAGAATGTGTCGGACAGTAAGATACTCTCCGCAATCACATAAAGGCTGAGGTGTTCTCTTGAATAAAAAACTATGAGTTAGCCTTGTATGGCCGATTCTCATGCGTGTTAAAATAATTCTTCAGTGCGGGTATTTCTGCTAGGTACTGGAACTCCATTCATTGACACTGGGTTTGATCAGTTTCAATTTATTAGTAATTGAAACCATGTCCCAAGAAGATTGCCATTTGGCTTTTACGATTTTACTTATAACGGGTTTAAAGTCAAGATCAGAACATAACCTTATAGGTGGTAAATTGGTATTGGGGTGCTTAGCAGCATGATCAACAGTGTCGTTACCAACGATTCCCGAGTGAGATGGGCACCATAAGAAGGTAATTGACTTACCACAACTAACCAGATCAGTCCAAGTTTTATATACAGGGTGTCCCACCAAACTTGGACACCTCAAATTACTCGGCCCCTGAAAGAGTTTTTGAAAAATAAAAAAATCTAGGGTACATGTGCTAATTATGCGGTTTTAGTTGTGAATTTTTTTTTATACAGGGTGGTCCAAAAGTCAGAAATTGAGGTGTCAACTTTCGATTTTTAAATGGATCGACCTGAATTTTATTTGATAATTTTACTTCTAAATGATTCTTGAGTACTTTTTTAAACAAAAATATTACATACAGGGTGGTTTTTTTCGACCAATTTTTTTTCTAAATCTTGAATAACTCAAGTTCGGTTAATTTTTTCGATAACAAGATGAGAATGTGTTTGTGTAATGAATACACGCACTTTCAATTGGCATCAAAATTTTTTATACAGGGTGGTTCACAAGTGAAATAATGACTTGATTTTTTTTAAAACCGAGTTTTTTTAATTTTTTATTTAGTATTAATAATTCCCGTCTAATTTTACACATTTTTCGTTAGTCATATCGAAAAACAAAACTAAAGTGTTGTACAGGGTGAGACATAATTTTTTTGTAACACCCTGTATATGGGCAGTCAAAGAGACGCAAAATGAAATAAAAAGACTAAATATGCAAGAAAAACTTTGATTTTTAATTAAACTAAAAAGTTATGGTGTTTTAACTAATATTGTCGCATGGACCACCCTGTAGATATTTTCTTAAACTATCATGTAGGTACTCTAAGTTGTATAAAATTCAACGAACACTTCGAATCATGTTGGAAAAACAAGTAAAAAACACGAATTTGAAGCCATTTTCAATTTGGTGTCCACACTGAATGATTTTAAAACTTGAAATAAAAAGTAGGTAGCTGTAGACACAAAATTAAGCATGGCTTTTTGAATTCATTTTTTTTCTTTCAGATTTGGACTCCTCGTTGAATTTTAGACAGTTTCGACTACCCATATGCTGGTTTAAGAAAATATCTACAGGGTGGTCCATGCGACAATATTAGTTAAAACACCATAACTTTTTAGTTTAATTAAAAATCAAAGTTTTTCTTGCATATTTAGTCTTTATATTTAATTTTGCGTCTCTTTGACTGCCCATATACAGGGTGTTACAAAAAAATTATGTCTCACCCTGTACAACACTTTAGTTTTGTTTTTCGATATGACTAACGAAAAATGTGTAAAATTAGACGAGAATTATTAATACTAAATAAAAAATTAAAAAAACTCGGTTTTAAAAAAAATCAAGTCATTATTTCACTTGTGAACCACCCTGTATAAAAAATTTTGATGCCAATTGAAAGTGCGTGTTAACATTACACAAACACATTCTCTTCTTGTTATCGAAAAAATTAACCAAACTTGAGTTATTCAAGATTTAGAAAAAAAATTGGTCGAAAAAAAACCACCCTGTATGTAAAATTTTTGTTTAAAAAAATACTCAAGAATCATTTAGAAGTAAAATTATCAAATAAAATTCAGGTCGATCCATTTAAAAATCGAAAGTTGACACCTCAATTTCTGACTTTTGGACCACCCTGTATAAAAAAAAATTCACAACTAAAACCGCATAATTAGCACATGTACCCTAGATTTTTTTATTTTTCAAAAACTCTTTCAGGGGCCGAGTAATTTGAGGTGTCCAAGTTTGGTGGGACACCCTGTATATTAGATATTATGGGATTGTCAAAATCAACATTGCTAATAGCATTGAGAGAACTTCTGGAGTCAGAAACTATTAAAAATTTGTGTGAGGGTAAAAATTTCAAATTTTTCAAACATAATAATATGGCAATAAGTTCGGTACTATAAACAGAGTTGACACTATTTAGCACAAATGAAGAGACGTACTTATTAATGATGTACGCACAACTAGTGGAATCAACAGATTTCGATCCATCAGTATAGCATATGATAGAATCAGCATACTTGGAATTAATAGTTTGAGAAAAGTGTTGTTGAAAAACAACATCGGGAACATTGACTTTTTTTCCCAAGTTCATGCAATTATCAATTTGAGGAAGATTGACTGACCACGGAGGAAGATGTTTAACATATGGTGCAAAATCACTTGAATTTATGAAATTCATGAAAGCAGTGATTTCTTTAAATCTAATACATAGAGGTTTGGGCTTGTTCCCAGGATACTTTTCAATATCTATATTGGATTGAAAAAGGACTTTTTGTACAGGATTGGAAGGGCAACAGGCAACCTTCGATACATAATTCATTGTAAGCTTAAGTCTTCTCAAACTTAGGGGAAGGACGCCTGATTCAACATGAATGCTTGGTATGGGGCTCGACCTTAAGGCACCAGTAGCTACTCTGATTCCTGAATTTTGAATAGTATTCAACTTGTTTAAAACATGGTCTTTGGCAGCACCATATACAATACACCCATAGTCAAAAATTGGAAGGACATAAGATTTATAGAATTTGAGAAGAACAGAACGACGAACACCATATTTTTTGTTCGAGACTAATTTAAGAGCGTTCAGAGCTTTGATTGCTTTGTCTTTTGTATAGTTTACATGAGTAGACCAGGACATTTTACTATCCCAAAAGAGACCGAGAAATTTGGTTTTGTCCACAAATTTCAAAGGGATACCATCATAAAAAATAGGAGGAATACATAGGTTTCTGGACCTTGAAAAATTAATACATACAGACTTAGAAGGGTCCGACGAAAAAGTAAGTCCGTTAGCCTGAGACCATTTCAAAACATCGTTCAACGTAGTTTGAAATCTACGTATAAGGGTGTTAATATCTTTACCTCGGATGGTGAGGAGAAGATCGTCTATAAACAAAAGACGCCGAACAGGTAACTTTATTACATCCAGTAAATCGTTCATGAAGACAATAAACAGTAAAGGACTCAGAGACGAACCCTGAACTATACCATTTTCAAGGGAAAAAGTGTTAGAAAGAACACCATTAACCTTTACTCTTATTTTCCGATCTTTTAGAAAGTTATAAATAAACCGTAACATGAATCCATCAATTCCAAAGCTTTGCAACTTTGTCAGTATTTTGAAACGCCACGTCATATCAAAGGCTTTTTGGACATCAAGAAATGCAGCCAAAGTATTTTCTTTATTGGCAAAGCCGTGGGCAATTTCATTTTCAAGATAAACTAAGTTATCAACGGTGGACCGTTTTAAACGACCACCGCTTTGATAAGGGTTTAGCAAAGACTTATTTTCAAGGGTCCAAAACAATCTTTTGTTCACCATTTTTTCAAACACTTTACTGGTGCAATTCAAGAGCGAAATTGGACGGTAATTGCCTGACACTAGGCGGTCTTTTCCAGGTTTAAGAAGTGGCACAATAATCGCCTCATTCCATGATGAAGGAAATACACCCGAAGACCAAATCAAGTTGTAAAAATCGAGGAGTTTCATCAGAGCAACGAAAGGAAGATTCTTAAGAAGAATGAAAGAAATGCCGTCAGGACCGGCAGCCTTGGAAGTACAAGACTTCAGAACGAAAGTTAGCTCATGATAAGAAAAAGGACAATTGTATTCATTAAGTTTTGAAAAATCAAAAGTGATTGGACTACTTTCACAAGAAGATTTGTGAGAAAGAAAATCAGGAGAGTAATTCATATTTGAAGAAACACTAGAAAAGTGTGAACCCAGAATATTAGCTATTGAAGGCGAATCAAATGAGAGGTCTGAAGAATTCAACGGATCCTGTAAAGCAGAGATATGTCTTGGAGTATATTTACCCCTCAACTTACCCATTCTATGAAACATTTCAGCAGGCCTGACAGAGTGATCGATAGATCCTACAAAATCAGACCAACCTTTTTGTTTCTTCGATTTGATAAGTCTTCTGGAAATGGCGCGTGCACGCATAAAGGCTATTTTGTTATCTAGGGTGGGATGACGTCTAAGAGTTCTAAGACATTTCCGCCTCTTTTGAATGGCGACTTTAATTTCGTCGTCCCACCAAGGAACCGGCAGACGATTTGGTGGAATCATTTTTTCAGGTATAGCAACATCTGCAGCATTCAAGATATTGTAATTGATCATAGAGAGGACAGCATCAATATCTTCATTATTATTAGTAATAAAATCAAAATCTATTTTCTCTTTGAACAAGTCCCAATTTGCCTTATCATAATTCCAAATTTTTTGAGAGGAGTTTGAAATTTGAGATGAAGTAGAAGGACTAAGATTGGAATAAGACAATAATATTGGGAAGTGGCCCGAAAAGTACAAATCTTTCACAATATTCCATGATATATCAGGGTATATTGAAGTGGAACAGAAAGCAAGGTCAATGGAAGAGTGAGACAGGTGTGTAAGACTGTAGTAAGTAGCATCCCCTGAATTCAGTAGGTGCACGGTACTGTGATTCAAAATAAATTTCTCTATCTCCTTACCTTTAACATCCAGTCTACAATCACCCCATAAAGGATTGTGGGCGTTAAAATCGCCTAAAAAAAAGAAAGGAGATGGCAACTGGTTCTTTAAATTGGTCAGATCAGATTCATCGTAATGAGACTGAGGAGGAAGATAAACATTACAGATACATATTTGTGTAGAAATATTGGGGATTTTCACTAGAACAGCAACACATTGAATGTTGGTTGTTAGATTAATTTGTTTAGAATAACAAGTGTTATGAACGAAAATACAGACTCCACCACTAGCATTATTACCATGGACATAATCATGTCTATAGAGATCAAAATTTTTCAATTTTGGGTTTTGAGAACTCGTAAGACGAGACTCTTGTAGACATATAATATAAGGGGATACGTTACGTACAAGGCATTGAAGTTGATCAAGATGATTTACAACTCCATTAATATTCCATTGTAATAAAATATTATTCATACTTTACTGAACGGAAACATTAAATTAAAGAATTTATAAGAAAAAAAAAAAAAAAAAAAAAACTACTCATAACTTTATACAGCTCATATTATATGAAAATGAGAAATATATTGACACCATCAACCAACATTAGTGCAGTAAATTCAAGAAAAGAAGAAAAAAAAAAAAAAAAAAAAAAAAAAAAAATTGTCATAGGTTTCATAGTTTTATTCATGATGAGAGGTAAACTCGACAACCTCAGGGGCAGGCAGAGTCAAGGATCGGGTCTAGGTCTCCATCACATAACAACAGTATTTTATAGTAATTGCACTCTATGGTCTTTGACCAAAGGGTGAGAGGTAGTCCATAAGGATTAAGGATCTACTTTTTAGAGTCAAAAGGCGACCATGCCTGACAGTATAAACAGAGGTTCTCGTCATCCTCTGGGGGCAGTAGTATACATGAAGTCTGTGTAGCATGGAGACCATCACCGCCAAGACACAAAATTCTTATACTTTTGTATAGAATATAGATATAATAGAATTGAATACATTATGATACTAATGACAACTTGAATTGAATTGAGAACAGGTTTGGATAAGACATGCAGATTTGCAGAATGAGGGTTGATATGTGGAAAAAATGAGGCATACAAGGGGAAGGAGCTAGTTATAAGGTTGTGAGGGAGGAGAGGATGAGATAAGATTAGGAAACAAATTCATGTAAAGGATAGGGAAAAAAAAAAAAAAATAGGATGAATAATATTTTATTTAGGTTTGGGATGGAGGAATTGCAGATGTATCTGCAAGGTCATCTAATGACGCTGAAGAAATACTTTTAGACAGATTTTTAAATCTGTTCCTGATTTTGGAATTATTAATGAGGGCATCACTGGAAGAAATTTTATTTAACAAGGAACATACATCAGAAGGAGTCATATTGTATTGAGATCTGATAATTGCAATCTTCCTCTTCAGTACCTGATTTTTCATATCTTCGATAAGATTGAGAAAAACCCCGGGGTCTACGGACGGATCAATCCTTTTAATAATAGGGATGAGGGATTGTAGATCATTACTCTGTTCAACACACATTTTCTTATCACTTTGGGAATTTTCAGGGGATGTGCTACTTACACGCTTCTTACTTTTTAATGCTCCACTAGAGGGGCTAACTTCGGGTGAAATCAACATTTCTTCATCCGACTCGGAATCAAGGTCTTTAGGTACTTCAGAATCAATAATATTCTGCACCTCCGTGGGTACAACAACAGCGGCTGATTCAGTTATTGAATCAACTTTAGCTATGACATTACCTTCAACAGGCAGCATAGGATCAGTATTTATCACAGGCCCGGAGAGGGCTGGAAATGAGGCAACAGGGAGAGGGGGAGAAGCGGTGACATCAGTTCGACTAGCGAAAGACGGAAGAAAAACACCAGTCATGGAATGATCCTGGGACTGGGAAGGAGGCATTCCAGACTGAGAAATGAAAGGATTGGAACTTTCAGTACCAGCAATAAGTCTGTCCTGAGCAGGAGTAGCGGAATTTTGACAGTTCTTCATGAGATGTCCTTCGCCGTGACATCTATAACACTTTACTTTGTCAATAACAATAAATATTTTATAAATTACATTATCATGGCACAGAGTAATGAAAGGAGGCAAGTCCTCTACATTGTCAACCATCACAGTTCTACGAAAACCAATGAGGTGACAGAAACGACCATTACGTGAACCGAGATTCACGAACTTAATATCTGAAACAACCTTTGTGTACTTAGACAGTTCATTGATAAGTAATGACTCAGAAATACTAGGTTCAACATTACAGAGGAACAGTTTGTGACCATTGTCTACTAACTTACGTACAGTAAGAAGCTTATTGTCAATTACTAGTTGGGGATGATGCTCATATAATTTCAAGACCTCGGCCTCGTTGATTAAATAAAACTTAACCAAGTCATTGTTCTTGCCGGCAAAGACCATTTTATCATCACCGACTACATCTCCCACCGCACACAAGTACTTATCCAGGGGAATAGAACTGTCGAACGGTAGCGAAAATCCGCACTCCTTAGAAAGGTACAAAGAGTCTATCTTGGGAGAACTTGGTTGAAAACCATTCTTGTTATAGCCTTGCCTAGGCATGTAAGAAACACGGTAGGAGGAAGGAAGATTTCTCTTTAAAATATTGGAATAATTATTATTATTACTATGCATCATTATATTTTTAATAAAAAGACGAAAGTAAATAAGTAAGGAATCTGTAAGGTAAAGGTAAAGGTAATTATTTGACAGAAGTAAAACACTTCGTTAAGGAAAACACTAATCGGAAGTAAAACACTCCGGTAAGAGAAGCACTGGTGCTACAAAAACACCTAGAAGATAATGAGTCCAGCTAATTGAAAGCTGGAATATAAGATATCAGCTGGAGTAAACATTTTATTAGTAAAGGAAACAAGAGTAATGTGAAATAATATCGTAAAGGCCAGTGATTATGTAAATTTCGAAATGAATCGAATGCTAGTTTACCACTCTAGCAGAAGGAAAAACAATATTATGTTGCCATGGCAACCAAAAAATTTCGAAAAAGAAAGTTCGATATGATCGACTTTAAAAAGGTAAAAGAACAGGTAAACACATCACATATTGACACCAAATTTTACAAAAAGAACAAAAAACGTTATTCCAAGCACTATGCAAAAAATCACAATTTTTGACACTCAAAAACCTACTGAATTCTTGAAATGAAAACAGGAGAGAAAAAGAGCGAACTGCACAGGAAAACTTTACAACGGGGAATGAGCCTATTGGTTTTTTTTTTTTTTTTTTCTTCTCTTGAAGCACTTTAACTAGGTCTTATACCTGTCGTTCGTGCTGATTCCTGGGTTTAAATTTTGTGAAATATATTCGCCTCTTTTAGAAGGCAAATTACTGAGTCGGTATCTGAAGGGTCGTCCGTTAGCGAGGGAATGCGAGGCAAACCTCTTCTAATGTTTTCAAGTAGTTGGCAGTATATTATGATATGGCGAACTGTTAGTGGTTCTCCACATTGACAGATTGGGGGTGGAGATTTGTTAAAAATAAAACTGTGCGTAAGTCTAGTGTGGCCAATTCTAATTCTGGTGAGTACCACCTCTTCGGCTCTACAAGAGCGGTTACTGGAGGTCCAAGGCTTGATGAGGGGTTTGATAGTCTTGAGTTTATTTTGATTTGGAACCTCATTCCATGTGTTTTGCCAGGATGATAAAATAACTTTGTTAATAAACGGTTTGAAGTCTTCTGTTGAACAAATTGATAGGGGTGTTAAGGAAGAGGGGTTTTTTGCAGCAATGTCTACCGCCTCATTGCCACGTATGCCACAATGGGACGGGCACCAAAGGAAACTGATGGTTTTTCCTACTGCTTTCAAATCTTTCCAACAAGAAAATATTTTCGATATAATTGAGTTACTGAATTGTGGGTTTTCAATACCCAAAAGAGCACTGAGAGAGTCGCTCACAACTAAAAAGTTATAAGAAGAGACGCTTTTAATAGCTCTCAAGCACAGTAATATGGCTATGAGCTCAGCAGAAAAAATTGAATTGATGGGGTTCAAAACCTTTGAAGTGATTTGGTCGTTGATACTGAAAGCACAGCTTGTAGAATTAGAAGACTTCGAACCGTCCGTAAAACACAAGGTAGCAGATGAAAACTCCGTGTTAATTAGTTCTAAGAAATTTTGTCTATATGACTCTGGACAGGTGTTGGTTTTTTTAAAACTACTCAGTTTAGTAATAACAGGAGGTAGACTGCTTTTATCAACCCAAGGAGGGATGTTCTTCGAAAAGGGTAGAATCTCACTTTCCATAATCTTATCTGCAAAATCGTTTAACTGTCTATACCTAAGACAAAGGGGTTTTGGTTTATTTGGTGTGAATTTGGCATCAGATAGCTGTTGATGAAAAAGAATTTTATGCATGGGATTTGACGGAGAGCTACCGATTTTTGCGACATAATTCATGAGGAGTTTGTCTCTTCTCAGCTTTAAAGGAGGAATACCTGATTCGACATATAAACTTGGTATTGGACTAGTTCGGAGAGCACCTGTAGCAATCCTTATCCCAGAGTGGTGTAAGGTATTCAGTTTACTTAGCTGACATTTCTTAGCAGAAGCGTAAATAATGCAACCGTAGTCAAAAACAGGAAGCACATAAGCTTTGTAAAATTTAAGTAAAATTTCGCGTCTGACACCCCATTTCCTATTTGATATCATTTTTAAGGCGTTAAGGGAAGTCATAACACGTTCTTTGGTATAAGCAATGTGAGATAACCAACTCATCTTCTTATCCCACATGAGGCCTAGAAAACGATTTTTTTCGACAAAAGTTAATTGAACACCATCAAAATTTAATAGTAAACTTACGGGTTTCCGTAAATTGGAAAAATGCATTCCTACTGATTTACCAGGATCGGTAGAAAAGACCGTGCCATTATGTTTGGACCATTCTGATATCAGGTCAAGCGTACGTTGAAGCCGAGCGAGCAAAGTGTCAACATTTTTGCCTCTGATTGTTAAAACCAGGTCGTCGATAAAAAGGAGACGCTTGACAGGTAGTTTTATTACGTCTAAGATGTCGTTTAAATAAACTATGAAGAGAACAGGGCTGAGAGACGAACCGGTGATAATACCGTTGGAGAGCGAGTAGTATTCAGAGAGTTGCCCATTGCAAGACACTCTCATCACTCTGTTACTAAGAAAATTGAAAATGAACTTCAACATATTACCACCGACTTTGTAAGATTGTAACGTTTTGATAATTTTATGCCTCCAGGTCATTTCGAACGCTTTAACAATGTCGAGAAATACCGCCAATGTGTGTTCTTTATTGGCGAAACCTTGGGCTATTTCATTTTCTAGATAAGCAAGATTATCGGTGGTTGATCTTTTACATCTTCCACCACTCTGAAAACAATTCAAAAAATTATTATTTTCCAAATACCAAAACAGCCTCTTATTCACCATTTTCTCCAATACTTTACCTAGACAGTTGAGTAAGGAAATGGGGCGGTAATTAGAAGGAGAAACACTGTCTTTACCAGGCTTAAGTAACGGAATAATAAGAGATTCACTCCAAGATTTAGGGTAATTGCCAGACCTCCAAACAAGGTTATAAAATTGTAAAAGATGTTCAAGAGCCTCGGAAGGTAGCTTTTTAATTAAGATGAATGAAATTCCGTCGGGACCCGCCGCTTTTGAAACACAAGGAATTAATGCTTTAATCAACTCATCATAAGTAAAGGGACAGTTGTAATTCGCATTTGACGAATTGAATTCAATAGGAACCGACTCACTAGTTGATTTATAGACAAGAAATTCGTCTGAATAATTAGCGTCAGAAGAAACAGAAGAAAATTGTTTACCCAATATATTAGCAATAGAAGAAGCGTCGAAATTTAATTGAGAGGAGTTGGACGGGTCTTGAAGTGCGGTAATATGACGAGGAGAGTATTTGCCTCTCAACTTGCCCATCTTGTGAAACAATTCTGCCGACGTTACAGAATGGTCGATTGAAGAAACAAAATCCGTCCACCCTTTTCTCCTTTTGGTTTTCAGCGTTTTGCGAGCTATGGCCCTGGCCTTCATAAAGGCTATTTTATTATCAATAGTAGGTCTTTTCCTAACTGCACGAAGGCATTTACGTCTTTTTTTAATAGCCTCATCCAGTTCAGTGTCCCACCAGGGAACAGGTAATCTGTTTGGTGGAAGTGATTTCACTGGAATAGCTTCTTTAGCGCCTATTGGTTTGATAACATCATTTACTCTAAATTTTCACAGAGAACACCGAACTTTTCTTTTAAGATTAATTTAACCAAGATAGACTAGATTGGTAGCAGAACATTTATTCATAATTATGTTAACACATTGCGTACGGGAGCAGTTTTCGTCGATTTACGCTTGGGCCGGCTGAGATTTGCATGGAACACTCTGGTCACTCTCTAGCGATGCACGCCGGCCCTGCGGAAACTACTGTGTTAAAAAATTGGTTCCCCTGGGCCGGCGTGCATCTCCAGAGAGTGCCAGTTTCCTGTGGGACGGCGTGCATCGCTAGAGTCTGACACATTTTTTTTTTTTTTCATGAGTTCTTAAAGTTGTTTAATTTTTAGAATATTGTAAATTAATTCACTACTGCCCTATAAAAGACCGTGCTGCACTTGATTCTTGAGAAAAAAACCTTTCTTTCTTTTTCTTTCTGTGAAAATTTGATTTTTTTTCTTTGAATTACGTGAAGGATATTCTTTTCTAGTATCATTAACCTTTTTTTTCTTTTTGTTTCAGGTGAGGTAGCCTACAGAAAGATGAACATGTCAACCATATAGTTTTTTATTGGGGTAGTGTGACCTATGCTGTTGAAATCCCCGAATAATAATAAGAAAACAAATGTTATGGTTGACATGTTCAACTTTGTAGAGATTTCAGAGTTTCTTTTTCAGATGTTGTAGTAAAAATGTCAAGGAGAAAACAAATATTAAAAAAATTCATTGAACAAACTTCGAAAGAATCTTCTCTATCATCTGATGACGAACATTATGATTCAGACAGAGACCCAGCCTGGACTCCGGGTCCAACCGTCTCACGAGTTTCATTCTTGGGTCCATCTGTTACTGGTCCTCTACCTTACAAAATCAAGCGTTTGGCTCAAAATGCAACCCAGCGAAAACATTCACCATCGCTGAGCCAACAAGAACCACGACCGTCCACATCATCTGACCAACAAGAACCACGCCCGTCCACATCATCTGACCAACAAGAACCACGACCGTCCACATCATCTGATCAAATAGATGAGACATATGACTCACCTGACGACACAGCGGACGACGAAGGGGACGCGTATGATATCATTCTACAGCAAACAATCAACAACTTGGCGTTGGAGGAGGAGCGAGAGGACAACATAGATGATGCCTTTGAATTGGATGATGAAGACAGAGAGATATGGAACGAATATCACGGGAATCATAAAGAGTTTGACTTCAATGGGAACTCGGGCATACAAAAAGAGCTGGATCCACAAATAACACCATTTGAAACATTCAGTTTAATCGTGGACAATGAAGTTATCCAACTGGTGGTAGAAGAAACCAACCGGTATGCTGAGCAATGTATACAAAAGGGAGACAGAAGGTTTGTGGGCAAGTGGAAACCTACAAATAGAGAGGAACTATTGAAGTTTTTGATGCTTATTGTCTGGATGGGACTGGTCCCTATTGGGTCTATGAAGGATTATTGGGCTTCAAAGTCCTTGGTGTACAATTTTGATTTCCCAAAGCGAATGATGTCAAGAGATCGATTCCAAGCCCTTTTGGCTAGTCTACACTTTTCTGACAATGAAAATAATCAAGCAGACGATAGATTAGCAAAAGTAAGGAACTTTATAACTTTGATGCAGAGAAAATTTCAAGAACTATTCATACCAGGGGAGGATATTGTCATCGACGAAAGCCTCATACCGTTCAGAGGACGCCTCCTTTTTAGGCAATACATACCCAATAAAGCCCATAAATACGGCATTAAATTATTCAAGCTTTGTTCCAACGATGGATTCACCTATTCCGTGAAAGTTTACTCGGGAAAATCTTCAACGGGGGTTCGAGAAGTTGGGCTTGCTCACAACGTATGTTCGGAACTAGCCCAAAATTTGCTAAACCAAGGCCGTACATTATTTGTAGATAATTTTTACACCAGCTACGAGCTAGCCAAGGATCTCTTAGCAAAAAACACACACCTGGTTGGTACATTGCGAGCAAATAAGAAGAATCTACCCCCAGACGTACTAGGAGCGAAACTGAAGAAGGGAGAGATCATTGCAAGAGAAGACATGAATGGAATTGTTGTATTGAAATGGCGCGACACTCGGGATGTTAGGCTTTTAACAACAAAGCATGCACCTACAATGGTTAGTGTGGAAAGAAGAAGAAGAAGTGCAAATCGAGAAGTGAATCAAGTAGAAGAGCAGGATGAAGAAATGCAACTGGAAGAAGGAGAACAAGAAGATAGAAGTCAAAGACAACAAGTAAACCCCAGAGCAAAGAAGAAACCGTTGGCCATAGTGGCTTACAACAAAGGTAAATGCGGAATTGATCTTTCCGATCAAATGACATCGTACGGGAACGTCAACCGCAAGGGTGTAAAGTGGTATCGGAAATTGGCACTCGAGATGCTCTTGGGGATGGCCATTGTCAACTCCTGGGTAATATATAAGAAAGTGCACGGCCGGACCATACCGATAAGAAAATTCCGAGAAAAACTTGTAACTGAAGTATACGACAAATTCATCAATGCGCCAACGCTGCATCGGCAACTCCCCCAACTGGGACCAAATGGACACGAATTGGTCGAAAGAAGAGATGACCGTGGAAAACTAATCCGTAGAAGATGTAAATTCTGCTACGCCCAGATGCAAACTACACACGGGCGGGATCATGCTAGAAAAAAATGCAAGCAAGTGGGGACCTACTGTCCACTCTGTTCTGACCAACCCCACCTATGCCGTCCTTGCTTCAACCAAAACCATAAAATTTTCCAGCGATAGGAATTGTCAACCGAATGAAAGTGTAACTGGGAAGGGGATTGTTGGATTGCACTTGGCTATAATTATTCGATTTTGTTTATTAGGAATAATTGGTGGCAACACACCTATACCTACAAGTTCTACCTATTTTGCATAGGATTTCTGTTAGTTTATTTTTCTCATTGTGTAACCCATCAGACTGATTCATTTTTATTAGTTTTAAGATTGCTATTTTTTGCATAGGTAATAAGGATTATTGCATAATAAGTGCAATAAAGCTCATTTATACAAAGTAAAATTAGGGAGAAAAACTGAATAGCATAAGCGCTTTTGTTCCTTATTTTTTCTAGATGTAGGTATCTGTAGAAAAAGGCAGAACAAACCGACTGGAAAGTTGTGATGGAACTACATTCCTAAGAAGTGATAGTATTTTATTTTATTTTTTACAGGAAACTACTACCAAATTTTTTATTTTTATTATATTATCTTTTTCTTTATATGATACCTACCCATTATTTTAGTTAAGTGCAATAAAGCTCATTTACAAAGTAAAATTAGGAAGCAAAACTGAGTAGCATAAGCACTATTGTTCCTTATTTTTTAATCTTTTATAAGATAAATCAAAATGTAAATACACGTTTCCCATGTAAAACAATAGAAAAAAGACCTATTTATTTTCTTTCGTTATAGCCTTATACTTCAAGATATTCAAGTCCTGTAAATACTGAATGTTCAGCAGAGCCTGCTCTTTCAAATGACATAGGAAAACACATAGTAGTGTGCATTGTGAGAGACTGACAGTGAATTTACGATAAACTTACTGTCACACTCTAGAGATGCACGCCGGCCCCAGGGAAATGTTGCCGTGCATCTCTAGAGATGCACGCCGGACGCAATGTGTTAAAACAAACAGATTTGAAACCAAGAGGTTTACCACGTTACTGTTCGATGAAACAGTTTCAAGACATTTGAAAGGTTAGTAAAAGTAAGTTTTATTGTTGTTTTCCGAGTAACAAAATCTGATTTTTTATTTTTTTTTCTAAAGAACATACATAATTATGTAGGTTTTCACTTGTCCACATTCATGAAAATTAATTTTTAAAAATGTTATAAAGCCTCTGTAGTCCAGTCACCAGTGAATTTCTCTCTCACAATGACAATACATGACTCTTTTTGCCTCTCATTTTTATAATATAATACGGCCCACTCTTTCATCTCTATACCCTTGTTTGTTTGCTCGTATCTTTGTCTTTTCCATCGTACGCCACACTCGTGAGGACAAGTGAGTTAAATAAAGAAAATCCCCGGCTTTAGGATTAAAATCTCTCACAGGAATTCGGAAAATCCTTTTCTCCTCACATTTATGAAAGCTATAAAAATAAAAAGTAAATCTATGCCAGTAGAATTTTATGTTTGTATATATTATACAGGATCCAACTGAAGATATAAATTAGATTACGAATAATAATTATAAGTTTCTTAGGAAATTTAAAGACCTTAAGGTCACAATACTAAATGAAGGTCGGTGTAATTATTGATGCTTCTCTTGTGAAATTCCAACCAGTCTATAATAAAAGGGTGAAATTATGAGAAGTTTAATAATACCTCTGTGAAGCTAAGTCTGGATTTTGCGAATTGTATTAGATGTTGAAAATGCTAAGTCATTACTTAAAATTTTGATTTTGTCCTATCGCGTCGAATTTCTCGTATAAAATAGAATTACAAGTCGGACCAAAGTGCTCTGTGATTGGTTGAAACTGCGAGTCGATTCTATTAACCTGTGAGTACACGCGCTAAAAATCCGAACGTCTGTGCACGCGCGATGAAAAAAATTCTCACACCTGGGCTTTGTATTTCGTTCTGCTTGAAGAGTTATATAATATTTTTAAGATACATTAAGTTGACTTATGTATTTAAAAGATATTTAAAGTAATTTTATAGCAATTTTTTTTCCAAATGGTTGCAGTTCGAACCCCTGACTTGAATTTTTTTTATTTTCCAAAATTTGTTCATCGTAAGCCATAGTGACATAAGTTTGTAGGGCAATTCACAGTATATCTTATAATCAAGAATATTATGTAATTATATTTGTTTAGGTACTTCTAAAAGCTAAAAACAGAAACGATAAAAAAATAAATGTACTTAGATTATACCAGGAGGTAAGTAGGTAGGTAGGTACCCATTATAGTAGGTGGAGAAAGATTACAAAGAATACTAATTATTTCAGTATCTAGCAAAAAAATTGTAGGAAGGTACCTAACTACCTAATATTATTACAAAGAAATTTAATTAATGTTAGTTAAAAGTTTATATTTTGTTAGTTAAAAATCATTATAATAATTATTATAACAATAGTGAACAATCACGAATTTGGTAGGTAAACACACTAATTTTCTTTAAAAAAATATATTTTTTTTTTTAAAACAATTGTTATTATTATATTAATTAATTATTAAAACTAATTATTATAAATAATTAATTAAATTAAACTAAATAGTTAGTAACAGAGTAAAAAACTCTCAAAAAAAAGTTACCTCAGTACACGCGCGATGAAAAAAAATCTCACATTTCAGACCGATCTGAACTTTTCACCACGTCACGGGCAACAGAAATTGAAAATAGCTCAAGGGACTGTGGATACATCTAGATAAACATATTATCAACAGCTACTCCAGGTCCCTACAGGTTAGGACCAATATCGATCAAGTTCTAGCGTTTTTGCCGAGCGTGTGAGAATTTTTCCCTATGTGCGTGTACTCACGGGTTAAAATTAACAACCTAACAACAGTAAGATTGTACAACGTCCATGTTCAGGAATAAATCGAACAGAAAAATAATTGGCTGTGAGGTAATGACCCACAACAGTAAAAACATAACTGTTATGGAACCAGACACCCTTTTGACTAAATTCAAAGTAACACCGAACAAGAATCATCAACACACCTAACAATAAGAATTTTTCACAAGGCAGGAATCAAGATGGACCGGAGAGAGCTTTCAAGAAAGTAATGAGTCCCAAAGTAGCAATTATTATTAGAGCAAAATTAATGTAATGAGTGGAAAATTTCTGTTCTGGAGGTCATGGACCCTCGCGGTCTGCTTGTAACAATATACAGATACAGAAAAAATACTATAGAATATTGAAATTAAAATATCATCATTCGACAGACGACCTCCATGTAAAGGTTGAGAAAAGGTTAAAATATGTCAACAAAAGAATTCGGAAGTACAATCGTATCATAGCCTTTCAGTGTTATTTTCTAAAGAATCGACATTAGTTAACATGAAAAACATTTATATACTGATTTTAAAAAAATCCTTGGACCCTGTATTTTTCCAGGTAAAAAAGAGAACAAAAAACACTTCAGAATGGGACGGATATACTCTTTTTTTACGACATTGTGAAACTTCACTGCAAAGGATACAAACTTGTTATTTTGTGATTTTTTTTTACTCAAAGAAGAACAAGAGGAAGGTACCTAAATATTTTGAGCGACTTTTTTCTCTTGATGGTGGGTGATATTTTTAGGACGTCGTAAAATGACGTCATATAACTTTGTATTCGATAACTTTCATATCTGGCTTTCCTGTTTGAAAAGGGGAGATCAACTCTTAAGCTTTATGGAGGTGGTCTTATTATGACTATCAAAAATCATTGTTAAGTCCCTCAATCAAATTTTACGTCTTTTCTATATAAAAGCACATAACATCACTGACAGTTTGTATACTTTTATAATAATAATAATACTCTTTAGTGGAAGATAACCACCAGGCGAGATTATTCCTCAAAGCATTTTCTACCACCTAACCCACAGAGTCTTATTATTATGTGGTCACAAACTCAAATTAATGAGGAAAAATTCTTGCACTGCGTGGAATTCGAACCAACGGATCCCTAACAGGCCAGCGCGTTAACCACTTGACTACCTGTGCACATTCTTATTTTTTCTTTTAATTTTCTAAATTCTCTCTTATTTGTACTTTTCTATCTAATAGAAGGAAAATTATTTAGTCGAAAAGAAAAAATAATATTAACCTCGCTGGATGTCGCTTAACTTCGGTGTTCTGAAGGGAACCGGTGTATTCAACATGCCATCGACGCTGGCTCTCACATCATTTTGAAAACTGGTGCTACAAAAGAATTATTCCAGAAGGACGTCCTTCCAGAAGGACGTCAGCACCATCTGGGTTAATACTTGACGCTACTTGACGAGCGCTCGGCTCCCGGCGAGCTTGATAATAATAATAATATAATAATATCGCCTTATTTATACTGCCCGATTAAGACAATTAAAGTCCCATTATTCCAGCAGTAAGCCCAAGACATATTATTATGTGGTAAAAATCCCAATTGGGAGGATAACATGTCATGTCCCGGCTGGGTTCCGAACCCACGACCTCTGGAGTCTTTGGATTCACAGAGTGCCGCCTTTACCACTGAGCTACCGGGACAGACAGATAATATGAAAAATAGAGATGCTACCAGTTCTGTATTCGAAAAAGATAATGGTAAACTTTTTTAATTAAACTTATTCCAGCAAAGTGTGCTTCGAGAGCAAACATAGGTAATTATATTATTTTATAAGTACAATATTTTATAATTATACAACTTGCGAGAAATTTCAAGTGTTTTGTTGGTTTTTGTCTCTCTCTCTCTGCACACCAATCCAAGTCCGTTCCATCCATGCTTAATGTTGCGCTTGGTTGCGTAACATTCTTTATCCGAAAGGATGCAATCCTCAAAAAAAATAGGTATCGAAAATCCACACCCTTTCATCCAGTTGAAAACGACTTTTAATCCAATTATTAAAAAATCCATAATTCTGAGAAGTTCGGCTGGCTACAGCAGTATGCAGGTTATTATTGTTACAATACAGGATTATTACATAAGGTGATAAACCCTCCTTTTAGTTAGGATTATGTATTAGGTATGTACAATTGTACATATATGTATTTATCTATTTTTTCCCAATTAATTGTTATTTTTTCCGTTTTTTTTTTTAATTTTTATAATAATAAATACGGGTTAAAATTATCAATTTGATAGGTAGCTATTTTTTGTTATGGTTGTTTTTAATAATTACTTTTTTATTTGCTAAAAGGCCAATGAAAAGAATCTGAAAAAAATTTGAAGTAGGCAAATTTCCCCGTGGTCCTAAAAAAATGACTCGCGGAAAAATTAATTAACCCACAAAAATCCAATTAGCCGTGCTCAATCATGAATGTCTACAAAAAAATATTAAACCAAAAAATTTCCACCACATTTTCAATAAAATTTTATCGAGAATTTTCCTTAAGGCTTAATGTAGATACTATCGAATAATATTGTTTGTTTTTTGTTGTTCCTTTTTTAATTAGACATTCAGTGATCTATCCAGAGATTAAAAAAATCCTGGTGTTTTGAAGATACATACGAGTATACAATACCTATCTGGCCGTTTTCAGTGCTTTAAAAATGTATATTCTCCCTAATTTTCAATTTAAATTTTTTTTTTTTTTTTTAAATTTCTTCGCATCTTAACCCTATTATTACCCGGAAATAGACCCAGATCAATGCATGTAAGATCAGACTTCAGTGTGCTCACCAATCGACCACGCTAACCATTTCAAATTTAGTGTTTCTTGCATAACGTAAGAGATTTATGTACCTCTGCGCTCCTGATACAAGCCATGAGTAACGTCATATAAAATTTACAACAGAGGAAAATAATGTGAAGGGAAAAAAAGAGAGAAGGAGGGAGATATTCGAGATCACATCATGTATGTTTTCACCCGGAAAATTATGTTCCATGTCAACGTCTGGAATTATATATTGCTGACTTAGACGTCACCAGCACATAAATCTGTAAAAAAAAACACATCATACTGGTTGTATATGTTGCAGACTCCAATCACCTGCACATGGAAAAAAAGAAACATATTACACTACTGTACATGTAGGTGACTTTAACAAAAGCATACATCAAGATAGAGATACACTACCTGAACATAAAAAAAACAAAAGGGTTGGGTGGAAGAGATTGCCACAGGCAATAACCCCACCCTTTAGGTAGGACATAACTTCAACTTCATTCTCTTTTTTTTCTCGTATATTTGCTTTGTTTTTTTGTTTTCCTTATATTTCATTGTATTCTACAGTATATATTTTTTGTTCAACCTAATAAAGCTTTCTATAATAATAATATATATATCTTTATTTGTATTATGATGTTACAATTTTCTTTCTATAATAATAATAATAATAACATGGATAAGACGAAACACATTACAGTACTGTACATGTAGGTGACTTTAACAAAAGCATACATCAAGATAGAGGTACATTACATGAACATGGATAGGATGAAACACATTTCACTACTGTAGGTGTACATGTAGGTGACTTTAACAAAAACATACATCAAGATAGAGGTACATTACATGAACATAGATAAGACGAAACACATTTCACTACTGTACGTAAAGGTGACTTTAACAAAAGCATACATCAAGATAGAGGTACATTGCCTGAACATGGATAAGACGAAACACATTACAATACTGTACCTACATGTAGGTGACTTTAACAAAAACATACATCAAAAGAGAGATACATTACCTGAACAAGTATAATAGGAAACATATTACACTTATTAAATCTAAATAGAATTACATTAGCTAAAAATGAATTAGACAAAACGCATCACATTACCACATTTGTGGTTGAAACTCAGACATATCTGTTTTCTAATTAAGTGTAATTTATAATTCGTCCTGAATAGGAGAAGGGGAAAATAAATAAAAGGATGTATAGGAGGAGAGGAAGAATCTATAATCGACGGAGAAGTAGCTTAAGAACCAGAGGAAAGAAGGGGGGATAAAGCCAGCATAACGCTTTTTGACATAGATGGATTGGCATCTAAGAAAAGCCAGAACGCCGAACCACCACCCGACCCCCTTCCCAGGTTGTCATTATTGTCCCTATTACCTACTTATTTCGAGAAAAAAAAAGTGACGAGGCAAGAGAGAAAAGGGAGACCAAAACGAAATGAGAAAATAACAAAAAGGAAAGAGGGAGAAGGGAGACCTCATAGTTTATTTCTTCAACGTTTAACTGTGCACAAAAGACAGATTATTATCCGAAGAAAAGGTAGGCCGGTAGCGGGGCTCAAACGTGAGCCGGGGGGGCAGGTAAAAAACGTGTAAAGGCCGGAAATTATCCCGGCAAACTTCTTCCCTGATGGCGGATAGAAGGAAAGGACTTCTTATTTTCTTTTGAAAATAAGTTTTCTTAAACGAAATTCCTGGAGGGGGGGCGTTTGTATTCATCGGAGAATATAATGGAGGCTCCTCACATTCGCCTCCACCCTCCATCGCCTCCGAAGTGAATTCACCTGAGAGAGAAATTAATCATGCCTGTCATTGCGAAATATTTTGCGTGGTAATGAAATATTTGTTATTTATCTTATTAAAAGAAAGGTCATTGTGCCCTGAAACCGCTCCCGCATCAGTTCAGGGCACTCTACCTTTAGTCCCAGTTCATTCCGGAAACCGAAAAACTCAGTCAGAATTTTCCGCTTAGGCCGGGATTTGAACCCACAGCCTTTGGGTCAGAATCCAATGCTCTTGACCACTGACCCATGGAAGTCGGTAATATTTGTTATTTTTATAAACTGAATTTCAAACGAACTAAAAATGCATTGTGGTCATTTTTATTTTCCTTATCCTATAATAAGGAAAGTATTGTATTCGTCGAAAATTTGACGTCGGGGTTAAGTGGCAGAGAATACCTAAGGCATTAACTTCGCCCCGCATTACAAGACAATTTTAAATTTCAATTTAAATATTTTTTTTTCAATATAAATTATTTTGTAAATATGTTTATATTTTATTTTTTTATCTCTGTTCATAATTTATTGTTGATTGTTTTGTATAAAAAAATAAATGACCTACCCAGTTTTCCACATTTCTGGACGAATCGTTGCTCCAGGATACAAAATAGTTGTTGGTTCTTGCGTTCGTCTGTGTGTCTAACACGATATCTCGAGAACGGTCAGAGCTAGGAGACTTGAAACTTGGTTTGGAACTTTATTTTGAATAACACACGGACCACAAATTTGATTCGATCTCTTTTGAATCTAAAAGAATGAAACGTGTCGCAACATTGCGAGACAAAATGTTGCACTCAGGAGGATCCATCATGAACATTTTTTTTTTTTTTCTTTTTTAAACAATAATAAAAACTTAGTAATCCTGTATGTAGCATTCACTTTCGGGATATCACAACTACTCAAACTCACTTCACTTAAGGTACGCTGAAACCGGGACTCGAACCACCGACCTCCAGATTACAGGTCCACCACCTTATCGATCAAGCTACTGCTATTGTACACAATTACACATACATAGGTACATTAGTGATGTCTCTTTAGCAAATAATAATAATTGCAACTTTACTGTTGCTAGATAAGGTTTATCTACCTTTATTTGGGGGTGCGGCTCCTGTTATTGACTTATCCGCTGAGTCTATGTATACTTATTTCTTATGAGGTTCATATTAGAAATTCAAACTAATGTTATACCTGTATGTAATATTTTTTATGTATAACTAGGATTTTTTAAATATTTCACCGACTCGAGTTTCACCAAGGCTTCATCACGAGTCGGCGAGTGAAAATTTTAAAGAATCCTAGATTTACATAAAAATATTTCATAGTCTATGTGTACACATTTACTCGGGTTTCTAACTATACCCTCAACCCTCATTCGTCATAAATTTTCACGAATATAAGCAGACGTATTATTCTCACTCACGTTGTAAAACCCACACCACAAAATAATTTGACATAATTCCACACTCGAAAATGCCAACGAAACATACCTATATTTTTTTACATTTTTTGTAGAACAACTTGATGCGGGCGTGTGTTTTGTTTCTATCTCCATACCCACTGCGTGCTTTTACTGTTACATGTTTTGTTGCTGGTATACTATTGCAAGCACATAGTCGCATTGTTTTTGGAAAAAAAAAATTCCAACCATTTGGTTACATAAATATACAAACACATACAAAATTCTATATTAACTACTGTTTGCCATTCTTTATAAGTTTTAAGTGTACCGGTCTATACAACTTTATTTGGTTAGTGGCTCCTATTTTTACCTATAATGGTACTTTTGCAAGCGTATTTGCATTGATTTTGGAAAAAAATCCAACGATGTGGTAATATAAACATAAATACGAGGTGTGATAAAAAAGTTCCGGAACTCTCTCAATAACTTTTTTTATGAATTTACAAAAAATATTCGAAGTCATCTCCATCAAAGTACTCCCCTTGGCTACGAATACACTTCTCCCCAGCGATGTTTCCATTGGTCCATGTAGGTAGAGAACGCCTCAGCAGGAATGCTGTTCAGCTGCTTCAGCGATTTTCGTTTGTTGACCTCTACAGAGGCAAAACATTGTTCTTTTAGGGGGTGCTTCACCTTTGGGAAAAGGAAAAGTCTGCGGAGTCAGGCATTCCGGTTTAGCGTCGGTGGGCGTTCTCTGAAAACGGCCATGATCTATACCACCTTTCTGCTGATTCTCCTCAGTGGACTTTTGATCGTCATTCTTAAACACGGATCGTCTGGCGACACAAAGTATTCCAAGGTTAACTGCATGTGTCTAATCGTATTCTTCTACGTTGTCTTTTTTCTATTTCTTGTGATGAAGGAAGACAAAGTTTCGAGCTGGGTGCATCTGGTGTGCCTCATACTCTGATTGTTTCTCCTGATTGGAGAATTACTTGGTCTAATTTTTGAACTGAGTGGAGGAAATAAGAAATATTTTAATCTTAAATTCCTAAAAGCTGCATATTTCGTTATCTCAATCATCATGGATGCCGTACTTTTGTTCGGCAGTCTGGTTTACTATTCTTTTTACAAGGAATTTGCTCATTGATGACAAAATGTGTTTTTTTTTGTGAGTAAATAATTTAGTAATAATACATCAATGGAACGATTAAGCTTGTTCTTTTATTTAACCATAATTATTTTTTACTCATTAGTTATGTTGGGCACCTAAATTGCTCGTACAAAGATCATTAGGTGCACTGAACAGAAAACCATTATGTTCGTTAATGCGTGATTCGTTTATTATTATTATTTTTTTTTTTTTTTTTTTTTTTTTCACTTTTTTGTAGTCAGAAATCATAATCTGTAAAAAACTATTTTTTTCTGCAGCTGACCGGATCGAACCTCAGTCTCCCGATTCAAGGTTACAGTTTTATGATCATTACAAATCAGATAGGATCTATGTTTTTATTATATGGGTTAAAAAACTGCCCTACGGCATTTTATCCGATGAAATTTTTCATTTTAATTTTTGTATTATTCCGGGTCGCAGGGGACGGAGAACTAGTAGCAAAAGAAAAATATTTCATATAAAACAATATTCTTCATCCATATAATGTACTTTCAACGTCATATCTCAAAGAAGATTTTTTTAAAATAAATTAACAAATGGATTTTTCGGCTTTTTGCCCCCACCTACCCTACATACTAACCAAACCTATATTACCCGTTAGCGTAATGGGACTTCTTGTCTCGAGCCGACAGTCTAAATAAAGCACTACTATACTATACTATACCTACTGTTTATTATTATTTAGAAGTTTTATGTATATAGCTTTATTTAGTTAACGAATCCTATTTTACATATAATGGTACTTTTGCAAGGTACTCATCACATTCACATTGTTTTTGGTAAAAAAATCCAACGATGTGAAAATAAACATAAAAATATGTACATACTAACAAAACCTATATTACCTACTGTTTGTTATGGTATAGAAGTTTTATGTATATAGATCAATTGGTTAGTGGCTCTTGTTTAACGGATAATGCAGCAGGCAGAGGAAATGTAAATAACAATATTGACTTTTGGGTTCAATATTATTGAAATAATAATACTCAAGGGTTGGGTGGAAGAGATTGCAACAGGCAATAACCCCGCCCTTTAGGTAGGACATTATTGTTAATTTTTTTTTTTTTTAACTTATTTATTTTGTCATTTGTTTGTTTGTTTTTTTCTTTCTTTTCCTAATTTTATACTGTTGCCTGTTTGTCCTCCTAATAAAGCTTAAAAAAAAAAAAAAAAAAAAAAAAAAGGTAACCACCAGGCGAGGTTAATGCTCAAAGCTATTTCTACAATCTAACCCTCAGAGTCTTAATTATGTGGTCACAAAATCAAATAAATGAGGAAAAATTCATGCACTGGGTGGAATTCAAACTAGCGGATCCCTACGCTACCTGGTTTACCAGACTAGCGCTTTAACCACTTGACTATCAGTGCACCAGGTAAGATAAATAAACTGTTGATTGTCTTACTAAGATAAACTAATCCTCTTTCATAGTTCAGCCCTTAGGCCCGTTGCAATGTTTTGCCTTCTTCTTCGACGGTGAGTGTTTCGACTGCTAGTGTTTGTTATTCATTATGTTAGGGTGGCGTCAACAATATCCATATTTTCTACTAAAGTTGCTTTAGACATGAAATTGTCAGAGGTTTGCTCGTGGCATGATTGTTTCAATAACGTGTCACGTGACAAAAGTAGACAGTACCAGACCTTGCGACATAAGATACACCAACCTGATATAAATCATCGGCATTTCGATAGTAATATGTATCTGTTAAGTTTTTTGTTGATATAAAGTTTATGTATATCAGTTTCAGCAACGTCTTCTGCCAGTATCTCTTCTGCCCGTAGAGATATGGACGGATTATTTCCTCGCGTGCAATCAAAAATAAGGGGCTTAATACAATAATTCAATGGATGAGTAGAAGATTATGCTATGTCAAAATCGATGTACCCCTTTCTACCATCCCGTTGAATATAAAGGAGATGTACCCCCTACAACTATTGGAAAAAATATTTAGAGTGAAGGAAACCTACAGCATCTACAGCATAGTAATGTTGTATTATTGCTCTCCTGAAAAGTCAATTTTTGACATAGCATGTTCTTCTACTCACCCATTCAATTGTTTAAACTGATTTAGGTAGACTAATACAAATTTTAATAACTGCACAGACCATAAAACGTGAGTAGCACAGATTTTATAATATAAACATGTTTCTCCGGTTAGGAGGCATTAGTATATTTATATTTTTTAAATATTTTTTAGTGAGGTGACAGTCAATGTCAGTCAATGAATTGAAAAATAATCCATGCCCTAAAAAAACACTTCCCTTCTATCGGAAGCACCACCCTATAAAGGTAGTCGAAAAGTATACATTCATTCAAATAGTTATCCGAATGCTAAGTTAGGGCTTCTGAAAAATGCCAACTTCACCTCCCCAAAATGTCGCATTTCATTCAATTTTCTCAGCCCATATTTCATCGTTTTACATTCTATCCAAATCAGATAACTGGGGAGGCACGTTCTTTCCTCCCCCCTTCCTTCTTGTTTTTTTCTACCCCCCTCTCCTCCTCAGTTTCTCTTCTCTTCCTCTCCTTCTCACTCCCATCCAACTTTTTCATCTCTCTCCTTTTTTCTATCCCTCCCTATGGTCCTCTTTTTCTTCCTCTCTCTCTTTCTCTACTCTCTACTCTCCCTTCCTCTCTTTCTCTGTCTATCCCTGCCTTTCTCTCCACTGTCTCTCTCTCTCTTTTTAGATCTTTCACTCTTTCTCTCTTTCTATCTCTCTTCCTCTCCCCTCTTTCCCTTCCCCTCTATCTCTACTCTCTCTTTCTACACTCTCCCTTTCTGCTAATGTCATTCAATCTATCCCTCTTCCTTATTATATATCTGTCGCCTTCTTTTTCTCCCTCTTCGTGTTTCTTCCAGCTCCTTCTCTCTCCCTCTCGTCAAAAAATGTCTCTCACTCTCCACTTTCTCCCTTTTTATATCATTATGACTGTATCCATCTCTCTTTCTCTCTCCTTCTATTTCATTCTTTTCCCGCCTTTTTTCTCTCTCATTATCACCCTTTTTTCCTGCCACTCCCTCTTTCCCTCCCATCAAGTGTCTGTCTCTTTCCTCTCCCTCCTCTCTGCCTCCCACTCCCCCACTCTCACTCCTCTCTTTCCCCTCCATCCTCTCTCAACCTTTCTTCAACACGACAGTAAAGCACGACAGTGTGTTCTCGTATATCATAAGTTTTATATTATTTTATGAAACACATTTCTCACAGAAAGAGCGTTCGGTACGCCTGACTGTTTGTTTTGTACATGACAAAATGGTGGATGCGTGTCTCACGTATCTTTTGTTTCACAACAATTCCCGTTTCCTTGAGCAACTTTTTTTCTGCCACATGGTACACTTTCTCTGTCCTACGGTGCACTTTCTGTGTCTCATGGTACACTTTCTCTTCCTCATGGTACAATTTGTCTGTCTCAGGTACACTTTCTCTGCCTCATGGTACAATTTTTCTGTCTCAGGTACACTTTCTCTGCCTCATGGTACAATTTTTTTGTCTCAGGTACACTTTCTCTGCCTCATGGTACAATTTATCTGTCTCATGGTACACTTTCTCTGTCCTATGGTACACTTTCTCTGTCCTATGGTACACTTTCTCTGTCCTATGGTACACTTTCTCTATCCTATGGTGCACTTTCTCTATCCTATGGTGCACTTTATCTGTCCTATGGTGCACTTTCTCTGTCTCATGGTACACTTTATCTACCTCATAGTACCTTTTCTCTGTCTCATGGTACACTTTCTTAATGGTACACTTTTTCTGCCTCATGGTACAGTTTGTCTGTCTCAGTTACACTTTCTCTGTCTCATGGTACAATTTGTCTGTCTCAGGTACACTTTCTCTGTCTCATGGTACAATTTGTCAATCTCAGGTACACTTTGTCTGCCTCATGGTACAATTTGTCTGTCTCAGGTACACTTTCTCTGCCTCATGGTACAATTTTTCTGTCTCAGGTACACTTTCTCTGCATCATGGTACAATTTGTCTGTCTCAGGTACACTTTCTCTTCCTCATGGTACAATTTGTCTGTCTCAGGTACACTTTCTCTGCCTCATGGTACAATTTCTCTGTCTCAGGTACACTTTCTCTGCCTCATGGTACAATTTTTCTATCTCAGGTACACTTTCTCTGTCCTATGGTACACTTTCTCTGTCCTATGGTACACTTTCTCTGTCCTATGGTACACTTTCTCTATCCTATGGTGCACTTTCTCTGTCCTATGGTGCACTCTATCTGTCCTATGGTGCACTTTCTTAATGGTACACTTTGTCTGCCTCATGGTACAATTTGTCTGTCTCAGTTACACTTTCTCTGTCTCATGGTACAATTTGTCTGTCTCAGGTACACTTTCTCTGCCTCATGGTACAAATTGTCTGTCTCAGGTACACTTTCTCTGCATCATGGTACAATTTGTCTGTCTCAGGTACACTTTCTCTGCCTCATGGTACACTTTCTCTGCCTCATGGTACAAATTGTCTGTCTCAGGTACACTTTCTCTGCATCATGGTACAATTTATCTGTCTCATGGTACACTTTCTCTGCCTCGTGGTACCCTTCCTCTGTCTCATAGTATATTTTCTCTGCCTCATGGTACACTTTCTCACTATTTTTTTTTCTCTATCTATCTCCATATTATTCTTTTTTCTCTGTCCTACTATTCCTACTCTGTCTAACCTTCTTTTCCTATTTCTATCTTTTGTTATTCACCCTTCCCAAGTTTCTCAATATCCTCTCCTGTTAGTTCCATTTTTGACGTCATCTCCATCAGTCATACCTTCAATTTTACATCTCGCACACCTAGATTCTTTGTTTCTATTCCTCTCTATCTCCTTTTCTCTTCCAGCTATCTCATACCTCTCTCATTCTATTGTATTAGGTATACTTTCAATCTCATGTTTGATTTTTATGTTGTTTGTTTTTCTTTTTCATTAAAATAATTCTTGTACTTTTTTCATTTTTTCATGTTCCGTGTTTTCTCTTTGTTCTATCTGATACAACTCGGGACCGTGTTGCTACTTCTCTTTGTGTGTTTATCTTGTTATTATTATTACTACTACGAACAACAAATTTTTATTTTTCATTTGCATCTACAAGTTCTCTTATGCTTTTATTTATATCCATCATTTCATTTCTTCAATATAACATTTTTTAATACTTAAATCATTAACAAAATTGGATTTTACAGAGTGTTCGAAAAATATTAGACGGTTCATGATAGGAATTATTCATACGGTCCATAATTGACAGTGTTTTCCTTTATTTATGTATTTACACTTGATTTTTTATTCGAATAATCAACAGTAAATTTAAAAAATAAAATGTTTATACCTACAGAAAATTTATTAATTTATACTTTTTGTTTACAGTTGTTTTGTAATTCGGTTTTCCTTGTCCGCTACTATGAACCAATCGCATGAGTCTAATAGAATGGATCACTAGCTAATGAAATTTATTTGTAGTTGCTTTAACGAATGACAGATTCTATAGTATACGTTAATATATCAGAAATTATTTCCGCCATCAAAATCACGTAAAATAAACGTGAAAGAGTGTATACGAATTGGAAAAAAAGTGTATACGAATTTGTGACGTTATATAAATACTGAATTTTGAAATACCTACCAAATTTAACAAAAAAAAATAAAGTTCTGAATTTTAAATGCAAATTTTTAACACACTACACATACATCAGTCATCACACACTCCACACTGGACTCTGAAGGAGCCCAGACCACTGGTTTTGGGCGTCCAAAGGGTTCACCGTTATTAATCTTTCCAACACCATGACAACGGACATGGACGCGGAAAGTAAGTAAGTATTTACTGAGTTGGATTTGGGGAAAAAGGTAGGTTTTAAGCATAAGTATTCGACGTAGTTACTGCGCTGCACTCGTAATGTAAACTATCTAGCCCATGGATGCGTGATCTGTGCATCGGATCTTATTTGTTATAACGTTCATATTAAAAACCCAAGTACGTCTTGTTATATCAATATATAAATGTCAAAGTCACTGACTGACCACTCACTGACTGATCATCGCTCAACAGCCCAAACCGCAAGTCCTAGGAAGCTGAAATTTGGTAGGTAGCTTTGTCTTATGGTCTAGATGTGCAATCGAAATTCCCACTACAACACCTGCCATTGGCGAAAAAGGACTTTTTGCTTTCACGGCCATGCCTCGGCCCGCAAAGCGGGCGACAGCCCACTAGTTTGATATATTATACAAAAAAAATACATATAACGATCGGATCTTACCCAATGCTTGCATTTTTCCTTATTGTTTACTAATGAAAAAATTATTTGGGTAGGGATCCGTTGGTTCGAATCCTACCCAATTTTCCACATTTACTTGAGTACATGACCACTTAATACACATGACCACTACAGCACACTTAATAATAAGACTCGGAGGGTTGTTAGGTCGCCGAAAATGCTTTCAGTATTAACCTCGCCTGGTGGTTAACTTCCAATAAAGATTTACTCTCAAAAATTTTCTTCTTTAGAAAGCCCTTTACTGAGCTGTTTCTAAATTCCATAGGACGGTCAATGCGACTTCTAAAGATTTTGAAGTACCTTTACGTACTTGTAAATTGACCTTTTATTATTATTATTATTATTGTTAAACCTTTTCATAATTTACTCTTCAAAGAGACGGGGGTTTATTTCGGCCATTTTGTATCTTGACGCCTACATACATACATAGGTAATGTTTTAAACTTTGTACAGCTGAACAGTGACCCTTTGACTTACATTTTCCTAAACAGAATTGTAAATGTGAATTTTTCGAAAGTCTGTTAAAAAGCCAGAGTAAAATTTTAGGGTCTCTAGACCCTAGAGTTGAAATACAAAGATTGAACCATTGGTCTGTGAGTGTATAAACATTTACACAATTGCTTACAGACACACAATTTATTCATAAAATACCTCGTTTCTCAACCATTTTCTTCAGAAATATCCTCTTTTCACATTCCTTCCATTTTCTTCTTATAATTTCTCTTGCCGACCTCAGTAGCTTGATCGATAAGGCAGTGGACTAGTAATAACCTGGAGGTCGGTGGTTCAAGTCCCGGTTTCAGAAAAGATTATCAAAGCAAGTTTGAGTTGTTGTGATGTCACGAAAGTGATGAACACAAATATGATAACTTTTCACATATGATTTCTCTTCTCTCCTCTATTTTCTTCATATAATTTCTCTTCTATTTTATCCACCAGTGTCTTTTTTTCTTCTATCATCTGCTTTTCCTCCCTCTGCTCTCCAGCACTGTTTTCTGTGCTTGCAGAACAATTAGGTCGAAAGCAAATATGAATAGGGAAAGTCCGTTGGATTTTCCAAAAGACTTCGCATTTTCCTTAAGGTTCGGTATCCACTTGATAAATATAGGGGTCTAAAGGTGAGTTTCTGTCCAAGATTCTTGAACACAGGTATGTCCAAGTAGCGCCATAGTAGTTTTAGGAAGAAATTATGAAAAGAAAAAAAAGGATCGCGCTTGCAGTACTGCGCGGCAACGCGGCAAATATCTTGAGATCCCTGCCTGAAGGAAAAGAGATAGATAAGATTTATTTTATTTAAAATAACTAATTACCTATTATGTTGTAAAAAAAATATGAAACAGGATTAAATATAAAGGATTTGTCAATCAAAGCCACTATCACTTAACAGCTGATTGAAATGCACTGTGATTAGTGAAAATTCCCACCAGATTGCTTATTAAGGGATACTGTAGGATTAGTTATTCTAATCCTGTTTCATAATTTGGGGCTGATTAGTATGATTTAAAATTTGATATCAACAATTTGAATTTGTACTTCATTTGGATTATTATAGTTCTTAGAATGGAATATTTTAGAAGAATTAGGAATAGAATGGGTTAGGAGATTTTAGAATAGAATAGGTTAGGAGATTTTAGAATAGAATACAATAGGTTAGAAGATTTCGGATTAGAATAGAATAGAATAGAATGGGTTATAAGATTTAGGAGTGGAATATAGTAGAATGGGTTAGGAGATTTAGGAGTAGAATAATAATAATAGAAAATATTATAAGGGCAAAGTTTTATAAGTAAAGCTATTAAGCCCAGAACTATAGAATAAGTTAGGAAATTTAGGAGTAGAATATAATGGGTTAGAAGATTTTAGATTAGAATAGAATAAGTTAGGAGATTTTAGAATAGAATAGAATAGATCAGGAGATCTAGGAGTAGAATATAATAGGAGTAGAATAGTAGAATATTATCTTAACTTTAATCCTGTTTTATAATTTGGCCCTTAGGAGTAAAACAAAAAGAGTAGAAGAAAATAGTTTAGGAGATTTTTAAGTAAGTAAAACATTTAAAAGAAAAATGTAGGATAAAAAGCAATAAATTGCTCGTTTTCGTATTCATAACAATTTCCCTTTGCTCACTTGGAAATACTCCATGGTTCAGTTGGAGCTATTAATAATAAGAAAAGATCAGCTTTATGCATATCCAATCCATGTACCATTTACAAAAAAGGTTTAATTACAAGGAAAAGCGATTGCCCGCAAAAAATTATGAATACTGAGTTGCTACATTTTTCAAGTTGCTACAAGCAATTCTTTCGAATTTTGCAAGGAAAAACTTTTGCTTATTTCTATGAATACGCCCATGGGCAAACCTGTCCTTTCTACGAATCTTGTATTCACTTCTTCCTCGGTTTTCGTACTAAGGTATTCCTCTTCTTCTTTTGCTTCTTCCAACCACAAGTATTTATTTATAATTTATGAATCCCAGTGAGCCCCTGCTAATGATAGGTTACTTTGAAGAAAATACTCCCTTCCTTCTTTTTCTCTTCTACTCCTTCAGGCCATGCCTTCCTCATCAGGGTCGGACCCGGCAGATAGTTTCGGGTCATGTCGGGGATGTGTTCTAGATTGGTAAATGATAATAATACAAGCACTGTTTATCCTGCAAGAATGATCTTAACTTCCCGATTAGGACTGATAAGTCCCTGAATTCCCATTGGTCACACCCATTGACCACTGAGCTACCGAGATAGTCTGTTATAAGAATAATGAGTGGTGGTAGTTTTAGAAAATAGTGCGAAAGTTGTGATAGTTAGGTAGTACAATCCTTGACTTTTAATAGCAAAAAAAATAAGACTTCCAATTTCTAATCTTAGAAATTTCTTGGGAGTAATAGACAGCAAAGATGGCACGTCAAATACACCTGTTCTCATTCAGGCGCTGAAGTAAAGCAACGACCAGCGAGACTAGGACTTTGAGGAATGACCATGGAAAACTGGAACCGTCGTGATGTTGTCTAATCTCGGCCCAACTCAGGCTTGGGTAAGGTTGATTTGAGTAGCTGGTTTGTGAGTTTCCAGCGAATTGAGGGGAAAACCCCCGTTCAGATATGACCATGTAGTTGAAAGCAAGGTTAAACCAAATTAAAGAAAACCTATACAAGATCTGTTTGGCTATTAACTTCCGAGACTGATGCTGTTAAAAGACAACCACGCATGCGAGAGGTTGAAAGTATACATTTCGTGGACGGACGGAGTTATTTCCTAAAATTCTAAATAATTCGACTTTCCCTCTAATTAATATAATTATCCAAAACTTGTTTCTTCTGTCTCATTATATTACCTCACGAGGCAAAATGACTTCATTCCACTTGTCTCGTGTAGAATTAATTATGCTTTTGGAGTTTCGGAAAAACACATCCCATCATAGCAAGGATGTCTATGTCATTAGAGAATGAGGTCATGTGACCAAACATTGGGCTGTATTCATTAAAAAAGAAGCAATCGCTCGTGAGAAAAAGCAGAAAGTACAAGCAAAACGTCTGAAGGAAAAGGTAGAAGAAAAAATGATCCGGGGTTAAGTCGCAGAGAATGCCTGAGGCATTAACTTCGCCCCGGATTAACAATTTTAATTTCAAATTAAAAATTTTCTTTGTTTTTTTTTGTACATATTTCTATTTTATTTAAATTTGTTATTTTTGATTGTTTTGTAAAAAAAAAAAAAGAAATAGAGTGTAAATAAATAAACGATTGCTCTTCTTCGCATTCATAACTTTTTCCTTTAGCGCGCAAGCATTTGAATTTGCTCACCAAGAGTATTTTATTTAAAAGCGAAATGTAAATCCAAATGAAACAAAAAAAAAATAAATAATTGGATCCAGAATCCAGATCCAGCGTGAATCCGAGAGGTATTCGGATTAAATTTACCCTTCACCACTTGACAGGGGTTAGAAACCATTCTAATTCTAATAAGTATAATTCCATTCCTTCCAATGAGTAGGTACCTAATGACATTAGAGGAAATTTATGTTTCGACGCCAGAAGTTCTCATTTTGGTCGCGGCATTTATAATTTATTGAATTGGGCGTCTATAATCTTTAATACTTCAACCACAAGTGTGAAACAGGTAACATCACTTCTGTCAAATGGCGCACGGCTTTCTATAAATTATTATTATTAATAATACCACTCTTTAGTGGAAGGTAACCACAAGGCGGGGTTCATGCTCAAAGCATTTTCTACCACCTTGTTCTCCTCAGTGTCTAATTATTATGTGGTCACATACTCGAATCAAAGAGGAAAAATTCATGCACTGATTGGAATTCGAAGAAACATGTCAGTGAACTACATAGATTGCCACATTAGCTTGTTAAACACTTTACTAGCAGTGCAGTTTTTAAAATTATACTTCTAAAAAATACACTGTTTTTCATGAACTTTATAATATAGTTTGGAAGTACGTAACTACTAGGCGAATTTAATTCACAAAACATTTTGTACCACGGACAACTTGTCTCTCAGACTCCTCAGGGTGTTATTATTAAGTGGTTACTTACTTACCGACCTCAGTAGCTTGATCGGTAAGGCAGCGGACTTGTAACCTAGAGGTCGGTGGTTCAAGATCCGTGTTCAGCGTGGATTTGGTAAAGCGAGTTCGAGTAGTTGGGATATTACGAAAGTGATTAACACAAATATATGATAACTTAATTGGTGACTTACTTAGATATTAGGTGAGGAAAAATAAAATGATGCAAAGGTGGGAATCGAACCACCCGAAATAGACTCTTCATGGATGAAACAGGATAAGATTAAACCTTGGAGACTGTCAGCTGACTGAGGCTATAGTGCGCTGTGATAGGTTGAAATTCCCACTAGAGGGTTTGTTAAGGGATATTGTTCACTTAGAATCTTATTCTGTTTCTACCCATCAAAGGGATTTGAACCCAGTTTCCCGTGCGTGCAAACCTAGTGAACTATACTAGACTCGGCTACAGTAACCACTAATAATAATATCGTAATGAATATACCCATTAATATCCCTCGTATTACCCTTGCTACTTTACACTGGATGTTTTACAAGCGATTATTGCAGTCTAGTCGTCGTAAATTGTGGAATGACCCTAGAGATAGCAATTCAAATTTCCGCTCCCGGTTCTACATAGCGTCTCGATAAAGTCCGTAGAAAGTAAAAAGCGGGGTTTTAGTTTATTTTCTGTGGCATATCTCAGCAGCTTTTGCTTGCAAAATTACTCAAATTGCGGTGCTCTGAAAAGATCGACCATAGGGAAGTGGCATGGATAGAGTTTGAAGGGCAAGTAGTAAAAGAGGAAGGGGCAATAAGTCTGGCTAGGGTAGAGTTTGAACCTTGGAGGGAAAAAGGAGAAGGTTTGAACGGTAAGTAGTAAAATTGGAAAGGGTAAAATAGGTAAAATGTGGCTTGGGTAGAGTTTGAAGGGGCAAATCATAAAAATTTAGTGGGCTAAATAGTTTTGAAAAGCTTTAAAGATACATCCTAGAAGGCTGAAAAGGTACACTAAGCTGTCCCATTAAACATTATTGTTTTCCATTTTTTAAAAACTAAATGTATTATAATTTGTTTGCTTTTACAGCTCTAAGCATGACGATATCTTTTTGACGGTGTCACTCTAAAAATATAATGTACCTAAAAAATAGAAAAAAAACTGGCCTTGAAATTCGGAAAAGTTAAATGAAGAAGAGCGCAGTAAAACTTAACTTCTGCACAAATTACAAGGTAGCATTGCCGTAATTATTTAATGCCGGAGAAATTACAAAATTATCTCCTTTCCCCACATTATTACCTTTTCCTCCCCTCTTTTCCTCTCTCCCTCAATTTCTCTCCCCCTCTCATCCTTCCTACCCCTACCTCTCCCTTACTCTACCCTATTGCCCATAACCTCCCTCCATCTCTCCTCTTTTCCCTTTCTTGCAAGATATCCGTTCCAGTTATAATCCCCATGTAGAAGCATTCCTCAAACCTTTTACTACCATTACAGGTAATATAACAAGGCATTAGGTATACCATACTCTCAGAAAGGTATGTAGGTACACAAAGGAACAACTTCTGGGAAACAATCAGTTGGAAGACCTAGGAATCCATGAATGACAGACAAAAGGAGATGTACTGGACCTAGAACGATGCCCATTAAAAAAAAGTTAAGATCAAATAATCAAAATGACAATCATCCTTCGAATCTTGATGGCGTGGAAAGAAGAAGAATGTAACTTCAAAAATAAGTACTCTGTGACTCCAGAGACAGCCTCTCTCGCTCCACTGAAGCACAACCCAATGATGATTCTAACCTTTTTCTTTATTTATTTTACTACTATACAGGGTGTCCCACCAAACTTGGACACCTCAAATTACTCGGCCCCTGAAAGAGTTTTTGAAAAATAAAAAAATCTAGGGTACATGTGCTAATTATGCGGTTACAGTTATGAAATTTTTTTTATACAGGGTGGTCCAAAGGCAGAAATTGAGGTGTCAACTTTCGATTTTTAAATGGATCGACCTGAATTTTATTTGATAATTTTACTTCTAAATGCTTCCTGAGTACTTTTTTAAACAAAAATATTACATACAGGGTGGTTTTTTTTCGACCAATTTTTTTTCTAAATCTTGAATAACTCAAGTTCGGTTAATTTTTTCGATAACAAGAAGAGAATGTGTTTGTGTAATGAATACACGCACTTTCAATTGGCATCAAAAATTTTTATACAGGGTGGTTCACAAGTGAAATAATGACTTGATTTTTTTAAAACCGAGTTTTTTTAATTTTTTATTTAGGATTAATAATTCTCGTCTAATTTTACACATTTTTCGTTAGTCATATCGAAAAATAAAACTAAAGTGTTGTACAGGGTGAGACATATTTTTTTTGTAACACCCTGTATATGGGCAGTCAAAGAGACGCAAAATTAAATATAAAGACTAAATATGCAAGAAAAACTTTGATTTTTAATTAAACTAAAAAGTTATGGTGTTTTAACTAATATTGTCGCATGGACCACCCTGTAGATATTTTCTTAAACCATCATATGGGTAGTCGAAACTGTCTAAAATTGAACGAGGAGTCCAAATCTGAAAGAAAAAAAATGAATTCAAAAAGCCATGCTCAATTTTGTGTCTACACCTACCTACTTTTTATTTCAAGTTTTAAAATCATTCAGTGTGGACACCAAATTGAAAATGGCTTCAAATTCGTGTTTTTTACTTGTTTTTCCCACATGATTCGAAGTGTTCGTTGAATTTTATACAACTTAGAGTACCTACATGATAGTTTAAGAAAATATCTACAGGGTGGTCCATGCGACAATATTAGTTAAAAAACCATAACTTTTTAGTTTAATTAAAAATCAAAGTTTTTCTTGCATATTTAGTCTTTATATTTAATTTTGCGTCTCTTTGACTGCTCATATACAGGGTGTTACAAAAAAAATATGTCTCACGCTGTACAACACTTTAGTTTTGTTTTTCGATATGACTAACGAAAAATGTGTAAAATTAGACGAGAATTATTAATCCTAAAAAAAAAATTAAAAAAACTCGGTTTTAAAAAAAATCAAGTCATTATTTCACTTGTGAACCACCCTGTATAAAAAATTTTGATGCCAATTGAAAGTGCGTGTATTTATTACACAAACACATTCTCTTCTTGTTATCAAAAAAATTAACCGAACTTGAGTTATTCAAGATTTAGAAAAAAAATTGGTCGAAAAAAAACCACCCTGTATGTAATATTTTTGTTTAAAAAAGTACTCAGGAAGCATTTAGAAGTAAAATTATCAAATAAAATTCAGGTCGATCCATTTAAAAATCGAAAGTTGACACCTCAATTTCTAACTTTTGAACCACCCTGTATAAAAAAAATTTCATAACTGAAACTGCATAATTAGCACATGTACCCTAGATTTTTTTATTTTCAAAAACTCTTTCAGGGGCCGAGTAATTTGAGGTGTCCAAGTTTGGTGGGACACCCTGTATATCTAATCGTGACCTTGTGTTTATACATATATGTATTTCATGTACAATAAAAAATAAAATTGAAATTCACACCCACAGAAGTTACTGAAAACAGTCATATAAGAGACTTAAGTCTTAAGCCACATTAGAAGCTTTAATTTTTTTTAGAGTTGTGACTAAAGTAAGGTCGCAGTGACAAAGAGATTTCGTAACCGACAGCCTCACTTATACCAATAACAATACCTTCATAGTAAATTAATAATACTATACCATTTTAAACATGGAATACAAGATATTGTAATGATGTATCATCATACACACATTGGTCACATTTTTGCTCATTTTGGATTAACGTAAACAAAATTGCCAAAAATATGTACGCATGCATGATTAAGGACTAATCTTTGTTTCTTCTGAATATCTAAAGGTTGCCCCAAGGCTTAGATATTCTCGAGAAAACTATGTACATAGATAAATCATTACGTCTATTTAGCCTGAATAGTCGCTCTAGATAAGAAAAAGCAAAGGACCGTCCGAAGCCAAAGGCTCTCGACTAATGTATGCCTTTGCAGAATTTGTTTTGCGTGTCTAAACGCAATTTACAATTTTGTAAATTGTTCAGAAAAAAAACATAGTTCTATGTCCCACTTCACTCCTTTTTCTCATAATAATAACAATAATAAATAAATGATATTATTATGATGATACTCATGATGATTTTCATAATAACATAAAACAAAGGAAGGAAGTGGATTTTGGGAGTTTCCCTACTAAAACGCCACAAGCGTCCCTTGAGGGAGAGGTACAAAAAATTTGGAATGAGATTTTCAGAGTAAACCCTAATCAAGGGATATTTTTGGATTTTTCCTACAAAATTTCGTTTTGAATAAGAATTAAACCGTAATCAGCTTAAATGAAAGGTGGATTAGCACTGGGCCAACCTGTTCACCTTAGGAAAGACCCTTGATACAAGGTAAACGAGGTTATGTTCTGTTCATTTAGACTCAGTTGTTAACATTATTTTCAGAGCATACCCCACATTTTCTAAACCACAAAATGTTCAACACGGATAGCATTTGTTTGTTAATTTCTTCCACATGTGTTGAAGGTACGAGGATTGTCTACTTTAAAAAATAAAACACTTGCTTTGTTCTGTTTGTTTTGTTTTATTTTTAGACTGTTAAAGTGTAAATAAATTTACCATCAAGATTTTTTTACTAAGTGCTCTCTCTATTCGTTGTATTTAGGTAATTCATGGAATGACGACAACTTTAAAATTCGTATCGGAATATTACTAGGAAATTGAGAAAAAAAAGAAACGATTCCGATTATTTCTATATACATTGTTAGCTATGAGATAAACAAAAAGGAAAGAGATGAAAAAAAAGAAAAAGACAGATGAAAAAATATCTTGGTGAGACAAAAAAACAAAAGTAGTTGAAAAAACCACGAGAAAAATTCCCAAAATTCAAAACTTAAAATCCTTGCAGATGAAAATACATCAATTCAATTTGACGAGACAAAAAGAAGAAGAAGAAAATAAGGAAAGGGAAGTAAAGTTCAAAGCCCTGCCCGTTTTAAAAAATGAGAAAGAGACAAACAAAATTGAGGGAGTGAAATAGAAGGAGGAAGCTACTAAATATGTAAAAAAAAGGAATGAAATTTATACACATTGATAAAGATATTAAGAGAAGAGAAAAAGAAACAGAAAGAGTGAGATAGAGAAAGAACTAAGAATGGAGGGAGAGAGAGAAGGGAGAAAATAAATTTATTAAGAGATGAGAAGAAAATCATAAAAGAACAAGCGAAAGATAAAAATCAAGGTAGAGATAGAATTAGAGCGAACGAGAAATGAAAAAAAAGAGATAAAGAAAGACAAAGAACGAGAGAGAGAGAGAGAGAGAGAGAGAGAAAATGAGGTGGGGAGAAAAAGAGAAAAAACTGGAGGTAGGAAGTGAACGAGAAAAGGAGTTAGTGAAACTAAAGAGAGGAAATAAATAAAAAGTTGAAAGAGGAATATTGAAGAGAAAAGACGAGAAAAGATCATGAAAAGGAAATGAGAAATTAAATTGAAAATCAAGCAAAGAAGTTGAAAAGACATGCGATGAAATCTTGAAAACATTTCTGTGAGTGATTGACAGAAATTGAAAAGATATATTCAAAGAAAAGCAATAAAAAGAGAAGAATTTCTTTAAAGAGAAGGAGAGTAAGGAAAATATAAGAATAAGAAACTCTGAAGATGAGATCCCGGAAAATGTTGCGATACGTTTCAAAATAAAATGTTGCAACTGGTGAGATTCTACAAGAGACGGATATTTTTGTGAAAAAATATAGTTTATAAAAATGTCCTCCGCGGGTGGTGGTACAAGTTCTGTGTTCTGTCATTAATCAAGGTGCTGTCTTTCATTTTACAGAAAAATTCAACTGATTTACGTGCGAGTATCTTTATTCGAGTTCTGCCCTTAAACGATGACGGCAATGCCTCATTGTGAATAGTAGAGTTAGTAAATAAACTATAGGGCCAAGTCTCAGCCGAAACTCAGGCGCAGACATCTTTATAATACAAGACGGCTAAAGATAATAAAAAAAACTCAAGAAGAGAATGTCAAAAGCATTATCAATCACCATCCTTGATCAAACTTTGTTTACCTTGAATTAATTAAACCTTTTCACTGTACCTGTATATAAAAAATTGTAAATAAAAATTGATCA
Source organism: Bactericera cockerelli (assembly GCA_024516035.1). NCBI lineage: Eukaryota > Metazoa > Arthropoda > Insecta > Hemiptera > Triozidae > Bactericera > Bactericera cockerelli. The sequence continues at coordinate 18,918,837 of CM044962.1, read as the reverse complement.
AAATTGTTGAATAATATCATTCAGCTTTTTAAATAAATTTCATAATTTGCATGGTAAACTTTCTGAAATGTCAGAGTTCAATAATGATTTATTCAAAATTATTTGCAATGATTATTTTTAATGTATAGTATTATTTTAGAAACTCTTGTGTGTGTGGTACTAACATTATTTTAAATTGGTTTTTGTGTACTTTTGGAAACCCCTTTGCATTGTATCTAAATAATGGTTTAGAAGCCCATTAGCGAGGTACTTTATTCTTGAATGCATTTCTCAGGTGCACTATATCACTTCTCTGTTAGAAAAACATCTAAACCTTTTGAAAAAATACGGGTTGCAATATATCGGGGTAGAAATACTGCAATGTATAAAATATACTGCGAGATACAATTAGCTAAACACCTCTGTTCTCGTACTTACCTAAGAATAAGAATTTTTAAAAAAATAAAACAAACTTGAAACTTTCCATGGGGTGAATGTAAAATATTCCAAAGGGTTGAGTGGAAGAGATTGCCATAGAAAATAACCCCGCCCTTTAGTTAGGACATACATTTTAATATATATATTATCTATTCTTTTTCATTTTTTATCGTATATTTTGTTTCCATTTTTTTTTCATTGTTAAAACAATTATTTGTATTGTACATAATGTCCAATTATATCATTTTAATTATCTATTCTTTTTCATTTTTTATCGTATATATTGTTTCCATTTTTTTCATTGTTAAAACAATTATTTATATTGTACATAATGCCCATTTTATATCATTTATATCTAATAAATTAATATATAATAATAATAAAATTTACATAAATATTATGACTACAGTGTGGGTAGAACTCGTCCATTGAAATAAAAAAAATACTGCCAAATATGGACACATTTTTTCCTCGTGTTTGGTTCACATTACATACACGTGGCATTATTAATATTTTAATCACTTGTATCTCCAAAACAGCTTGACCGATTTTATTCAATTCGTTTCCTACGTAATTTAGATTCAACCTTTATATGCGGAATAAAAATAATTACTCAAATTAGCAAACAAGATTTTGCAGTTGAAATGTAAAAAAATATTATATGAATAATATCTTCGTGATTAGAAAATCAAGAAAGTTTCCTATGATTAATAGAGAGAAAAAGAAAGAGAGGTGAAAAAAGAAGAGAAAATAGAGACAAATAAAATAAAGAAAATATCTATAAGTCATCAAAACCAACAATAGAGACATTTTGTTGTAAAACTTTGCAAAACGTTTCAAACTTCGTTTCATCAAATGATTTGAACACAATTTTGACAAAGAAAATCTAAAAATGAAAAACATGTGAAAAAAAAATAAAGGTAGGTACTCAAAAGAAAAGATAATGAGCAATCAGAAGGCGGAAAAAGATGAAAAAGTCTCTTCAGCAGGAGAAAAAAAATTAAAAGGCAAAGAATTAAAGACTGGGGTATCTAGGAAAGAAAAACATACTTCAAAGAAAGAAAAGAAAAATGGGTGTAGTGCGAAGAAAATATGAGGTGAGAAAAAAAAGGTATTTCAGTTTAGATCAAGGATCAAAGCAAGGAACATGGTATATGCACTACAGGACCCTTTCACTCCCATGGTGAATGGGAGAGAAGGGTTAGGGTGAATTGTAGAACACAGTCATTATAATCCTTCTATACTTCTCCATGTCCTCCACCATACATCAGCTGTAGTAATTGTTGCGACAGTGTGTAGATGGGGGACAGAAGAGTAACTTGAAGACCATGCGCACACTTCTAAAATAGACTGGCCCCTTTAAAATGTGCTCCATTGTAAAAGACAAAGTTAGAAACAGTAATAATATTGTATTATTTATACCGATCATTTCCAGTCTCCGTGGCGTAACGGACTACTGCCCACAGTCTCGAGTTCAACTCCCGGTTGGGACAGACTTTTCGAAGAAAACTATGTCCCCTCCAAACACGTTAGGCTGGCATTTCCGGCCCTACCCAGGCCAGGTGGGTAGCTGGTATGATTCCCAGCGAATGGAGGGTAAATCCTTCGTCCTGACTATCTATCTCAAATCAGGACGTTAAAACCGAATCAACTGGTAACAATAGATCTAATTAAGTCACAGTGTTAATTATTTCACTGAAAACCCTGCAACCAGGACAGATAATAATACCGATCAATTAATACTAAGGAGTCCCATTATTTCCATCAGTAAGCCCAAGACGTATTATGTTGTGGTGAAATTGCCAATTGGGAGGATACTTGTTTTGTCCTGACTGGGTTTCAAACAACTTTTGGATTACCAGCAACGCCGACGTTTTGGCCACTGAGCTACCTGGGGAAAAAACACTCAACAGTAAAATCATGAATAGATAAAAAAAAAAAGAAGAAAAGTTACCTACTCTGAGAAACAATAAATTCCAGAGAGGAAGATTTGAAGAAATTGACGAAGAAAAGAAAGAAGATCGCGTGGAATAAGACAGAAAAAGCAAACGTTTTCTGAAGAAAAAATGAAACAAAGAATGAAAGAATTTGGAAATAAAAGAAGTCGAAAGAAAAGAAAGCACTCTACAGAATGAGGAAAAGTAGGAAACGAACAAGATGGCAAGCAAATTAATGAACTCTGCATGAGAGGGTAGGAAGACAAGGAAGAAACATCTCCGAAATAAAGAAGCAGAGATGTGAAAACACTAATGGAGAAGCAAATGATATAGGCCGGTTCTTAAGAGTGGATGAAACATTTGTCTTACATGAAAGAAAGGAAACGACAGGAGAGGCTGTCAAATGGGGAGAGGGTAGCATGGGAGGGAGAGAGTTATAGGCAGAATAATAATTACAAACGAAAAGAATATGCTAAATAGATAGTTCATCTACGAGTATCTATTTAACACTGAAAAGCAACGTCAGACATCCTTGACAGGGTTTCTCGTTAAACGGGCATCCAGACATATAATGTGAAAGTAGGTGTGCCAGAACCGAACAACTGTAATCACGAGAACCCCTGATAGGTTTTGAAACAGACAAACAGAAAAAAATATAACGAATACATAACAGAAAACTAAAACTGTTATTGACTTAATATAAATCTTGTACAATTTCTCACTTTTCTGATAAGAAAATTAGAAAAGAGAGTTTAGTTAATGACATCAATATTTAGAACTATTAACTACTAATGAGAGAAAATAAGCTTGTAACAGGTGTCCAAGTATGTTCTGAGATCATGTCACAAAAGATCTATCTAAGGTCGCAGTGACAAAGAGCTTTCGTAGACGATAGCCCTACCTTTACCAATGTTCTGATATACATGAATTCTTGTACATCTGGTACAACTTCTTACTTTTCGGTCTATACTAACATTTTGTTTATTAACCTGTTTCAGACATGCACTCGAAGAAATCAGGAATCCAGGAATTTTCCCAAAATGTCTTTGTACCCAATTGATACTTTCCTGAAGGAGAGGCATTAGCTAGTCCTGTGAATCAAAACTTAATCGTCCCCGTAGAGGTAGTTTATCGGGAATAGTTCGTTCATCTCTGATCAATTCTCACCATGGGACACGCGACCCTTCTGGAGCGGCTGGATCTACTGCTGAAGAGACGGCTACTGGTGTTCATCATCCTCGTTCAGTCTTCAGGTGAGCCACTTTTCGTTCTTTTTCCTATAATAATAATAATAATAATCATCCGCAGATATTATAATATTAATAATAATAATCATCCTCAGATATTATAATATTAATAATACTAATCATCCGCAGATATTATAATATTAATCATCCTCAGATATTATAATATTAATAATAATAATCATCCGAGGAACGGACGTATAATTACGGGTCAAGCCCTTTATACATAGTTACAATTAATATACAGGTGAAAAACAGTAAAAAAAAGGCTTACAAGCAATTGAAAAATTCGAAAGTCAAAATTATCACAGTAAAATTTTCAAGAAAGGGACTAGAGTTAAACAAGAAATATAAATAAATAATAAAAAGTTAAAAAATTTAACAGGTATAACAAACATAATAAAAATATTTATATTATGGAACTATGTTTTCCGTTACCTTACACTCTGCCGCGCTATCCTTTTTTTTTTTGGATAGGCGTTCTTCACACCTCGGCCGAGGTGTTGAATTATAAAATTTAATTTTATTTCTGTCATAATATGTAGGTATGCTGTTCTTTGGTAACAACGATTAAAAAGTACAACCTTAAATACTTTCCTTATTACAAGATAAGGAAAGAATATCGATATCAGAAAAAATATTATCTTCGAACAGTTTGAAATCGAATTAAAATTGTAAAAAAGATCTATTGTAAAAAACTGAAGACCCAAGATAGGAAAATTATTTGCTGCAACAAATAAACCGTGCAGTTCAACGAGGCGATTCAGGCAATGCTGCAAACGTTTTGGGTTGCCAACCTAATGATGATGTTCTAAAAAATAATGTTTTTTATGTTTAATAAAAAAAACGATCCCATGTTATAATTATGTAAAAAGTAAAAGTAGGACAGTTCTTCGAAAGTGGCAGGTTTTGAAGAGGAAGCATACAAGGATATGAAAGCACAGAACCTGCAAGGTATTTCCCTTCTATTGATCCCCTCTGTAGCAGGAAATTGAACTGTGTGACAACACTGTCACCGTGACAATACCTCGAGTGAGGATTCCTTTTTTTTATCAAGATATATTAGCACATAGGAGGGACGTACATATTTTTGTTTTTGAACTCACGGAGGCAACATTGCGGCTTATAACATCTGTTGCCTGTTACCTGAAGCACGTCTTTTAACTTGCGCCAGGTTGGCTTCCGAAAAAAGAGTTTTCTAATACGTCTATACTCCTACATCTTCTACAGGGTGATTCTGTTAAGTGACGAAAAAAAAAAAAAATAGATTGAATTCTAGACAGCTAGGCGTTCTACATATAAAGCAATGTACTATTTTCTTATTTGAGGCTTCTTGAAGCCAGGACAAGTGAGAAAATACCGTTCCTAAGCGTAGTGATTTTGTTGTTGTATTTTTTTGTTTCTGTTAATTTGTTTTCATATTTTGCACACAAATCTGAATACCGCCAGTAGCCGCTTCTCTGTATATGTAAACAAAATTATTATTTAAATAAAAAAAATTAATTATGCGCGCACACACACAAAAGTTTTTTTGCTTAAAAAATCTTTTTTACAACAGTTGAAAAAGATCTGAAACCCAAATAAGACAAAGTTTCCGAAAATTTGAAAACTTTTTATTCCTGGAGGTGTTTGCAAACTGTTTTCAATGACTAAGTTGATAACGCTGTACCCTTTGACTTGATTGTTTTGCCTTTCATCATCTTTCCATTCAAATCATGATATTATATAGGGTGATTCATAATGTTAATGGTGACTACACATACAGCAGAATTCCGTTATGTGGCGACAAGAAGATAATATTATGGTTGAGTCTGCTCACAATGTTAATAAACGTCTACATCTTAATTACTAGCTCCGCCTCCACGAATTCTCATTCACTTTCATTATTTATTAAGCCCCTCCTCTAACTCTCCTCCTATTGCAATCTTTGTTACACTCCTCCTCCCAATAATTTTTACTTTCCTTATCTTATAATAAGGAAAGTATTGTATTCGTCGAAAATTTGACCTACCCAGTTTTTCACATTTCTGGACGAATCATGGCCTCAGGATACCAAAAAAGTTGTTTTCAGCCATTGGTCCGTGCGTCTGTCTGTCTGTCTGTCTGTCTGTCTGTCTGTCTGTCTGTCTGTCTGTCTGTCTGTCTGTCTGTGAACAGGATATCTCAAGAACGGTAAAAGCTAGAGACTTGAAATTTGGTACACAAATTAATTTTATACACCAGACGAACCACGAAAATTTTGGTTGAAATCGGCCGCATTCTGCGGCCACAGGGCCGCAAATGCTAGCCGCAAGCGCCGCTTCTTTAAATTGGTTAAAGATACAAAAATTTTTAGAGAACAACATTTTCTTAGATTAAAAAAATAATAGGGGTCTATTCTGATCATTTTTTTGATATCTTGAACTTTTTGGAACTCGGCCCCAATTTACCGGTATTTGGGGGGGACCCGCTTTGACTAACTTTTTTATTATTCATCCTACGTGGGGGTTATGACATATCAAATTCAATGATTTTGAAGTGCTGATTACGAATTTGGCATTGGTTTTTAGTTATCTGTTACCGTTGAGTCACCAGTGGCGGAATTTGACTCCTTTTTGGGGGATAAGGAAAGTCGTGTGATGTTTACACCAGATTTTTTTGTGATGCTCCTCCTATCACTCCTCCACTTGACAGCCTCCTCCTCTTCCATTATTAAGCTCCTCCTCTATTGCTCTTCTTTTTCCATTATTTGTGACGCTCTTCCTCCACTTCCATTTTTATTAATTAAGCTCCTCCTCTTTTCATTCTTCCATATTTTTACCAAGCTCTCCTTTCTCATTTTCTTCTCATTCTCCTCCTCTTCAATTCGTTGTGACGCTCCTCTTCTTCTCTTTGTCTGTTAATCTCCTCCACCCCTTCTATTAAAGTCTTCATTCTCCTCTTCATTCATTATTTGTTACGCTCTTCCTTTCCCTCGCATCCTTCTCCTCTTTCATTATCTCCCTTGTTACGCTCCTCCTCCCCTCCATTCTTTGTTGTGCTCCTCCTCCTCTTCCAGTACTTCCAATGTTATGCTCCTATGTGCTATCTTCCATTATTTCCCTTGTTACGCTCTTCCTCCTCTTCCAGTTCTTCCAATGTTATGCTCCTCCTTTTCTTCCATTATTTCCCCTGTTACGCTCCTCCTCCTCTTCCACTCTTTGTTACACTCCTCCTCCCCCTCGCATTCTCCTCCTCAAAACACTCCACCTCCACCTTCACATCCACTCCTCTATTCTTCACGAACCCTTACAAACGATTCCCTCTCTTTAATTTGGCTAAGTACTTTCATATTTTCTCACATTATTCATTCCGAATATTCTCCAGCCTATTATATTTTATTTTCAGTATTTTCTGCCATATAAATAATTAAAAAAGCTTTTGATAGTGTCAAACTGTTTTCTAGCTAGATGATCTCATGTTTGGGACCAAGAGTTGCCAGAAGAAAAAAAATGCAAAGATTATTAATTTTATTTCTTTCAAAAATGAATAAAATTGGGTTTCTAAAATATATATTTTTTTTCTTTTTCTCTTGAAGTACTATAAGTCTTATACCTGTCGTTCATGCTGATTCTGTGTTGTATTTAAATTTTGTGAAAAATATTTGGCTCTATTAAAAGGCGAATTAATGAGTCGGTATCGGAAGAGTCGTCCGATAGCGAGGGAATGCGAGGCAAACCTCTTGTAAAGTTCTGACGTATAAAATATTTTCTTAATTTACATAGTTTGACCGATTATTTTTTCAAGTCAAAATACAATACAATACATTGCTTAACTCTCAATGCTACAATAAAATACCTACTTGTACAATACATTACACTTCAATACCCTTTACTCAAAGATCAAAAACAGTCGTATCATAATTATATACCCAAAATTAATATATCGCACCCTCAGAATTAGATGGTGATATGTCAAAAATCATGAAATTTTTTTTATTACTCTATCGAAATAAGCGAAACGAGACCTTTCGTTTGGTATAAGAATTATAATTCTAGCTCTTACCGTTCCCGAGATAGCGCTAGTGTTGTTTATTGATTATGTCGAAAAAGTGGAAGGACGTTGGAACAAGATGGTATTACGATCACTTGTTACCAAGAGCTCCTTGGATCGAGACGTACAGTTCTTGGAATATAGTGATATTTGCGTAAGTTTTGATTTATCACTCTCTTTATTAAATTTTATTTTCAGTAATTGACATAAAAACTGAATTGTGCATGATTTTTTTGAAATATTACTCTCTTTGTCGAACATTTTTTTTGTGTTTTGTCAAGGTAGAAATTACTAATACAAAAGATTATGTTATATTACTTTCTTTTATAAATTATCATTTTTTTTTGGACTTAAAAATAATCTGGCCCGGTATTTTCGATATACTTACACTTGAGAGCAATAAATTCGGGACAGGACACTTCACCGTTTCAGTTGGTCCTGGTCAATTTGTGTGGCATGAAGTTGCTAAAGTATACATATATTTGAAAAGCTTATACTTATACCTTTCAGAAAATACACAATGTGTCCGGGTTATGTACTATGCAACAATGATAATGGCCACTTTCCAGAAATACCTCATTTTGTTGATGAAAACACGTGCACCGAGGGTATTTTAAATTTGATTTTTTGTTGTGATAACCCTTTTTTTGGCCAGTAAATTATTGAATTTCCTTAAATGCAACACTATGAGGAAGGAAATTCAGTTGAATTTTTCTTTTCATCATGGAGACATCGCACTCCATAGCTGTGAAAGTGGTTTTACTTGTGAGTCAAGGTGTTAAGCAAAGAAATGTTGCTAAGGAGCTAAATTTGTCGAAGTCTAAGGTGAACAGAATTTACCAAAGGTATCGGCAGACAGGTAGCTATGATCAGAGACCAGGATCTGCCAGACCAAAGAAGACAACTGCCCAGGAGGACCGATTTGCTGTCATGACAAGCTTAAGAAATCGAGACATGTCTGGTGTTGAGGTCCAACAGCAGCTTGTTATGGCCACTAGTGTTGATGTTAGCCCTTGGACAGTAAGGAGACGCTTGAAAGAGAAAGGTCTCATACCAAGAAGAAAAGCTACGGGACCCAAACTCAACAGACAACACCGACAACGTCATTTACAATTTGCCCTTGAACACGCTGATTGAGGAAATGGGGAATGGGGGCACGTTCTGTCCACGGATGAGAGCCGACCCTGCTTGTTCTTCAATGACAGACGTAAAAGGGTGTAGACCAGGTGAACGGTATAATCAATGTTATATTCAAGAAACTGTGAGTTTTGGTTTAGGATCTTGTATCTTCTGGGGTGGAATCTCTATGGAAACTAAAACAGAGCTCGTTATCATCAATTGTGGAGGACAAGGAGGTAACCTAACTGCAGAGAGGTATGTCACTGACATCATTGAAGATCATGTTGTCCCTTATGCAGGTTTTGTGGGTGATGGGTTCGTGTTAATGCAAGACAATGCCCGACCTCGTACAGCACGTATTGTAAGTGACTTTCTCCAAGAAGCCGGTATTCAAACCCTCAACTGGCCAGCCAACAGTCCTGATCTTAATCTTATTGAACACCTCTGGGACGAGCTTAAAAGACGTGTCCATGCTCGAAACCCGCCCCCAATGAACCACAGGGACCTGAAACAGGCGCTTTATGAGGAGTGGGAGACTATCCCTCAAGAAACGGCTGCCAACCTAATCAAGTCCATGAGAAATCGATTGCAGGCTGTCATACAAGCTCGAGGGGGTAATACCAGATACTAAGATGCAGGTTTTGTGGGTGATGGGTTCGTGTTAATGCAAGACAATGCCCGACCTCGTACAGCACGTATTGTAAGTGACTTTCTCCAAGAAGCCGGTATTCAAACCCTCAACTGGCCAGCCAACAGTCCTGATCTTAATCTTATTGAACACCTCTGGGACGAGCTTAAAAGACGTGTCCATGCTCGAAACCCGCCCCCAATGAGCCACAGGGACCTGAAACAGGCGCTTTATGAGGAGTGGGAGACTATCCCTCAAGAAACGGCTGCCAACCTAATCAAGTCCATGAGAAATCGATTGCAGGCTGTCATACAAGCTCGAGGGGGTAATACCAGATACTAAGAGGTGAATAACAGCCAAATTTCCATGAAGACTTCAAAGAAATAACACAAAGAACACCGATATCATTTGCAGTGTTTTCATGCTCTTTAGACCTCTTTTTGTTAATTGACTTATTATATTAAAAACATGGTCACAATGAAAAAAAATATACACCGTCTTAAAACCAACAAAATTTCCTTTCTTGATATACTTCACACTTGAAAATCCAATGTAAAATAAAAATTATAAAAATCAAAAACTTTGAGAAAGTTACTGTCCCGAATTTATTGCTCTCAAGCAATTTTTTGAAATTCATAATTATTTGTTTTTAGTTATTTCTCTTTAGAAACTTTGAGATTAAGTCTCAAGAAACAATAAAGTTTATACTCACATTGTCTTGTTTTCTACCTTTTACTGCTTAGCAATAAAACAATAGGGTATTTACATTTCACTTTTTTAAACTGAATGAGTTTTCTTTTTTTTCTGACTTAATACCAAAAGCATAGATTTTAATGTACCTCCAGTTTCAAATTGTCTTTTATTCTTCGATTCATATGGTAATATAGTGCTATAAAACTAAATTATCAAGGTACTATCATTTCAAAATTGTAAATAGATGGTGCTATCTCGAATTTTTTTCGAGATAATACCCACTTTTGTTCACTTCTCATCGAAGAAAAGGTAATATAATACGATATCACCTTATTAAAAATTGATTTTTTCTCGAAAAAAGGCAAAATCATAGAATGAAGTTTTAAGTCAAAATGCCTTTTTTTCGAACGGTTACAAAGGTAAGTTCTTTTGAAGAAAAATACATTTTTTTTACATAGAACTATAGAAAAGAACATGCTCAACTTAAGAACATATAAATCAAAACAGAAGCTTTTATTGTATTAATACAGCGATAAGTCAAACTTTCTTTTGCGATTTCCCAAAAGTTGGTGTTTTTGACATATCACCATCTAATTCTGAGGGTGCGATATATATATATTTTTTAATGGTACTGTCTACACATGCTGGCAGAGCAAGGTAACTACGCCAACATGCAATAAATGACAAAGGATGGGTACACAATACATACATATACAATTATACACATTCATAATTACATTTACGAAGATCATACTACATAGTGTGTTGAAATTTGTTATAAAAAAATATAAAGTTAACTAGCCCATGTAGTCTTGTATCACCCTTCACAAAATGTTTTCAATATTAAAAGACATACCTATCACAATATTATTGCACGGTAGTAAAGTGGTTAACGTGCTATTCTGGAGATCTAGGTTCGAATAACACCCAGTGCATGAATTTTTCCTCATTAATTTGAGTTTGTGATCACATAAAAATAAGATGTCGAGGGTTAGGTGGTAGAGAATGCTTTGAGCATTAACCTCGTCTGGTGGTTACCTTCCACTAAAGAGTATTATTATATTATTTTTATTTTGCTCACTACTCACTCAGTCACTATGGCCAAAGTGAGTAGCTCATGCGCTATCTGTGCTCGTATTATTATTATTATTGAATACTTTTATTATAGGACATAATTGTGTACAATTATTATTGTGTACAATATAACATACCTACTTGGCGCTTACTAGAATGTTTAGCTTACATCCAATGAAATTTTGTTAATAATAAGACTCAAACATGAGCCTCAAAAGAATGCCTGTTTCACAAAGTTCAATAACCTACCATTTTTACGAGACTTACCTTATTTCATTTTCATGTCTCTCTCTATCCTATTTTCTTTACCTGTCCCATTTTATGTCTTTCTCTCTCTATATATATATATATGTATATTTCTTTCTATCTCTCTCTCTCTCTCTCTCTATCTCTTTCTCTATCTCTTCATCTCTCTCTTTATTTGCGTCTCATTCTCTTTCACTGTCTTCCTCACTTTCTTCTTCTCTCTCTCTCTCTCTCTCTCTCTCTCTCTCTCTCACTCTCTCTCCTTCTCTTTTTCTTTGCCTGTCACATTTAATTTCTATATCTAACTCTATCTTTTTCTTAGATGGTATCTTGTCTACATGCACTTCAGTACAGAGGGTAAAAAAGGCAGGCATTCTTAGAACAACATATTTCATCAAAAGAATTTTATAATAGGGTAGGTATACTGCTAATGCAAGATATTACATTTTTATATTAAAACAGGATGTAAATAATGAAAAAGATAAAACTAATATTGTGCCTATAGGATGTTGGAGACTTTATGTTCAACCTGTATTATTAGATATTTTATTATTATTATATTTTTTTGATATAACGTCGCTTACAACTGCATGCATGGTCATTGGTCATAAAAGGAAAGGCGATATTAATATTTAATCTATAGATTTATAGATTAAACTTTGTTGAATAGTCACGAAAAGTTAGTACTAGAAAATAAAAAAACAAATATATAACAGTTAACGAGTTATTGCACTTATGGTGACCTAGGTTTGATCCCCAGCGGAGAAGAAATTTTCTTGATCTGTATTTGGATGTTCAGGGTCCACTCATACCTCGTGAGGTAAAACGAATAGTTACTTATATGAGTAAAGACCAGTGGCTGCACTACCAGAGTAAAAAGAAATTAATTCAATAGAATAATTTGAAATGTGAAAGAGGCTCTTGGTAATGCTACGCTACCCACAGAAATTGTGAAGAGAACTTGTGCTTCACCACAAAAAAATCATACATACATAGAATGTTCATCTTATTTCTGTAAATAAAATCGTTTGATATTATAACAACTAATCAAACTCGCTTTACTAAATTCTTCTTTAATTTGACCATGGTACAGTCGTTCCTATACCTTGGCATGGAGGTCTCGTGTGAACCCCCTCATGGACCCTCATATCAGCCAAAGCTGCAGTGGACTTGTGGTGCATTAAAAACCTGCAAAAATATTTTTACTGAACCATTCATATAACTTGATAAGCAATTTTTTTTTTTTTTTTTTAATCATCATAGGGTAGTGTCATTGTTAACGATGGTAGCCAGACAGTGGAGGAATAGCTTAGCACTTCTACCACTGTCTTTACAAGGAGGCTAATAATTTGAGAAGGACTCCCAGAACCAAGTACATGCTGGTCTGCTCCCTGTTTATAGTCCCACAGCCAGATAAAACATGAATACTAAAAAAATAATCCAAAGTTTTTCATTATTTTGTCAGGTCTTGTTTGTATGCACGCCGTGTTTTTCAATTGATTATGCAATGCGCAATATACAATTTGCCCGTAAAATAATATTTATGAAACCATTTTGAACACTAAAGTGGTAGGTCTACTCCCTGTTTATAGTCCCCCAGCCTTAATATGGGTATAATGTCGCTTTCAACTGCATGGTCATACAACCACAGAGGTGTTACCTTCCATATCCAGGAAATTCACAAACCTGTTAACCACATTAACCTCACCCAACCCCGGCTGGCCGGATGCCAGCATTCACCTCGCTGGACGTTGTTTAACTTTGGTGATCTTACGAGAATCGACGCTGACGATTAGCAGTGTAGTGTGTATCAGGAACTTGAACCACACACCTCTGATGCCAAGTCCACCGCTTTATCCCGCTTGTGAGGTCGGTTAAGCGTTAATAATAATAAAAATAATAATAAATTAATAATAATGATTTCTTTTGTGTTATTATGTCACAATTTTAATGAGTAACCCAGAATCATAGGACTTTTCCTCTTTAATTTATTATATTTTGATTTATTTGTCTATCATGCCGCTATTGGTCACTATTCACATTAAAACAGGTAATTTTCCTCACGAGGAACGATTGGACCCCAAACATCCAAGTACAGAGCATAAAATTCTGCCCTGTCGGGCATCGAACAGAGGTCACCATGGGTGGAATGTCTAGCGTGCTAACTCACTCGGCCAAGGTGACTACAACAATAAGTTAGTTAAGTTATCATACATGTGTCAATCACTTTTGTGATGTCACATCTTCTCAAATTCGCTTTACTAAATCTTTGCTGAAACCGGGACTTGAATCACCGACCTTTAGGTTACAAGTCCGCCGCCTTTTCAATCAAGCTATAGACTGAGGTCGGTACAATAATAAATTATTTTATATTATAAAACATTACCCACCTTCACGCATTAATATTCATAGTTCTGTGTCTGAGGTCAAGCTGAAGACACGATAAAAGTCTGCGGGAACCAAGAAGAGGGAAAAATTATAATTCAAAACTGCCTCTTGGGACCTTGTCCCCGGACCGACCGGTACTTTATTTCCTCCCAGCAAAATCCCTAAATCCACTTGTCTCATAATTCAGAGCAAAAAATCCCATTTGCATACAAAAGTCTCTATACGAATAATTTTAATGGACAAAAGTTTCCCTCCTCACTCGATCATTGAGGACAGGAAACTAAGGAAAGGGACTTTGGGCGAGACGTGAAGAGGGAAAAAAATCGAGAGGAGTGGGAATTTTTTTCTCCCTCGCTCCCCTACAGTGCTGCCATGTTTTTCACGTATAAATCAAAACTAAGGGGGAATTTTCTTCCTTCTCATTTCCAGCTTTGTCCCATCTATCACGAACATTTCACACGATTTTAGTTTGAAATATTCTCTTTGCATTTTTTAATAATATTACTACTTTCTTTCCACTTCTCTTTCCTTTTTTTTTCTCCGTAATAAATTTCCCCTTCTCCCTCTCTTGCCTGGTTGAACTGGCCCCGGATTTTATTTCTCACGATTTAAATTCTAATAATATTTTCATACCTTTGTCTTTATTGAACATTAATTCCCGCTCCTTCTCTCCTTTTTATTTTTCTTCTCTCTATTTCTATAATTCTCTCTCTAAAGCCTGATCGATAAGGCGGCGGACTTGTAAATAAAGTTCGGTGGTTCAAGTAAGTTAAGCAAATATTTAGTAAAGCGAGTTTGAGTAGTTGTGATATCACGATTGTGATTGGCACAAATATCATAACTTTTTTTTTATATTCTCCGATCTGACCCAACTCTAAAGTCTGATCGATAAGGCGGCGGCAACTTGTAAGCTGGAGTTCGTTGTTTATTAGAGTCCCATCAAGTACGGCAAACAGTGCTAGGCCTGAATTACTGATCTCCGTTCTAGAGTAGTTCTAGAGTAGATGTAGAACTACTCTAGAACAAAGACTGTTATAATACTATTGTTATAACGATTATATCAGACCATCAATAACAATAATACTCTTTAGTGGAAGAGTATTATTGTTATTGAGTCACAAAGTTATTAAGTGGTCACAAACTCAAATTAATGATCAAGAACTCGTGCACTTGGTGGGATTCGAACCAACGGATTCATATCATTGAATCGTCGAACTGAATTCAGATACTATAGTAAAGCAAAACCTGGTAGAAAAGGTTTCCTCCTCGAAAGGTTTCCGTTCTGTAGATATTTTGAGTGGACCCTGTGTTGTATTGTGAACCCACTACTCAACATTTGGAACAGAAATTCAATAACTTAATTTTGCCTGTTTCCGTGATTATTGATTCTTCTTACGAACAAATAAAATAATTTTGTTTTGCGTCCTCTATATGCCATTGAGATGGTAAGACAAAAGTGTCAAGCATAAATTATGCACAAAGAAACGTATCTAACATCTCAAAGTAATCTAGGAAAGAAGATAAAGACAAAACTTAGTTTGATAGAAAAACTCGGAGGGATATAAAAAGAGAGCAGGTATTGTTTCGTAGGAAGGAGACAAAATAAAATGGCTGTCATTTCCATTTTATTACACCTCTTTCCTCTCTTCCTTCTTATTCTTCATCTCTCTCTTGCTTTTCTTTATCTCCCTCCAACTCTCTATCTTTCTCTCGATCTCATCTCCCTCTCTTTCCTCTCTTCCTTTTTATTCTTTATCTCCCTAATTCTCTCTCTCTCTCTCTCTCTCTCTCTCTCTGTAATTCCCATTCTGCACCAAAGTTTTTATGTCTTATCCTCTCTATCTCTATCTCTCTCACACATATTTCTTTTATCCATCAATGCCTGTGACTCTTTTTCTCACTTCCTCCTCACTCTTCTTGTGCTTTCCCTTTCTCTCTCCCTCTCTCTTCCTCTCACTATTTCTCTCTCTCTCTCTCTCTTCCCCTCACTTTTCCTCTCTCTTCCTCTCACTCTTTCTCTCTCTTCCTCTGATTCTTTCTCTCTCTATCTTCCTCACATAATTTCTCACTCTTTCTCTCACTCTCTCTTCCTCTAAGGACATCGAGACCTTTCATTCAATATCCCACTCGATAGGTTTTTACCTAATTAAAAAAATATCAAACGGCCCTTTATTATGGCATTTTTTCGATTTATTACCACAGTGCGGTCCCCTTAGCTCATACGATCACCAAATTTTACAACTGAACTTAAATATATTTTCTCTTTCACAAAATTTCAAGAGCCTTGCTTGTTTCAATTAAAATAGAAAATAGTTTTCAATGTTCACCAAAACGACCCCCATTTGGCCTCAAAGGGACTAAAATTTCATCAATTTTGAAGAATCTGTTCGAGAGTTATCGCGGAACAGACAGACAGAAAAACGAAAGATAAATCGTCCAGTATATGCAAGTTAAAACAGAACCTCCATAATTCGGCGATAAACAAACTCGGAAGTAAAACGAGAGAGACTGAGTATCATGAAGGAGAGAAAAGAAAATCTGGAAAATCTACTCCTCACTTTCATTTTCCTTTTGGACAACGCGCAAAGAATTTTAAGCACTACGATTAGAGACGAGAGTAGAAAGAGAGGGACTTTTTCTTTCATTTTTTACAAGGAAAAACGTGGGTACGGGGGAAAATTACGAAAAAATAGAATATTACAGAAATGAAAAAAAAAACTTTGGAAAATTGGGATGAAAAGATTATTGGAGAGAAAAACGAGATTTAGTATAGTCACCGAGTGGTCTAGCGCACTAGGTTTGCAGGCACGATGACTCGGGTTCGATTCCCGACAGGGTAGAATTCTTTTAATGTGTATTTGGATTTTAAAAAAAAATCATATTTGTGTTATATTTTCGTGTTATATTTGTATATTTTCGTGTTATATGTGTTATATTTGTGTTATATAATCATTTTCGTGATATTAAAACTACTCAAATTTGCTTCAATAAATCTACGCTGAAACCAGTCGTAAGCAAGTACCTTACCACTGAGCTAATCGTGCGCTGTATGAATTGCATGAGTAGTGACCAGGGGCGTCACCAATGAAGAGAAAAAGATATTAAAGTTAGGTTAAAGTTATCATATTTGTGTTAATCACTTTCGTGATTTCACAACTACTCAAATTCGCTCTACTAAATCTACGCTGAAACCGGGACTTGAACCACCGACCGACGACCTCAAAGTTACAAGTCCGTCGCCTTATCGATCAAGAGAAAACGATTTTATTAAAAGAAATAGCTTGTCTCTGTAGCTCAGTGGTCAAAGTAATCCAAAGTTCGTGAGTTTGAAACCCAATAGCAACATGACTCCCTAGTGGATTTGACCACGTAACAATAAGTTGTGTAGGTATAAATATATAATAATAATAATAATATCGCCTTTTTTATACTGCCAGATTAGTACTATTAAAAGTCCCATTATTCCAGCAGTAAGCCCAAGACATTATGTGGTGAAAAACCCAAATGGGAGGATAACATATCATGTCCCGGCTGGGTTTCGAACCCACGACCTCCGGAATCTCTGGATTCATAGAGTGCCGCCTTTACAACTGAGCTACCAGGACAGACTTATATCTGGTAGAGGGGGAGATGGGTTTAGAATCAATAACCGGACAAGAAGATAAAAATACCTTCCTTGTACGCCCCGCCCCCTTCTCTCCTGCCCTCCCCACCTCTTCTCCCCCCCCCCCTCCCCCTTCTCTCCCCCAACTACCAACTCGTTCGATTCCATTAACAAGGAAGGGAGGGTTGAACCCCCTGATCCCCCCCCCCACCCTCTACCTACACTTGTGCCTTGAGCTTACTGCTTTCATATTTGGATGTTTAAAACTAATTTAGACCTTTGTGACCACGTAATAATAACGACTCTGAGGGTTCGGTGGTAGAAAATGCTTTGAACGTTGACCTCCTCTGGTGGTTACCTTCCACTCAAGAGTGTTAATATTTTAGTCTGGCTGTATTGAGATGATATTATGATTACTTAAGAAAGTCAAAAGAAAAATCGAGTTGACTGATAGTCAAGTGGTTAAAGCGCAAGTCTGGTAATCCAGGTAGTGTAGGGATCGGTTCATTCGAATTCCACCCAGTGCATGAGTTTTTACTCAATAATTTGAGCTTGTGACCACATATATCATACCTACCGGCTTACCAGTATTAACTTACCAATCTTAGAAGCCAAAAAAAAAAAGATTTATTATTTTATTTTTAATTTTAAAAATTCCACTGTTCTATTCTTCTTATTATTATGGAAAAGAGAGAGGCAATGAGAAAATCGTTAATAGCAGAAATTTGATGGAGAAATTTGAGTTGAAAACTTTAGGAGAAAGACATCCTGGAGTTAGTATTGATGGAATAAAAGGGAATTGAAAAAAAGAAATCGTATTCGGGGACAGGTTGACATTTTGTGCCTCGGAATAATAATAAGGAGGAAATGTCTTTTTGAGAAGAGGAAGTTGACGGGAACGGAATTGACTACAGAACTGTCACATCAAATTGGGAACATTTGGAGGACCCTTTTCCAATTCAAAATGCTATTTGATTTTTGAAGAGTTAGAATCCTATTTTTGCTTTAGGTACTCTTGTATTTATGTCTGTGTTGCTCCCGATAACGTTTTGAGGTGTGTGTGTGTGTGTGGGGGGGGGGGGGGGGGGGGCTGTGTGTGTGTATGTTCTCTGAAGTATCCAGACCCATCGTCTGAAATTTCTTGGAAACTGAAAAGTAAGTGGTATTAGAAAGTGCAGATTCAATTTCGAGTGTGAACCCTTCAATTCAGTTAGTTGTAATGGAGAATTACTCGGAAGTCGCACCAACATAGCAGGTTTACATTCAACCTTTGCCAAGAGATTGTCAAAGGCAATGACCCCGCCCTTTAGTTAGGACATACATTATGTACATAATTATTTATATTTTTTTCTTTTTTCTTCTCTTATATTGCATACTAGTTTGTAATTACCTGTGTTGTATATAATATGTCCAAATTAATAAATGTAAATAAATAAATAAACAAAAACTCATTCAACTTAGATTGGGCCGGAAATGAAACGCTCTCATCTCTTTTAAGGTAACAATTTTTCTGGATAATTGTGTCCTACCTGGAATTCGAAATCAAGAACTCCTCTGTTCCAAGAGCAGTAGCCACAGAAATAAAACCACCCACAACAAGGAAAATCGCACTACGTCCAAGGGCTGAATTATGATACAGTATTAAATATCTAGTATTTGTTCATCCAAGCCACTATCACTTAACAGCTGATGTAACTGCACTGTGATTGGTTGAAAGAGGGGATGTTAATAATAATTATAATAATAATACCCGGTAGACGGGTGTTTATTGACGGGTTTAGCCCTATTTACATTTTCAATTAAAACAAAATTATACAAATATGAGAAAACCCTGAAATTATAAATATAAAAGTTGAGGATTATATTTATCCTGTTTCATAATTCGGCCCTAACACGCATGGGCCACCCTTTATTTTTCAACATCATCTTGGCGTTATCTCAGGCTAACCTTATTTTTTTCAATCATCGTTTAGGAAGCTCACTCGACCGCTACGCTCAGGTAATGCTGTATTATTAAAGCAGCTCCCGTCTCCTAAATTAAGCTCAGAATCTAAATTACCCATTTACTAAGCTTTTTTATCCCCAATCCTCCATCCTACATCTCATTTCTTCCTCTCTCTCTCTTTCTCGTTTACGTTCTCTCTCTCTCTGTCTCTCTTTCTCTCCTACTTCCTCCCTCTCTCTCTCCTTATCTTTCTTTCTCTTTCTCTCACTCTCTCTCTCTCTCTCTCCCCCTTCCTCCTTTTCTCCCTCCCTTTATCTCTTTCTTATCTCTCCTTCTTTCTCATTTACGTTCTCTCTCTCTCCCTTCCTCCCTCTCTCTCTCCCCTTATCTCTTTCTCTCTCACTCTCTCTCTCTCCCTTACTCCCTCTCTCTCCCCCCCCTTCCTCCTCTCTCTCTCCCCCTTTCTCCCTCTCCTTCTCCCTTTCTCCCTCTCTTTCTCCCCTTTTCTTTTTTTCTCTCACTCTCTTACTCTCTATCTCTCACTCTCTCTCTCTCACTCTCTCCCCATATTTATCCATGCTTTCTTGCTTTCTTTTTTCTGTTACCGGTTGGTAATTTTGTTATTTTTTAAAGAAATTGAGCTCATAACAACATCCCTCTGTACAAGTGTAGTCAAGTGGTTAACGCGCTAGTCTGGTAATCCAGGTAGCATAGGGATCCGTTGGTTTGAATCCCACCCAGTGCATGAATTTTTACTTTCCTTATCTTATAATAAGGAAAGTATTGTATTCGTCGAAAATTTGACCTACCCAGTTTTTCACATTTCTGGACGAATCATGGCCTCAGGATACCAAAAAAGTTGTTTTCAGCCATTGGTCCGTGCGTCTGTCTGTCTGTCTGTCTGTGTGTGAACAGGATATCTCAAGAACGGTAAAAGCTAGAGACTTGAAATTTGGTACACAAATTAATTTTATACACCAGACGAACCACGAAACTTTTGTTTGAAATCGGCCGCATTCTGCGGCCACAGGGCCGCAAATGCTAGCCGCAAGCGCCGCTTCTTTAAATTGGTTAAAGATACAAATTTTTTTAGAGAACAACATTTTCTTAGATTAAAAAAATAATAGGGGTCTATTCTGATCATTTTTTTCATATCTTGAACTTTTTGGAACTCGGTCCCAATTTACCGGTATTTGGGGGGGACCCGCTTTGACTAACTTTTTTATTATTCATCCTACATGGGGGTTGTGCCATATCAAATTCAATGATTTTGAAGTGCTGATTACGAATTTGCCATTGGTTTTTAGTTATCTGTTACCGTTGAGTCACCAGTGGCGGAATTCGACTCCTTTTTGGGGGATAAGGAAAGTCGTGTGATGTTTACACCAGATTTTTTCTCCTTAATTTGAATATTTGACCACATAATAAGAAGACTCTGAAGGTTCGGTAGTAGAAAATGCTTTGAGTTTAACCTTGCCTGGTGGTTTATTATATTATTTTTACTATGCTCACTACTCACTTCCGTTTGGTTAAAAACATTTTGCCTGTATTTTGGGTGCTTGGGGTGTTGTCATACTCAGTAAGAAATAAGAGAATTTACTTGCACGATCGACGAACAGTTCTGAATCTAAATTAAGGTAAATCACTTAGGGTGGAATTATGAAACAAGCTCTGATTTATTCTTAGTGGGCACTATCCCTTAGCGCGCCCTGTAGTGGAAATTCAATGTGCTGTGATTGGTTGAAATTTCCACTAAAAGGCTTACTCATCGTGAACGATGGTAGCCAGACAGTGGAGGAATGACTCATCTACCACTGTCTTTACAAGTAGAGTAATAATTGACAAGGGCCCCAGGAACCAAGCTAATTCTGGTATACTCCCTGTTTATAGACCCCCAGCCAGACTGCTGGTCTACGCCCTGTTTATAGTGCCGCAGCTATACTACTGGTCTACTTCCTGTTTATTTTCCACTAGCCAGACTACTGGTCTACTCCCTGTTTATAGTCCCCCAGTCAGACTATGTTTATAGTCCTCCAGCCAGACGATTTACTTATAATAATGAAAACTGGACACCCAGTAAATAAATGTTTGTAGATGTCAAGCTCCTTTTTTCACATTTCATTTTCTTCTGTCTCCCATCTTTCACATATTTATTTTTCTTGTACTATATCTATTGTATCTGATGTTCTCTCTATGTCTATTTCTATCTTTCTCTATGTCTAGTTAGTCTATCTCTCTCTCTCTCTCTCTCTCTCTCTCTCTCTCTATCTATGTCTAGTTAGTCTATCTCTTTCCCTCGCCCACTCAAAATTCCTGCTCTCCCACATTTTACCTTCTCTTTGAGACAAAATGGTTTCTAAGCTTTGAAAGAAGGACGACTGAAACTTTTTTGATTAAAAAAATAATGGGAGAAGATTCTTGTTTGCAGAAGATGAAAAGATGGAGAGAGTGAGAGAATGATAGATAGTTAAACGAAGAGAGGTAGAGAGAGAGGAGAGAGAGAGTGAGAAAGTTAGATAGTTAGACAAATGTATAGATGTAAAAAGAAGGAGAGATAAAAAATACGCAAGATAAATGAAAGAGCGAGAGAGAATTTGAGTAAGGCAAGGTTGTGTGAGAGAGATAGAAGATTGGAGATAAATATAAGGTTAAATTGCGAGATAGAGAGATGAGATATATTTAAAAAGAAAACAGAGTATAATAGATTTTTTTACTATCAAATTCATTACAAGAATATATACAAGAATATATAACAAGAATATATACCTACAAGAATATATACAAGAGATTACAAGAATATATAACAAAATAAAATAGGTAAAAAAAAACTGAAAAAAAAACAAAGGTAGAGAACAAATTAAACGAAAGAAATGAGAGAGGAGAGAGAAAGAGAGAGAGAGAGACAGAGAGACAGAGACAGAGAGAGTAAAGAAAGAGAGAGATAATACAAAGTCCTATTGAAACAAAGAAAGGAAAAATGAAAAGTTTACAAAAATACACAATAATACGTAAGAAGTAGTAAAAGTGAAGGTACAATTCAGACCTTTTGTCTTATGAGAGAAACATAGTGAGAAACTGAAAATGAAAGGAAAAATAAAACAAACAAGTATAAATAAAGAGAAACAGAAAACTAGAAAATGTAAAATTAAAGAGGGAGAGAGTAACTAGAAATATGTATACGTAAATTGTACCTACATAATTGTTAGATTGTTAGATGAGAGACAAAAATTGACCGAAAAACTCTTCGTAACGAATACAAAGGGTTGGGTGGAAGAGATTGCCAAAGACAATAACTCCGCCCTTTAGTTAGCACATATATTATTATGTACATATATTTATTTATTGTTTTTTATTTTTTGTATCTCTTTACTTCTCTTTTATTGTATATTGATTTGTAATTATCTATGTTGTCTGTAATAAATCCAAGTGATAAAGTGTAAATAAATAAATACATTTAGGCCTACAATTGGTAACAAATTCATTCAGGTTTACTATTGGTAACAAATACATTCAGGTTTACTCTTGGTAACAAATACATTCAGGTTTACTCTTGGTAACAAATACATTCAGGTTTACTCTTGGTAACAAATACATTCAGGTTTACTCTTGGTAACAAATACATTCAGGTTTACTCTTGGTGACAAACACATTCAGATTTACTCTTGGTAACAAATACATTCAGGTTTACTCTTGGTAACTAAAAAAATCAAGTTTACACAAATACATTCAGGTTTATTATTGGTTAAAATAAAGTTATACATATTTAAAGAAGTCAATAGCACCTATCATAGCAGCCCTTAGCAAAACAGATTTCGTATGAATTTCTCTTCTTTATTAATGTTCTGATGTTACAATTTTATTTCCCGTCTAATAATATCCACATTTGTGTACGTAGGTATTGTATTCACATGCATATAACATATAAACACATTAGTAATGCAAAACTTATATTATGTACAGGTATTTCCTTTCTGGTGTATTTATAGCTCGAGGTGCTGAATCGAACATAAATATTAATAATGACAAAAGAGAGAGAGAGAGAGACCGACAGAAAGAGAGAGAAGAATAAAAAGAAAAAGAGAAAAGTGAATGAGTTTGTAAACGACGCGACAAAGTACTTATAGATACGACAGAACAATACATGTGAAGTAGAAGAGAAGGAGAAAGAGGAGGGTAAAAATTAAGATAACAAGAAAGTTAGAAAGAGAGAGAGAGAAGGAATAGATGTATAGAGGAAGAGAAACAAGAAGAAAAAGAAAGAGAATGAGTTTGTAAACGACGCGAAAAAGTACTTATAGATACGACAGAACAATATAATATGTGAAATAGGAGAGAAAGAGAAAGAGAAAGAGGAGGGTAGAAATAAAATTAAGATAACAAGAAAGTTATTAGAGAGAGAGAAGGAATAGATGAATAGAGGAAGAGAGACAGAAAAGAAGAAGAGGAAAGTGAATGAGTTTGTGAACGATGTGACAAAGTACTTATAGATACGACGGAACAAAATATGTGAGGATGGAGAAAAGAAAAAAGAGAAGGGTAATAAATAAGAGAATAACAGAGAGAGAGAGTAAGTTAAGGAATAGATGTATATAAGAAGAGAGAGAGAGACAGTTAAGGAAGAGGTTTACAGAGTATGAGAGAGCGAGAGAGGGTTAGGGAAATAATTGTTAAACAAATAGAGATAGTCGGGATGCAAAATAGCGAGAGATGTTTAGTTGTTAAGAGAGAAGAAGAATAAAAAACCAATGTTGCTCAGGTTATGAAACATCCTGAAATATGAAAAAGAAATGGAAATCGGAGATTTTTTTAAAAAAACGAACACATAGGTACGATTTCTAATTTTACAAATGTCTCAGAAGTAACAGTTAGAGGAAGAGGGTTAAAGAGAGTCAGAGTAGTAATTCCAGCGAAGGAATGTTGAGACGAGAAAATAGAATATTGAAGAGAAATTAGCAAAAGAGTGAGGAAGTGTGAGATGGAGAGAAAAAAATACAAAAATATGAAAGAGTGCATTAAACAAGAAAGAGAGTCTTAGCAAAAAGTTATAGATAAAGATACGTAACTTTAGAGTTTTTAAAGAAAAAGAAAATTAAAAAGTCAATTTTTTAATTTTTTGCACCTGTTATTAGTCTAATTAACTATTCAGGGAATTTCCTGGTACTGCACTGAATCCTTCATTAAAGTTTCTGTGTCACCTAGATTCTAGCTGGAATATACCGAATAATAGCAGTCACAAAAATGATACTTTTCATCTCTGTAAGCATTATTATTATTTAACACTTTATCTCTATATATAAAACAGAAAAAAGGACTATCTACCTACCTATGTTTGTTTGTCCGGAGTTGTTTAGCCAAAACGGTAAGAGGTAGCGAAAAATGTCTCAGAATTGACCCCCCCAAAACAGTTATCGCTTTGTCCAGAAAAATTATAAAAAGTTCAAAAAGGCATTGCTGTCCAGCAGTACGGCCATGCCTTAGTAAAATTGAAATTTAGTCCCGTTGCAAAGCACGGGCAAACGGCTAGTTAAATATAAAATGACATGTGTATGTACAGTACGAATAATCATTGTAACAATCAAAAAATGGAAACAATATATACAGTAAAAAGGTAAAAGAATAAAAAAATATATAAAAACATATGTCCTAACTAAAGCGCGGGGTTGTTGCCTATGACAATCTCTTAGACTCAACCCTTTGAACCCAAAACGTACAACCTACAAGATGGAAACTAATGCCTCTCTTTTATTCAACTTTGTTCACATTTATTGTCAGCTAAGAAAGTATCGAGAATAAAATAAGTTTTATTATATTTATTTTCCTTCGACATAATATCTGGATACAGTCAAATGTATCCAGATGTTAGAGAAACTTGGAAAATCTGGACATAACAGAACAATTTGCAGGTCCAATTTACTATAATACAAGGAAAAATAATCTACTTATAATAGATATCTTGACATAAGAGAAAAAATTCGCTGTCCTCATAGTTCTCCTACATCCAGGCAGCAGGCTCGACTGTATATATCTTTTACTCGTTTTATTGTCCTCAATTTCGCATAGTGAATTATTTTTAAAGTGAGGATATGGAATGAGGGAGTTACATACAATACAATTCTCTTTCTATCCTGCAAGGAAGAGACTAAAGAGTCCCTTTACTCTCACAGTCTATTCGTTTCATCCTCTTTAAAGAGGATGAGAGGGATAGAGAAGATAGACTAAAGTAGATTCAAAAGTCCAGACTCCTCGAGTAGCAAATTTTGTAGATACTCCAGAATGGAAAAATACTTGTTTATATTCGCATACTAAGCTACTTATAAAAAAGTATATATCGAGAGAAAAAAAACGAGTGTTGGAATAATGTTTTTTTCAGATAAGGACTGGAATGGGAGCGACTTAAGGGAAAAGCACAATATTATCTATTGTATCTTATCCTTTATCATCAATTCATTATTAGTTATTAGTAAGACATTATTATTGGGTACATGACTAAATGCCATGAAATACTGCATAGATTACTGAAATACCATTACTGAATAGATTACTGAAAGGGTTGGGTGGGAGGGATTGCCATAGGCAATAACCCCGCCCTTTAGTTTGGACATAATATATTTATAATTATTTTTCTATTCTTTTCCTTTTTATTGTAATAAAACAAAAATTAAACAGGTCGGTTGGCTGGCGCTACAAGACGAGCGCTCGCCCCCCGGCGAGCTTGATAATTATATTGTTACCATTTTTCAATTATTATAATAATTATTTGGACTGTACATAATTATGTCTTTTTATATCTTTTTTTTTTTCAATATGTTTTATACTTTATTCTTTACAATAAATTCAACGCAAGAAATTAACATAATATATATCCCTCGTCGAAAGTTTTAGACACCTGGTCTAAAACTTGTGTTGACTGAGGGGGAGTTTTCAAAGAGACACTGAAATTATTTGAATGAAGAAAATATAATAATAAATATTTATTCCGAGTTCAAAGAAACAATAGAGAGTTTAATAATACTTATAAAAATAATCATACATACATATTATTATTACAAAATTTGTATTGCAAAAGAAATACAAGTATTAATAATGTTACTGTACTAAGAAATGTGTATCAGTGATCTGTTACTGTGCTATGAAATCTAGGAGACTTCTTTAGACCCTGAGATTGTTTCATTTTAGATACTTTCGATCAACGATCACAGCAATGACATGCTACAAGCTTTTCAATCACCCCCACCCCTCTGGAAGATGAGAGACAAAGTGGTGCCCTTCTTTTTCTCCCTCGAACCACCGGTCCACCATCTGTAAGCAGTTTTAGGAACAGAAAAATGTTGCGACATTGTCTCACCTTAATAATATTTTATCACATGAAATATAAATATTGACCACATTTGACCACAAATAAAAGATCAAGCTATTTAACAAATAGGTAGGTATTATCAATGCCACAATAGAAACTATGAAAATTGTACACATTAAAAAAAATATAATTATGTATATTTAAATTACATAATTTATCCTAATATAAATTTGTAATAATTAGTTTATAATTTGTGTCTGTGTAATTAATATGTAATTCACATGCTCATTTGGTACTTATTATTATAATTCTGTTAAATATAAACTTCAACTTTAGTGTTGAAAATTGTTTCATAAATATTATTTTACGGACCATTGTATACTGCGCATTGCATAATCAATTGAAAATCACGGCGTACATACAAATAAGACCTGACGAAATAATGAAAAACTTTGGATTATTTTTTTTGGTATTCATGTTCAGTCTGGCTGGGGGACTATAAACACTAAACAGGGAGTAGACCAGCATTGGCTTGGTTCTGGGGGCCCTTGTCAATAATAAGTCTCCTTGTAAAGACAGTGGTAGAAGTGCTTAGTACCTACTTCCTCCACTGTCTGGCCACCATCGTTCACGATGACGCCACCCTATGATGATTCATGTTCATTGAAGTCCTAGAATTCTAAATTTGGCTCATTCTCATGTTGGGCCATCGCGCAATGCTGGCTATGGTATAATTAATCTAGAAATGATATCAGCTTATTTTCTAAAATACAGACCGAAAACATTACTTCTTACCTCATAGGTAATAAAAAGTAAAAAAAAAAAAAAAAAAAAAAAAAAATCTACTGTTAAATATACAGAATTACCCATACACATTTTTTTTAGATTTATATCGATATTCAATATTATGTAAAGTATAATGTATGTATACTATAAACAATGTATCTACCTACTTATTTTGTCCCTCTTCCAATAAAGTTTTGTAAAATAATGTTTTATCGATCAATTGTTTGATGACAAAGAAATGAAAAATACACTATACCAATACTGGTTACAGTTCTTTTCATTCGCATTCGAAATCAATTCCATCGACTGTGCTCCAATTTGCAAAAAGCTTCTTATAAAAGTGCTTTCATTTATGTACTTGAGTTTAAATTCATATCAATATTTATAAGTATACAGTACAGATACAATATATTTTTAACCCTATTTTTTTCCTTATAGAGAGCTAAATTGAACCTGGAAATTGTTCTCTTATATCCAGGTTTCTCTTATAAGGAGGTTGTTTTCCCTTATGGAGAGCTAAATTTGACTGGAAATTGTCTCTTATACTCGTATCCAGGTTTCTCTAATTCAGAGGTTATATTCCCTCATGTAGAGATTAAACGGACCTGGATATTGTCTCTTATATCCAGGTTTCTCTTATAAAGAGGTTGTTTTCCCTTATAGAGAGCTTAACTGGACCTGGAAATTGTTTTCATATATTATATCCAGGTTTCTCGTATACTTCTCTTACACCCATCTTTATAATAATTATTTAGTCTAACTACGCACTGCTCTATTGTTGCGTAGAGTAGGGACACCCGGTAGGTATCTCTCAACATGTGAGGCCATCGAGCTCGAGGCAGTATTCTCCAAACCAAGTAAGTAGACAGTCGAATCTTTCTCTCTCTCTCTCTCTCTCTCTGTGCTGTGATCTTGCTCTCCTAACAAAGGAAAATTGTGCTTTCTCTTGAGCATCCCTTACAGTCCTGTGCCCTCCACAAGCTACCGTACATTCATAAATGGTTCAACTGGAAATTGAGGACACAAAGATGTTCTCAAGTTTCAGAGAGATAGGATCCGCCAGCGGTATCATGATGCAATTTCAGAACGCTCGTAAAAAACTATGAATTGCAGGAGCGACAAAAGTTTGGAGGCATTCTTCTGCGTGCGCTTGGATAGATCAGTCGAAAGTTTTCCTCTCCCTAGTTTTCCTCTTCTTTTTTCCAATAGTGTAGAAATAATGGCTTAATCGTAGTGATTTTTTGCTCAAGCCTTTATTTTTGGGTCCTCCCTCATATTTAAGTACATTTACCTTTATTTATAGTGATTTATCTTGATTTTTCATCGTTTTATGTGTGTGATAGTTTTCTTATTGTATAACATGTATGATTTTCACTGTGCAGTAAATTTCATTGCAAATATAATTCCATTATTTAATATTGATAATCCTACTACTTTTGTCTAACCTTTTTATCCTGCTTGATCCTTCTGATTTGTGCCCTTAACATTGTGCTTTTATAATTTACTAGCGGGCTACGCCCGCTTCGCGTGGCCAAGGCATGGCCACATTTTAGTTAAGGCATGGCCACCGCCGCTGCATAAGTTTTATGGTTATTGAAGCACTTCTTTATACACCAGGTTCTTTGTTATACCATCTGGCTGTAACACAATGAGGGACTTGGCAGACCTTACTCTTGAAAAAGCAACATAGAACTGACCGTGGGAGAAGCAATCGTTCTAAGGTCAATTCCAGCTAGCTCGAGAGTTTGCCCCTGTGCCTTATTTATCGTCATGGCAAAACATAGTTTTCTGGGGAATTGAACTCTTTTGAAATTAAAGTGGTAGTCGGAAATCACATTAGAACCCAAGAGAGAGATGGGAGGGCACTACAACGAAATCAGTAGGTGCCCTACAGCGCCGCACTTGAAGTAATGATATTTTTCGGTTCCAAGTCCGGTTAGCTTTTAGAGAAGGTGGGTTTTTAGTGGGTGGAAATCCCACACCTCAGGCAGGATCTGGGTGTGTTTGAAAGATTTTTTCCTGCCTTCCATTAAAAAAAAAGAACCCAAGTGCATAGTTGCTAATAAACAGATTAAATGAGCACACAAATAGCTCAGTGGTTAAGCACTCGCTTACGATGCGGAAGGTCCCGGGTTCGAACCCCCGCGCCGACAAAAAAAATCCTGTGTACATATACCGTTTCACCTGCACCAGTCCCTGTGAATATAACTGCCTCGATAATGTTTTTTTTTTATTAAGGATGTAATTTGAAGCCGCGTGCCGTTACACAATTTCGGGGGTCTCAGATTTCTTAGTAATATTATTGGTGCTCCAACCTTAAGGCATAGCCGATGGGGTGGCAAGCCAGGAGGATTTAGTGTATTAAGAAATTCGGTTGGGTAATGGATGGCTTCTTCCTCTTCCACAACAGTGTCTACGGATTCGTAAGTTGATAGTTCAGAAGGCATTCTTTTTAATAAGTCATTATTAATTTCCAGAGCATTATCATTCTTTGGTGTTATGGCCAAGTATGGCCCTTATCTTTAGCCAAACAGGGACAACAACACTTGGGTTATCTAGATTGGGGTAGATAGTGTCTAGGAAGGTGTTGTAATCGACTAATAACTGACAGTGTTCGGTAGGAAATACAATTTTTCATTTTGTTCAGGTAACTGTCCATCACCTATCCGAAGCAAAAGCTTCGAAAAAACTTCTGCATTTTGATCAGCGTGAAGGTGTACACGCATGTTCAACTTTAAAGAAAGAACAGTTATCTGTGGCCACAAAATGGATGATTTTAAACATGCCTTCACTTCGTCAGCTCTTGTTCCACGTGGAACAACGGGTAAAGTTTGTCTAAAATCTCCAGACAGTAGCACAGTTTTACCACTCATAAGATTTTTAACACCACGAATGTCTTGTAGAGTACGGTCCAGTGTCTCTAAGCCAGTTTTATGAGTCATTGTACATTCATCATATACGATCAACTTGAAATCCCTGAGGACTTTGGCCATATCACTTTGCTTTCCAATAGTACAGCTTGGTGTATCTACAGAATTTAAATTGAGCGGCAATTTCAAAGCAGAATGAACAGTGCGGCCTCCTTCTATCAGTGTGGCGGCAATACCGGACGATGCAACAGCAATGGCAATATTTCCATCTTTGCGTATTGTAGCTAACAAAAGGTTTATTAAGAATGTTTTTCCAGTTCCACCTGGAGCATCTAGGAAGAACAAATTATTACCTACAGAATCAGGAGATGAAGTGACGCTCTGAAGTACAGTTTCATACACGTATCTCTGTTCACTATTGAGTAATAGCACTTTTTCAGAGACGAAAGACCTCATTTGAAACGTGTTGTATGAAATTTCTGCCAAATAAGTTCTGTTGGTAATAATGTTCACATTGCTTGCGCATCATCAAGTAACAAACCCATGGCTAGGCATGCAGCATGGAACGTAGGGTATTCAATGCCGCCTACCATTTTGAGGCTTCTGAATGAAGTAGGTCCTCGCACTTTATGTAGAAGTAATCGTAGGTAGAAACATTCTGAGTCATTCGGATGAACGGTATAAATTTTACCAAGAACGTGGTCTTTTTTTACACCCGTATGTCCTGGAACAATTGATCTTTTTTTCCTTCTTCGGAACATGTTGTTTTTCCACACATAAAATGCTGGTACTAAAAGAGAGTCTTTGCAAATTCATCCTGGTTGCATAGTTGGAAAAACGCCATTAATGTTGTTTTAGGAGGGTTGTCAATTCTCTGTTGGACATTTTCGGTTGTAAAAACTACCCTTTGTCCATTTTCAAAGTGGACGGCCAAATGTATGACATGAGAGTATCTTTCATGAGTCGAAAAACATAGTATTCGCCATCCAGCTTGACCATAAGTTGAGAACCCCTATTTTCTTTTAAAATTTGTTTCTTATTATTCCCCTACATCACAAAAAAAGCTGTCTGCCAAATTTCAAGTCATTCGGCTCAACCGTTTCTCAATCTTGCAAGACGCTAAAATGTCTACTTTTGTCCATAAGTTGAGGACCCCTGTTATCTTTGAAAAATCCTTTCATAGTAAGCTTCTTCATCACTGAAAGAAGTTTTCTGCCTAATTTCAAGTCATTCAGCTCAACCCTTTTGAGAATCTGACAACACTCTAAAAATGACTAATTTTGACCATAAGTTGAGAACGCCTGTTTCCTTAAAAAAAATTGTTCTTAGTACGCCCCTACATCATAAGGGGAAGCTTCCTGCAAAATTTCAAGTCAATCGGCCCAGCCGTTTAGGCTCTGCGTTGATTATGAATAAATGTTAATTTTTGGCCATAAGTTGAGAACCCCTGTTTCCTTAAAAAATTCCGTTCTTAGTACGCCCCTACATCATAAGGGGAAGCTTCCTGCAAAATTTCAAGTCAATCGGCCCAGCCGTTTAGGATCTGCGTTGATTATCAATAAATGTTAATTTTTGACCATAAGTTGAGAACCCCTGTTTCCTTCAAAAAATCCGTTCTTAATACATCCCTACATCATAAGGGAAAGCTTCCTGCAAAATTTCAAGTCAATCGGCCCAGCCGTTTAGGCTCTGCGTTGATTATCAATAAATGTTAATTTTTGGCCATAAGTTGAGAACCCCTGTTTACTTCAAAAAATCCGTTCTTAGTGCGCCCTTACATCATAAGGGGAAGCTTCCTGCAAAATTTCAAGTCAATCGGCCCAACCGTTTAGGCTCTGCGTTGATTATCAATAAATGTTAATTTTTGGCCATAAGTTGAGAACCCTGTTTCCTTAAAAAAATCCGTTCTTAGTACGCCCCTACATCATAAGGGGAAGCTTTCTGCAAAATTTCAAGTCAATCGGCCCAGCCGTTTAGGCTCTGCGTTGATTATGAATGAATGTAAATGGATTTTATATATATAGATTTTGCATTTTTAAATTTTCTTTACAAAATGTCTAATTTCGCAAGTCATGTAGTGCTTGTTATTGTGCTTGTTATTTCTATCGTGGTTTCCATGGTAACACTTTCCTGTTTGTTTTGATTTCCTTTCCATCAGCTGATTTGGTAAGAGATTTCCAGTTTACATTTTTCCTTTTCCCGCTCTCCACTTAAATTCAAATTTATTCCCGCTCTTCATTTAAATTCAAATTTATTTTCTTATTGAAACACTTCACAAAAGTGAGTGTTTTTATTATCACCTAATTAAGTTTTTAATTTGGGTGTTTTTATCTCCATCTTCAATTTTTGTTTTTCTTTTTGTAGTTTTATTCTTTAACACTGAACCTAATTAAATATTATCCATTATGATGCAATACTCGAGTTTCTTTTCCCAAACTAAATCCCGTGCTCCTTATATCCCTAGACCTGGATACAATAAGCAAACTGCTTCTAATAGTAAAACTGAAAATTTGTACCTGCCTAGATCCTGTGGTTTCTCATTACCATTTGACTCTACTATTTCAATGGACGCTTATCTTTGTGCCATTGGAGACATTGTAGGAGACGACCGTATGGTTTTCGCAGGTAAAAATGGCGACCTTGTAAAATTTTACCTTACTAGTGAAGCTGTAGTTAACAAATTTTATGATGAACACCCACAAGTAGTTATCAATAATAAGCCGCTTGTGGTGAGAAAATTAGTGAACAATGGTTTCAAAATCTTCATGTGTAACACTGAGCCTGGAATGCCAGACTCGTTTCTTATCAATGAGCTATCTAAGTTCACTAAGGTAATATCCCCTATGAGATTTATTGGCCTGCGTACTCGTATGTCACGCTTCAGCCACCTCATGGGATTTCAAAGATCTATCATAGTAGAGGATGTGACTGATCTACCGGCATTCCTAAACGTATTTTTTGATAACATGTATCACAAGATATTCATTGTTATCGACCGAGTAAAATGTTTTAGATGCCAAGCTGAGGGTCATTTGGTGAAGAACTGCCCCCTCCCTTCTCCTAGCAGTGACACTCCTGCTCAGGATCGTTTCAACAATCCCTCTGTGCCTTCTGATCCTAGTCCCTCTGACCATACTCGTGCTTCTGATATATCTGATACCTTCCTCCCCGCGTTTGCTTCCCGCACTGCTGTTGGCTCCCCTAAGTCTCTTAGTGTGGACGAGCTCCCGTCTCCCCCCCTTGTCGATTTTTCTGTTCCCCTCCTGTTACTTACCCTCCGCCTCCTTCCTCTGATGAGTTAGCTATTCTTACAAAGGATAACTTACCTTCTGATGTGACCTCTACTCCTTCCAATATGGTTCCTTCTGAAATCTCCCCTGATATTGGTGGAGACACCTCTCCTACCATAGTGGATTCTGAGAGTGCACTTACAGAAATGCAGGTTGGTAACACTACCCATGAATTACAATCTGTGTGTGACATTGATGATATGGCTAGTCAGCAAAGTAATATAACCAGTGCTAAGAAAAGGAGTAGTAGCTCTTCCCCTGTAAATACTGCTGATAAAAAAATCTGTGTTGAATCACTTGCAGATTTTAAATCTCTTGGACCACTCATTAAGCAGGTCGAACCCTCAGTTGATCCTGATGAATTCTTCAACCTTCTTGAGGATTTGAGGAGTCAACCACTTAAGAGGAAGATAGATATTATTAAAACAAACTATAATTTGGACCTTAATTTCTTTACCTCTCTGTTGGAAAAGCTTTTGCAAAACGAACTAGTCAATTCCAAATCTCACTCCAAGGTTAAGAATAGATTAAAAAATTTGCACAAAATTCTCAATGTCCACTTGTTATCTGAACTCCCTCCTAACACTGAATAAAATACTACTCCCTTCTCTCCCTATTTATAATATTCATACCCATCTCCTTCTCCATCCACCCTTTTTTTTTTTTTTTTTTTTTTTTTTTTTTTTTTTTTAACCCTCTACTGACAATTTAAGAAAGCTCACCTACCTACCTACCTTACCTACTTTTATTCCTCATGTATTTAGCACAATACTCCTCAGTCCTCACAATACCTAATACGTTGAATCCTTTTCCAAATGAGTATTTTTTGCGATCGACATATTGTGTCTTACTATGTACCTATTTAATATTATTTTACTTCATAAAGCCCCTTGTTTCCTTGAGACTTCTATTGATGTGTATTTACTTGTATGTATGTATCAATCTAAGTTCTCTGGACTAGTTGAAGAGGGTATGGTAGTCATAGTCAGCGGTAACACCTGTACCTTGTCGTGCCGGATACGATCTTCGGCACATAGGCTTGACAGCCTTTACAAGCAGAACCGAGAACTGCGTTATAATGACACATATATAATATTATTATTCACCTTTACCTATCACTACTTGGTATTTCACCTTGTTAGTGTGTATGATGTCCCCTGTGACAAGTTGTACATCAGGGTGTACCTGTATCTGAGTATGTCATACCTCCTGCAGCTTCAGCTGGGTAATGCCTGCCCTACCATATATCGGGCTATGTCCACTATGGACTCTCCTGTAGGTGCTCAAGAACTTTCTGTCGATTTTAATTGTTAACTATTTATTATTCAAAAATACGTACCTTGTGAAGACTGATTGTATAAAATTACTGTCTACATTGTGACTAGATTTTATAAATTTTGTATAATATTATGATGTAATGGCAAGCTTTTCTTATTTTGTTTTTGTTTTTGTAATATATTTGTATTAAAAAGTAAGTATGAGTAGTATTTTATTACAGTGGAACATAAATGGACTCAATAATCATATTAGCGAACTTCAATGCCTCGTGAGGGAAATATCACCTTATGTTATTTGCTTACAGGAGTCCCGTTTGGTTCCGCCTAAAACAGTAAATTTAAAAAATTATGATTCTTACAGACACGACTACCTGGATGGTGGTAACGCGTGTGGAGGAGTGGCTACGTTTGTTTTAAGCAACTGCTTTTCCAAACAGCTAACTATAAACACTCACCTACAGTGTGTTGCTGTTTTGGTTAAGATTCCTTCTTTCAACGAGCCCGTTTGTTTTTGCAACATATATCTTCCTCCCCATTTAAACTTCTCTGAGGCTGATTTATGCAATATTCAGTCACAAATAACTGGTTCCTATGTAATAGCTGGAGATTTCAATGCCCACAATCCCTATTGGGGGGACCATAAACTCGATTCGAAAGGCAAAGAAGTTGAGAAGTTTATTCTAAGTAATAATCTCCATCTTTTAAATACAGGGGAAGCTACTCACTACTGTCTTTCACATTTATCCCACTCTGCTATCGACCTTACTCTATGTTCTTTATCTCTGTATCCTGACCTGTTGTTTTCAGTTAAAAATGACCTATGTTTCTCTGGACACTTTCCCATTGTTATCTCCTCTCAAGTACCTACTCCATGTTCTAGTTCCATTATCTCCACTCCCTCTGAGAAGATATGGAACTATGATAAAGCTGATTGGACTTTGTTCAGGGAACGTGTTCGTTTCGACTTTCCTGTTGATGATCCTGACATTGATCTCACCCTTTTGAAGATTAACACAGAAATACTATCTGCAGCTGATACCTCAATTCCCGAGAAAAAGTTACCTCCTAATCGTCTTCCGGTCCCATGGTGGGATGACGAGATTAAAAACGTCATACAGAACAGACGTAAGTGTCTACGCGCTTTAAGGAGACATCCCTCTGATGACAATAGAACAGCGTTTATGAGAGGTCGTGCAGTTGCTCGTAGAATGATCAAGGAGAAGAAACGTAAAGGTTGGACGAACTTCGTTGAATCTATTGATCAATCTATGAGCTCTGCTGAACTTTATCATAAAATGGGCAAACTGAGAGGAAAGTACACATCAAGACATATCCCTGCTATGCAGGATTGTCTTGATAGTGCCACTCTTCTCTACGACAGTGCAGCCATTGCTAATACCTTAGGAACTCACTTCTCTAATGTGTCTTCTGATGAAAATTATTCAAGCGATTTTCTAATGCACAAAATTATCTCAGAAAGTGTAAAAATTATCCCGGATCTAAGCAACAGCCAAGCCTATAACAAACCCTTTGAATTTCACGAGATGATGCATGTACTGTCGTCTTGCACATCTAAGGCTGCTGGACCGGACGGGATATCATATCTGCTTTTAAAAAAATTGTCTCCAGATGCATTAAAAAAACTTCTTCTGTTTTTCAATGTCATCTGGTCTTCAGGCAAATTTCCGTCTCTTTGGTCCTCTGCTTTCATTGTTCCGCTCCCTAAGCCTGGGAAAAATAGACTGCTGCCGTCCAGCTACAGACCAATTTCTCTTCTAAATTGCTGCGGCAAAATTTTAGAGAAAATGGTGAACAAGCGTCTCTTTTGGGTTCTTGAAAATAACAAAAGTCTCAATCCCAGTCAAAATGGTGGACGTTACAAGCGATCTACAATGGATAATCTGGTATCTCTGGAACATGAGGTGGCTCAGGGATTTTCCAACAAGGAGCACACCCTAGCTGCTTTCATGGATATTCAAAAAGCTTTCGACATGACATGGAGGTACAAGGTTTTAGAAAAATTAGTAAATCTAGGTATAAATGGATATATTTTACGATACCTCCAAAATTTTCTCTACAATAGGAAAATTCAAGTCAAATGTAATGGGGTAATTTCTGATGAATTTTGCCTTAGTAACGGCATAGTCCAAGGGTCGTCGCTATCGCCGCTCCTGTTCATTGTCTTCATGGACGAACTACTCAATATCATCAAATTACCACTGCGGCGGCTCTTGTTCATCGACGATTTACTAATAATTTCAAGAGGTAAAATTCTACAAACTCTTGTTGCTCGCTTTCAATCCACTTTAAACGACCTTTCTTCTTGGTCAAAAAGAAATGGATTAGTTTTCTCTACGGAACCTGGAAAATCTGTGTGTGTTCTCTTTTCAAGGTCACGTAGTATAATTAAACCGCCTCTATATTACGATGGGAACCGTTTGAGTTTCGTTGATAAAACCAAGTTTCTTGGGTTAGTCTGGGACTCAAAATTGTCATGGTCCCCTCATGTGGCCTACGTAAAAGAACGAGCCCTTAATGCTTTGAATGTCCTCAAAATGGTGTCCTGTAAGAGCTTCGGAGTTCGTCGCTCAACATTAATCCAACTGTATAAATCTTATGTATTACCAATTTTCGACTATGGATCCTTTGTGTATGGTGCT
The DNA here is from genome assembly GCA_024516035.1 of Bactericera cockerelli. Taxonomy (NCBI): domain Eukaryota; kingdom Metazoa; phylum Arthropoda; class Insecta; order Hemiptera; family Triozidae; genus Bactericera; species Bactericera cockerelli. Next base: position 18,881,351 of record CM044962.1, on the reverse strand, counting down.
GCCAAAGAACATATTTTAAATAAGCTAAACCCTGTCCACAATGCAGGTATCAGAATCGCCACTGGAGCTTTACGATCTAGCCCAGTGCCTAGCCTGTACGTGGAATCAGGTGTTCCCCTCTACACCTCAGGAGACTCAAGCTTCAGATGAACTATGTTTCTAAAATTGCCAGTTGTCCGTCTAACCCTGTTTATAATATTTTAATATCATCAAATCCCAATCCTGCAAACTTTTCTCCCAATCAACCCAAACCCTTTGCTTGAGGTTCAGGGAAGAAGTTGATTTCGCAGGAAAACTTCTCTCCAGCAATTTTGCTCCATTTAGTAAACACCTTCCGCCTTGGTCCCTCGACACTCCTAGATTCGATAACACTTTAAATTTAGGCAAGAAAGAAAATATACCTGCTATTGCATTTCAACAATATTTCCATGAATTGATTGCTTCCAAATATTCTAAATACACATTGTGCTTTACAGATGGGTCTAAAATGGAAAATTCTACAAGCTGTGCATATATTGTCGATAATGTTATTACATCTTCTTTTTCTCTTAACCATGTTAATTCCGTATTTACCTCTGAACTGATTGCTATTCTATTGTGCATCAAACATATCAAATTCCTGCCTAAACAGAATTTTCTAATTATTTCTGATTCAAAGAGCGCTTTGGATGCTATTTCCAATCCAAATAACGATAATCCCATTGTTTCTTTATTGTATTTTTGTTGGCGTGATCTAATTGAATGTGGTAAGGTCATAGCCTTCTTATGGTGTCCTTCTCACATTGGTATTAGTGGTAATGAGGCAGTAGATAGAGCTGCTCGTTCACCACAGGTAAATATTCCCCCTCTAAAGCTCTGTTCCTCGTATGATTTCAAACCGTACATCGCAAAATCCAGCAAGGAAAAATGGCAGCTCCTATGGAATAATATTCCTAACTCTAACAAACTGAAGTCAATTAAGCCTATTATATCTCAGTGGAGCTCATGCGACCGGCAGACAAGATATGATGAGGTAGTACTGTGCCGTATGAGGATAGGTCATACGCGATACACCCACAATTACCTTTTCAAACGTACTCCTCCCCCAAACTGTCGATGTGGCCAAATCCTGTCTGTAAAACACATTCTCACTTGTCATCTTCATGCACAAACAAGATCCTCCCTACCTGTACCTCCAGCTCTGTCAGACTCTGTCGAGAGCGCCGATTCCCTACTAAGTTACCTGAAGACCATCAAACTGTACACGCTAATATAGTTCACCAGAAGAATCGGCGCGAACGACATGTCTACTGACAGAGTTAAAACGCCTAATGGAAAAAAAAAAAAAAAAAAAAAAAAAGTTTGGAGGTATTAAAATTTTGTTTGCTCTGTGGCGGCGCAGGAAAATTATAATTTCAATCTCTGAGTTGCAACCGATAGAAATTGTAAACATAATAATAATAAGGACTCATCTTAAGCCATTTTTATTTGTTTTCTAAGATGATAACATTTAAGTGGCAGAAAATGCCTAAGGCATTAACATTGCCCTGGATTACAAAAAATAAATAAATAATGAATTAATATAGTTCTATATTATTATTGTTATTGATTAATTGATAATTATTTTGTAAAAAAAATGAAGTGTAAAAAAATAAAAAAAATTGCAGACAGCAATCAAAATTTAGACTTGATGCCACAGAGGTATCAAATAAACGTCTCACTTTTTTTTCCAATCCAAGCAAGGTTTTGTATGTATAACCCCCAAAAACACCACTTCGTGGTTAAAAAAAGAAGAACGCCTCACTCAAAAGAATGATTATAATTAGCTAAAAATAAATGATATCAAATTGAGAACACCTTACCCCCTCTCTTTCTATATCCCTGCACTCCTCTCTGAATTTATTCCTCTTATGTTTATCTTTATTTATCCTTTCTAGGGGTCATCCCAAACTTGATTTCTCTTTAAATTTACTTGTTGCACGGCAATAAAAAATGGCGGTCGGAGTATGATTTTTCTGAACTTACTTGATTTGAATCGAGAAAATTACAACGCGACCGCCATATTTTATTGCCGTGCAACAAGTAAATTTAAAGAGAAATCAAGTTTGGGATGACCCCTAGAAAGGATAAATAAAGATAAACATAAGAGGAATAAATTCAGAGAGGAGTGCAGGGATATAGAAAGAGAGGGGGTAAGGTGTTTTCAATTTGATATCATTTATTTTTAGCTAATTATAATCATTCTTTTGAGTGAGGCGTTCTTCTTTTTTTAACCACGAATGCATGGGAACTATGTTTTCCGTAACCTTACACTCTGCCGGGCTGTCTCTTTCTTTGTATAGGCGTTCTTCACACCTCGGCCGAGGTGTTTGATCTTAAGAATGTTAAATGTAGGTACGTACAAAATGTCTGTTTAAATTTGAAAATAAATGAGACCTTGTTTAGACTGTTGACATAAAGAGACTTTTTAGTCTCACCCCGGCAGTATAAACAATAATAATAATACTCTTTATTGGAAAGTAATAACCATGCGAGGTTAATGTTCAAACCATTTTCTACCACCTAACCTCAGAATCTTATTGATATGTGGTCATAAACTCAAATTAATGAGGAAAAATTCATGCACTGGGTGGGATTTGAACCAACGAATCCCTACGCTACCTGGATTACCAGACTAGTGCGTTAATCACTCGACTACAATCAGGACGTTAAAACTAAATAGAATCAACTGGTCACAATAGATTTAATTAGGTCGCAGTGTTAATTGTTAGGGTTTCACTGAAAACCCTGCAACCAGATCAGATATAATAATAATAATAATGTCAACGTGCCCTCCCCCGCCACAAATCAGTCCCCCATGCTCAACTTCCAGCCGCCACTGATGATAAAGTCCCTGATGTGAACTAATTAATCCATTCCCTGTAAATTTTATTCCTAAATAAAGACAAACTGGGGCGAACAAGGAAACTTTTTACCCCGAAAATGAAAGCTCTCTCTCGATTCAACTTTTTACACGATGCTCAGTCGATTGGAAAAATGCAAAACTTTCCCTGGCTTTTCCTAGCTTTTCCTTGGAGACACGGAAGGGACACGGATTTTGCGGTCCTGACTAGAGAGAGCTGTATGTCATTGACAATTTGAGGTGCTTTCCTTGACGTTTATAAGATTAAATAACAAAATTTTCTAGTTAAAACTAAGACACCACTCACTTTGTTTAGTTAAAAAAATCATAGTGAAATAATAGGTGCGGCACCCTAAGTGGTCGGCCATAACGAGGACTCTAGCCTTTACCCTACACCATAGAGTCCTAGACCCTAGACCCTAGAGTCTAGACCCTGGTACCTACAGCTTGATATAGACAATTTTCTACACTGCGTTGTGGTCGCTTACATTCGATAACATGGTTAGATTTTGTTTTTATGGTTTACAAAATAATTCATGTTTTATTTTTTTAATATAAAAAACTTCTCCTAGGGACCGTCTTTCTGGAAGGGAACCGAGGATGCAAGAAGCATTTCCTCTTTCAATGGCTAGATCAATTTTTGGCAAGGAAAATGATTGGAACGGGGACTACCCGTAATTCCACTCATTTTTTTCTCCAAAATTGTCTAACCATTTCTTGAAATCTAACCCTGTTATTAACGGTTATTAAATCTAACAATTTAATAACATGGTTAGATTATTTTACGTGGTCTAACCATGTTATTAAATGTAAGCAAGGAGCAAGGACTCTGATTGTTAAATCTTCTCTGTAAATAAATATCATTAAAAAAGAAAAAAAAAACGTAAGCGATCGCAATGGAGTTTCGAAAATCGTCAATATTAAGCTGTAAGTACTAGAGTCTAGGATCAAGGGCCTAGATCTCTAGGGAAATTTGAATATATCAAGTAGTAGGTATTAGGGTCTGAGTTCGAGGGTCTAGGGTGTATTGTACATATAGGCACGAACAATAGGGTCCTCGTTGTGACACAAGTCTATATAGCTGCACACATTGCTATAAATTAATGTCAAATAAGAATATTTAGGAATATTATGTGTAGGTGACGGTAGTAAGAGAAAAGTTATCCCAACAATTACTCAAATTATCTTTAATAAAAAAAATTATAACTTGGGATTTGAACCACCGACCTCCAGGTTAAAAGTACGCCGCCCTATCAATCGAGATACTAAGGTCATTAGGTGCTGGTGGTACAGTTTACGGCGGTGGATAATGGAAGTACTGTACACTTAAATTCCGTGAGATAGGTACAAATAACTATATCACGGTGGTGAGAGAATTATATGGACGCCCTGATCCAATGTCTAGACTCCTTTTATGTCCATTGATTCTATTTGGTTTTAAAGTCCTGATTTTGCAGAGTCAGGACGGAATTTTAGCCGTTTTACCCTCAATTTGTTGGGAATCATACCAGCTATGATTCACCTCACACAGTCCGGGTAATGCCAAAAATGCTAGCCTCAAGTTTCCAGAGTGAACATAATTTCCTATTTCGAAAGCCTCCTCCTACCGGGAATCGAACTCAGGATATCTGGAATACGGGTAATTGTTTCAACCGTTACGCCACTGGGACAATTTTAATAAATCGTGATCATTAATGTCTTCTTCAACACCATGGGGTATTGAATGTGATGCATCATTCATAACATAACACGGGTCTAATGAGGTGAGTTCACATTACACGCTAGAGGAAAATATACCGGGTGTTAAACAATGTCAGTGGTGCACTCGTTGTAAAGTGGTTAACGCGCTAGTCAGGTAATGCAGGTAGCGGAGGGATCCGTTTCCATTTTTTTTTTTTTTTTTTTTTTTTTTCATTTTCCAATATCCATATTCTCATAAGCCTCTCGTTTTGCCAGCCTTCGTGGCGTAATGGTTGTGAGTGTAGTGACTTTTGTCCGTAGTCTAGAGTTAGACTACCGGTTGGGACAGACTTTTCGTCGAAAATAATGTTACATTCAAACACGTGAGGCTGGCATTTCCGACCCTACTCAGACTGGGTCAGGTTAATGTGAGTAGCTGGTACGATTCCAAGCAAATGAATGGTGAAACCCCCGTCCTGAAAACTTCAAAACAGGACGTACATCAAAATTAGAATCAACTTGTCACAATAGATCTAAATAAAGGTCGGTGTGTTAATTGGTGCTTATCTTGTGGTGCTCCAATAATAAAAGCCTCTCCTTGCTACCCGTACAGAACGTTTTCCTCGCGAGGTATAGGTGGAGCCCCGGATATCTGTACACCAGCTGAACAGAAAAATTCTGCACTGCTGGGGATCGAACCCAGGTCACCGTGAGTGCAAGCTAGTGCTACTCAACTCGGCCACAGTAACTGCTCCTTCTGCTCGAGTGAGTGACCTTTGGGTTCGATACCCGGCTGGATACAAATTTTTATTATCTCCTTTGGATGTTCAATAATAATATTAAGAACCCACAAAAAACTACCGTTAAAAAAGGGCCAAGTTCCAGAACTCCTATCCAAAAAGGTTTCGCCAATGAATGCAGTGATATCTTGTTTGCGGCCAAGTTATCTTGGTACTAAACTATTTCTTTATATAAAAGCCGTTTTCTGAGTTCCTCATTTTGTATGTTTTCAACTGCAAAACTATCCTCTAACTTGGCCAGTTTTGAACCTTGTGATGGTTATATTGTTATTCTGTACCTATACATATAGTCGTAATATTCCATACAACCGATGGCATAATACTGGCCAAGTCAGAGGATAGTTTGCAGTTAAAAACATACAAAATGAGGAACTCAGAAAACGGCTTTTAATAAAAGAAATAGTTTAGTACCAAGATAACTTGGCCGCAAACAAGATATCACTGCATTCATTGGCGAAACCTTTTTGGATAGGAGTTCTGGAACTTGGCCCTTTTTTAACGGTAGTTTTTTGTGGGATATCATTACTTTTTGTAAATGGTTCCTTTTACAGCACGTTTCATTATTTTTTATTAAAAAATTAAGGATTCTTCACTTTAATATGCTCCCTAAAACGACACCGTTTAACAGCAGAAATGGTGCGAAAGTGCCGGTTTTCAGATTTTTCCCTGTATTTTTACAGTAAACCCTAGCACCATTCAAAATTTCAGCTTTGTAGGTAGTAGGGAAGTACCTCATAATTTATATACATAATCAAGTATATTTTCTCCCTAAAATAACACCGTTTAACAGCATGATAATTGCAAAAGTTCTGGTTTTCAGATTTTTCCCTGTACTTTTACAATAAACCCTACCATCATGCAAAATTTCAGCTTTCTAGGTAGTAGGGAAGTGCCTCATAATTTAGATCCATAATCGATTATATATTTCCTCCCTGAAACGACACCGTTTTACACCATGATAAGTGAAAAAGTTCCGGTTTTCAGATTTTTCCCAGTACTTTTACAATAAACCCTACCAGTATGCAAAATTTCAGCTTTTTAGGTAGTAGGGAAGTGCCTCATAATTCATATACATAATATAGTATACTTCCTCCCTAAAACGACAACGCTCAACAGTTTCAGAACTCTTCAGATTTTCCCTGTACTTTTACATTAAACTCTACCATCATGCAAAATTTCAGTTTTCTAGGTAGTCGGGAAGTGCTTCATAATTTAGATCCATAATCGATTATATATTTTCTCCCTAAAACGACACCGTTTTACACCATGATAAGTGAAAAAGTTCTGGTTTTCAGATTTTTCCCAGTACTTTTACAATAAACCCTACCATCATGCAAAATTTCAGCTTTCTAGGTAGTCGGGAAGTGCCTCATAATTTTGATGATCTGTCAGTCAGTCAGTCAGTCAATCAGTCAGTCAGTCAGTATCAAAATCGCAAATTTCAAAATTACATTCCTCTGAAAGTTTTTTGCATAGAGTCTTGAAATTTTCAATGTCTTTTTAATGATATTAGAACAATCTCTGTTCCAAATTTCATATCTCTAAGATCAATTGAACCGAAGATATGAGGGTGTGAAAAACCGGGTGAATCGGTTCGTGTAAAGATACACTGCCGTGCTTGCTGGAACTTGGCCTGGCGCACTGCCGTGCGCTCAGATAGTCTTTAGTGGAAGGTAACCACCAGGCGAGGTTAATGCTCAAAGCATTTTCTACCACCTAACCCTATTATTTTCAATCATATTTCATGAGAAAAGTGAGGTGTTGCTACCGAGAAAATTTTGCTACTTGTGTACGTTAATTAAAAGCTAAAAGTTCCTAGTAAAAGCTTGCTATATTAATGTCGAAATTTGATAAGTGAAATTTCGCGTTAAAAGAAACAAAAGGGCCAGTTTCGATTCTTTAGACGCGCTACACACCACGACCTCTTTCAATAGAATTTTGCTACTTGTGTTAAGTTAATTATATTATAGGCCGATTGGCTGGCGCTACTTGACGAGCACTCGCCTACTGGTGAGCTTGATTAAAAATTTCACGAAATTTGCCTCTGTACCTTTACCTCTAAGCCCCGGTGAAAAGGACCGTTGTTAAGTGGAAGTTCGGACTACCCAGCCTACCACCCTGATATACTCGGATACATGAAACATGTGGCCACTCGTTGCCCCTAAAGTATACTGCACAAAACATGGAACAATCTGCAATCGATCAAACACCGAGGGCCGAATTATGAAATAGTGTTAGATTAATCTAACACTATAGTCGTATTTTTCTTTCTAACTAAAAAAAAAAAAATCCTGGTTAGGTTTTTTCCAAATATTTCCATTTTATTCCAAGGTCATTCGTGAAAGAAAAATGCGTTTGGTTACTTTTAAAGATAAACAATGGACTTTACCTATAAAAGAATTGGAAGCAAGAAATTTCTACTTCCACTTTGGTTAACTTTGGAAGTGGAAATTTTTTCTCTTCCAAAAGAAAAATGACTTGCTTCCAGTTTGGTTCATTTAATTACCGTTTGGTTAACTTTGGTTCGAAAGAAAAATACGGCATATTTCAATCTAAGTGGACATTATCCGAACTCGCCCTCTAGTGGGAGTTTCAACCAATCACAGCGCACTATAGCCTCAGTCAGCTCATTAAGATTTAGGTGATATAGATTGCCATAGGCAATGACACCGCCCTTTATTTCATAATAATAATAATAATACCGTTAGGTATTGTATATTTTACGGTACATAACCAATTTACAATATTAACAAAATATAAGATAAGATTTTTTTTCTTTCTTCTACAGACACAAACACAAACTTTAGTTAGGACATATAATATTGCTATTCGTCCATTTTCTTGTTTTTATTTTTAACTATCCATTTTATAATTTATTTGTTGTCGTTATTTGTTTGACTTTGTTTTTCTTATAAAGTACTAGCGGGCTGTCGCACGCTTTAGGTGCCGAGGCATGGCCGTGAAAGCAAATAATCCTTTTTTGCAAATGACAGGTGTTGTAGTGGGAATTTCAAAAAATCCCGTCTTATTGCACATTTAGAATATAAGACAAAGCTACCTACCAAATTTCAGCTTCCTAGTACTTACCAGTTCGGAGAAACAGTGATAAATCAGTGAGTGAGTGAGTCAGTCAGTCAGTGAGTGAAACTCTCTGACCGGTAGCTCAGTCAAGGCATCAGTCTCGTAATCCAGAGGTTGAGGGTTTGAACTTCAACCGGAACAGGATTATAGAGGGTCAGTCTATTTATTATATCAAGTTGGCTATCACGCGGCTCCTTTTGGGTTTCACACCCTAACTATTATCGTCCTAGGTCCGTTGTTTCGCATCCAACCCAATGCATGAATTTTTCCTCGTTCATTTGAGTTTGTGACCACATAATAATAAGACTCTGAGAGTGATAGGTGGTAGAAAATGCTTTGAGCATTAACCTCGCCCGGTGGTTACCTTCCACTAAAGCGTGTTATTGTTGTTGTTATACTGTAGGACTTCCACAGCGAAATTTTAGATTTCTATTTTTAAGTGTCAGGAAGTTACGAGGGTGGCCTCAAAATTTATATGAACGCTCTGTGTCTACGTAACTAAACATGTATCTCTAGGACGCAAAGGTTCGAAATTTAATAGAAGAAAGTTAATGGAATAACGTAGAGTCGGGGAGAGGTCAAACATAGGAAATTAGATGTCTAACATGACCTATACATTTATATATGGAAGGGAGACGTATGTATGGGAGGATCACGTATCTCCTTTTTTCTTGGCCGGGTTACAAAATGGAAACTCGGACTTTTAGAGAAAAAATAGTTCAGGGGTTCGTTATTAGTGGCAGCAGAGAGGAAAGGAGAGGGAGTGAGAGAGGGAAGGGAGATGGGAACCTTAAGGTATATGAATATCGGGGAGAGAGAGAAAGAGTGTGGGAGGGAGAGAGAGATAGAGACGGAGAGAGACAGAGAGGAAGAGAGATAGAAAATAAGGGTGGAAGGGAGAGAAAGAGAGAGTGAAAGAAGAGGGAGGGAACAACGGGAAGAAGGGAGGGAGTTCTGGTAAGTAGGAAAAGTAAAATGAAGAGAAAGCGAGAGAGCAGAGCTAATAGACAGAAATGGAGATGGGTAGAGGTAAAGGGTTGGGTGGAAGAGATTGCCATAGGCAATAATCCTGCCCTTTAGTTAGGACATAATTATGTATTCATATTTTTTTCGATTCTTTTTCATTTTTTATTGTATATATTGTTTCCATTTTCGGATTGTTCAAATAATTATTTGTATTTACATAATTTTATAAAAGAGAATAATATTATTAAAGATTAGATTGAAGAGAGATGGTAATCGAGAGACGTAGAAGTGATAAGGGGGGAGATTTAAAGAGAAAAAAGAAGAGATGAAAAGAAGACAGAAGAAAAAGAGTTTAAAATTTGAGGGAGGAAACAAGGCAATGAGAGAAAGGAAAATGTACGTGGCTTAGCTTCTAGAAAAATTTAAGTTGTACGCTCTTAAGTAGGCATTATTAAAATCCAAAATATACAAAGAAGGTCTGACTGCCCACGATGCACGTCGATGGCGCGTTGTATTCATCGATTCTCGTAGGATCACCAAAATTGAGCAACGTCCAGCAAGGTGAACGCTTCGTGATGCTGGCATTCCGGCCCAACCCAGGCTGGTGAGGTTAATGTGGATAGTAGGATTGTGAGTTTACTGCAAATACCCTCTTCGTGATAAGAGAATGTATTTGAAAGCGAAGTTAAACACAATTTTATTTATGTAAACTAAACTTTTTTATAAAACTTCTCGTGCCACAGAATAAATTTATGTACGTTTTATGGAACATGGGAGAAAACTCAGTTTTTCGTAGCTACCAAAATAGGTAAGTAATAATGTGAAAAGAAATATATATGAAAAAAATTAGAAAAATCTTTTAAATCAATTAATAAATTTAACATCCAACTTTTTATAAGCTGATAGAGGTTACTACAAGCGAACTGACTGATTTTTTTCTCGTTTATTTCTACAAAAAACGGACTTGACAGTTTATAACTTATTTTCTCTCGGGCATTGTAAAAGAATGTCAAAATATAAAAAATGTTTAACTTTTAAAAAATTAAACGGCCCACAAAGGTATGAAGATTTTTTTTTTTTTCATCAAGTTCGCCGGCAGGCGAGCGCTCGTCAAGTAAGACACCAAATTAACATCTGAGAGTTGAATTATTATAAAAAATCTACGCTGAAACCGGGACTTGAACCAGCGACCTCCAGGTTACAAGTCGGTTGCCTTATTGATCAAGCTACTGAGGTCGGTATAAATTTGAAATTTATTGTTAATAACAAAATGGTACTAGAATTAAGAATATTTATGTTTATGTACATATATTTTACTTTTTACTATAACCTTTTTAGAATAAAATTGCTTATTAGATTTAATCTAGATTGTAATGTATCTCAATAAATGCCCAAAGTGGGATTTATATTGAAAAAAAAACAAAATAATTTAATTTTTCAAACAAAACTATTTTAAGGGTTTCTGATTTTTTTCATACTCAGTATCCTTACTATTCTTTAGTCACCCCACTACTTGACGACATCCACCGAGCTCAGTAGCTTGATAGATAAAGCGGCGGACTTGTAACCTGGAGGTTGGTGGTTCAAGTCCCGCTTTCGGCGTAGATTTAGTAAAGCGAGTTTGAGTAGTTGTGATATCATAAAGTGATTAACAAAAAATATGACAAAAAATATGATAACCTTAACTTTACTTGACGACATCCACTACACGAAGTGTTTTTTTGTTGTTGTTGGCTTTTTCCGTATTTTTTCCATAAATTATATTACTGTTCCCCGCTGACGTTTGAGCTCAAAGTATTTCTGCTCTCTTGAAATTTTGTTTTATTATTTTTTACAATATTCCTATGAAGCACAAGCATAAGAGTCTGTATTATTTTCATAAAGTCTATATGTATTTTCATTTAGCCTTGCTTGCTGTATTTGAGCGTAATATCATTCGTTATAATGTTACATTTATTAATGTAATGTAACATTATGCAATGTAATGTAATAACAACAAAGTCAGTCCCGGTAGCTCAGTGGTCACGGCGTCTGACTGGTAGGTAATCCAGGGGTCGCAGGTTCAAAACTCAACCGTGACATGACAAGTCACAATCCCATTTGGGATATAAAAAATTGTATTATTATTGACCACATGATAATTCAGAAAGGAGATAAAGTAGAGAAGAGAGAGGAGAAAAAAGAGAAAAAGAGAGACAAAACAGAGATAGAGACAGGGGAGAGATGGGAGAAAGAGAAAGAAGAGATGAGGAAGAGAAGAGAGAGAAGAAAGAAAGAGAGAGAGAGAGGGGAGATATGGGAGAAAGAGAAAGCATAGAGAAAGACGGACGTAGAGAGAGAAGAGAAGAGGCAGGGGAGGAGGAAGAGAGAAAAAGGGGAGAAGGGGAGAAGATAAGAGAGAGACAGAATGGCGATTTTTTTAAAATTCGAATAACTACACTTGAAAGTTATAGATTATAACTATCAAGCAAAAACTGGTATGATCATTTATTCACTCATTCATTCATCCATTTATTCATTTAAAGAGTTCATGTTGTTGGGGCATATCGTTGAATTTTTTCATGCATGATAGGTATTATAGGGGATTTGAGAATATTTTTGTTTTCATTAGGAATGGAAAAAAATTGAGTACTAACTCTTCTAAGCCTAGGCTCTGTTATTCTGAAATTAAGTTGTGAAAAAATGTAGGTATTAATACCTACTTGTATTGTTAGTTATATATTGCAAAAGATTAATCTGAGAACCTAAAAATCTTCCCTCAAAAAAATTGAAAATCTCCCATAGGGAGATTTTCAATTTTTTTTTTTTTTTTTTTTAAAGTTGAGTGTTTCACAGTCGATATTATTTCGTAGCCATGAAATAGGAGCTACTGTAGACTGTGGTCTGCCCATCCCGTAAGATGTCTCCCCTCTGATGGGCGAGAATGGCGAGAAGTATTGTTCTATAATGTATATAGTTGCGATATATTTAGAGTAGAACCCGTTGATCTTTTGGAATAGATATCGAGCAAAATGAGCCTGGACTTTTACTATTTCTTTTGTGTCTACTGATGTTTTGCTGGTCCAAATCACTGAGTCATATTCTATGGTGAATCTTACCAGGGCCTTGTAGAGGAGTGTAATGTTATGAATGTCATTGATTGGTTGGCAAAGAGAGAGAGAGAGAGAGAAAGATAGAGAGAGAGAGAGATGTGAATTGAGAGAAAGAAAGAGAGATACAGGTGAGAGCGAGGATAGAATGATAGGAGGAGATAAAAAGAGAGGGACAGAGAGATATGTGGGAGATACAGAGATAGTAGAAAGGGAAAGGGAGAGAAGGAGAGAGTGAAAGAAAGAGAGGGACAGAGAGATATAAGAGATACAGAGATAGTAGAAAGAGAAAGAGAGAAAAGGAAGAGAGAGAGAGAGAGTAGGAGATGGAGGAAAGAGAGAGACAAATAGAGGGACATTGTATTAGGTGTAAAATTATTTCCGTGTTGCAGAAACACATCATTACTCTCGCAATTAAATGGAAAGCCACAATGTACTGCTCGCTCCACATTGATATAATATGTATACAAATAAATGTAGAACAATACAGTGTTGACTTATCACCTCATAGAATAATGTATGTACAAAACAGAGCCGTATCCATGAGAGTGAGAGGAGCGAGACGGAGAATCAGAGGGATTGAGTTTGAAGATAGTGCACTGGTGCAAGAATTGTATTGGTTTATTGTATTGTATTCATGTTTTATTGTTTAGAAATTTCGTTGAGTCGTTGAGAATATATTTTAGTTCAGTAGAAAAATTTGGTGATTGTGAAAGCTAAGAGGGCCGCACTGTCGTAAAAATTCGAAAAAGGGCCAAAAAAGAAATTTTTTGGGCCGCTTGATATTTTTTTTGTTAAAACTTATCGAGTGGGGTATTCAATGAAAGGTCTCCATATCCGCATACTTGATTAGACATTTATAATGCGGTAGTTGAATCTGTTTGAGGTTTACAGTTCACAGAACCACTAATTATTTACTAACCGAACACAGTGAGGTTCTGTTTTAACTTGCATACTGGACGATTTGCCTTTCGTTTGTCTGTGTGTCTGTCTATCTGTTCGCGATAACTGTCGACCAGATTATTCAAAATTGTTGAAATTTAGTATAAATATTTATTGGGGTCCTAGAATTTCACCTATTGCCAAAGTAGGGGTTTTGGTGAAAATTGAAAACTGTTTTTCTATTTTAATTTAATAAAGCAAGGCTCTTTAAATTTTGTAAAGTTGTTGAGAAAATATATTTGAGTTCATCAATGAAATTTGGTGATTGCAAAATCTAAGGGGGCTGAATTGTGGTAAAAAAATCGAAAAATCGAGAAAGGGCCAAAAAAGGGCCGGTTGATATTTTTTAATTATCAACCTACCCAGCCTCCGTGGCGTAATGGTTGTGACTACTGCCCGTAGTCCAGAGTTCCCGAGTTCAACTCACGGCTGGGGCAGTCTTTTCGAAGAAAATTCTGTTCCATCCAAACACGTGAGGCTGGCATTTCCGGCCCTACCCAGGCTGGGTGAGGTTAATGTGGGTAGCTGGTACGATTCCCAGCGAATGGAGGGTAAAACCCCCGTCCTAATCCAGGACGTTAAATCAAATAGAATCGTTGGCGTTAGGAAGGGCATCTAGCCGTAAAAAAAATGTGCCAAAACCAATCAACCTCAACCATGAGGTTGGACAACGTCGACCCTGCTTGAGCGGGATAAGACAGAGTAAAAGAAGAAGACCTAATGGAGAGGGGTATTGAATGAAAGGTCACGATGTCCTCATGCTTGATTAAACATTTATAATGCGATAGTTGAATCGCTGTGAGGTTTACAGTTCACAGAACCCTAGTAATAATAAAGTAAGTAATTTAACCCCTATAATGATTATTCCCGAAGAATAATCTCTGCCTTCTCCAAGTTATCTGCAGCCTAAGTTATGCGCCAATACCAAGATATTCCTTTGTTTTCTGGTAATTATAATTTTCAAACAAAAGACAAAGCATATCTCTCCCTCTCTCTCACTCTCTCCCTTTCTCTTCTCTCCTCCCCTCTCCTCATTTTTACTTTCCTTATTCTATAGAAAGGAAAGTAATGGAATCACCCAAAATATAATTACTTTATCGTATCTATACGTACATAATTATAAAGTATAGCAAATATTGTAACCAGTCACTTGGTTCGATATTCAGCTGCCTATCAACTTAATACAAGTAATCCTCTTTAGTGGAAGGTAACCAAGAGACGAGGTTGCTCAAAGTATTTTCTACCACCTAACCCTCAGAGTCTTATTATTATGAGGTCACAAACACAAACACAAAGTCACAAACACAAATTCATGCACTAGGTGGGACTCGAACCCACGGATCCCTACGCTACCTGGATTACCAGACTAGCGCGTGACTTGACTACCAGAGCCTATTAACAAAATTGAACGTCTCGAACGTCAAAATTGAAAAATTGTGGTCTTGTCTTATTTCAGAAAATTGATTTTATCCAATTGTCTCTGTACCTAGTTGTTGCAGAGTTATAAAATTGAGAAAAAAAATCTGGTGTAAACATCACACGACTTTCCTTATCCCCTAAAAAGAAGTCGAATTCCGCCACTGGTGACTCAACGGTAACAGAAATCAATGTCTAATTCGTAATCAGCACCTCAAAATCATTGGATTTGATGTGTCACAACTCCCATCTAGGGTGAGCAATAAAAAAAGTTAGTGAGGTTAACAGTTACCGGCAAATTAGGACCGGGTTCCAAAAAGTTCGAGATATCAAAAAAATGATCTGAGTAAACCCTTATTATTTTTTTAATCCGAGAAAATGCTGTTCTTAAACTTTTTTTTGAATCTTTAACCAATTCAAAGAAGCGGCAGTTGCGATCAATATTTGCGGCCCTGCGGCCGCACCTTGCGAGCGATTTTAACCAAAAATTTTGTGGTTTGTCTGGTGTATAAAATTTATTTGTATACCAAATTTCAAGTCTCTAGCTCTTACCGTTCTCGAGTTATCCTGTTTACACACAGACACACACACACACAGACAGAAGCACGGACCAATGGCTGAAAACAACTTTTTTGGTATCCTGAGGCTATGATTCATCCATAATCAACTGTAGAAACATTAGAAATCAAAAACTCTTTACCCCAGACACCTATTCTACAAATATTAGCCAAAACTGTCCAATGAATAGGTTAATGGGAAAAGGGAACAAATTTTTACTAGGAGTGACATAGACACTCTTTGCAACAAATTAAAGATAAATATTTAAGTTATTTATAGATAGCATATTATGTAAAAATGGGGAAACCCGTTAATTTATAAAAATAAATAAAATAAATATATGTGAAAAACTGGGTAGTTCAAATTTTCGACGAATACAATACTTTCCTTATTATAAGATAAGGAAAGTAAAAATATCTTTTTAACAATAAATTTAGAATTGAGTAAAATAGTCTTCTACTATGATTGGTAATGTGTAAGAAAATGATACAAAGTGGTAAAAAGTGATACAACTGGTGAGTATCACGGTACTCATAAAGCTTTTTTTTTTCTTTTTTTAATTGGGGTTTAACGTCGCTTTCAACTGCCATGGTCATATCACGACGGGGGTTTTACCCTCCATTCGCAGGAAACTCACAAACCTGCTACTCACATTGACCTCACCCAGCCTGAGTGGGGCCGGGAAAAGCCAGCGTCACGAGAATTAGAATTTGAATGGTCACCCATCCAAGTCTTAACCTCGCTGGATGTCGCTTAACTTCGGTGTTCTGAAGGGAACCGGTGTATTCAACATGCCATCGACGCTGGCTTTTCGGTAAGCATTTACTACCTACATAACATCTTTCAGGAAATATTTCCTATAAAATCATGGCTTGCATCTTCATAGGTATTCAGTATAATCAAGATAAACAGAAAATTGAGGCGACTTAGCTATTCAGATATATACAATTTATATTTTCAACCAAAAAACATATCGAAAATAATACCTGAATGGTAGATTTCCACAATTTTTTTATATTTTTTAGTTCATCAGTTTCAGACATGTTTGAAAAGATTCTTCGACTGTGATAGAAAGTGTTGTGATGTTCACTCCAGTTTATTCTATTGGCTAAGGTTCACCTTTAGAATTTTATTGGAAACTTATGCAAATTTTATGAATTTAATAAAAATCGAAACCATTCCGCCATTTTACTTTTCTTTCTATATTCTTCCGTCCCTCTTTATCTTTCTCATTTTTGTTTCTCTCCATCTTTCTTTCTATCTCTTTTTCTTCATAATATCTCTCTCTATCTCTCTCTCTCTCTCTCTATCTCTCTCCCTCTTTCCTCCTAATCTATCTCTCTCTTCCCTCTTTCTTTCTATCTCTCTCTGTCTCAACCTTTCTTTTTTCAGATAAAAAAAATATGACCCAGAAGAAAATATAAGAGTAACTAAATTTTTTTCCACCTATATCTATTCCAGAAATTAGGGTTTCTTTTCCCAAACTACTTCTGGTGGCTGCATCCAAATTGAGACCCGAACCTTTTTTCCCTTGGAAAAAATGATGGGTGGAAGAGATTGCCGGAGGCAATAACCCCGCCCTTTAGTAAGGACATTAATATTATTTTCTTCTTTATATTCAAATAGAACAAAGATAAAAAACATTGAAGATAAATTTTCAAACAAATTTATCATTTATAATTTTCGAACTATTTTATATTGTCAATATTGGATAGTTTGACCTTCTAATAAAGCTTAATATAACTAGCGGTTCTGTGAACTGTAAACCTCACACAGTCAACTATCGCATTATAAATGTTCAATCAAGCTGATAAAACATGAGGACATCGAGACCTTTCATTCAATGTCCTACTCGATAGGGTTTAATTAAAAAATATCAACCGGCCCTTTTTATGGTCTTTTTTCGATTTATTACCACAGTTTCGGTCCCCTTATATATCACGATCACCTAATTTCACTGATTAACTTATATATGTTTTTTCAACGAATCTACAAACTTTTAAGAGTCTAGTTTTATACAATAAAAAAAGAAAAATCGAAATCGAAAAAAAAGAGAAATTTCCTCCTTCCTCTCATGTCTCTGTTCTCCTGATCCAATTTCCATCTCTCACATTGTCATCTTCTTCTATTTTGTCTCTTCACCAATATAATAATATCTTATAAGGGCAAAGTTTTTTAAGTAAAGCTATTAAGCCCAGAACAATACTTTTCCTCCTTCCTTTCGTTTCTCTGTTCTCCTGCTACAATTTCCATCTCTCTTCTCTATGTCTTATATATCTTCTTCTATTTTGTCTCTCCATCAAAGCTTTTCCTCTTTCCTCTCATATCTCTCTTCTCCTGCTCCAATTTACATCTCTTTTCTGCATGTGTCACATCTTCTTCTATTTTGTCTCTCCAGCAAAGCTTTTCCTCTTTCCTCTCATATCTTTCTTCTCCTGCTCCAATTTACATCTCTCTTCTCCATGTGTCACATCTTCTTCTAATTTGTCTCTCCAGCAAAGCTTTTCCTCTTTCCTCTCATATCTCTCTTCTCCTGCTCCAATTTACATCTCTTTTCTGCATGTGTCACATCTTCTTCTATTTTGTCTCTCCAGCAAAGCTTTTCCTCCTTCCTCTCATATCTCTCTTCTTCTGCTCCAATTTCCATCTCTCTTCTTCATGTGTCCAAACCATCTTATTCTACTTTCTTGAACTTTTCTTCCCAAAGCTCTTGACTTGAAAACTCCACGCGTACGCTCATTCTCTCTACGTCTCCTTGTGCTACCACACATGTTCAGCCTCTCCTCATTCTTTCTGCTCAATTTTCATCTCTGCTATTCCCAGTTTTCTCTCCTGCGCTCTAGTTATTGAACTTATTGGCCAGGTTTCTGAACTTTATACTCCTCGTACATTGGTCTATCATCTATTATCTCTTCTTTGTTTATTCTTAAACGGACTTTCGTCCGTTTATAAAAAGTTGTTTGGAAAAGAAAGTCCGTTTAGGACTTCCTCTTTAAATTTTTGTGAACCAATAGAGCACCACTAATGTGTGAAAATTCAGTGAGTTGAATGCACTGAACTATACAGCTACTTGTACACTGCTCTTACTACTATCTTTTTATTATCTCATCGTCATTTTTATTTTCTTTTATATAAAAGTGGTGTTTTTCAACTTTATAATTATTATAAACACCAAAGCGTTCCTCGCTCAATTTTGCCTGAGATTACCTCATCTGTACTATACTGTACCACATCTTCGTTGAATGTGACATGAAAGTTCTTCCTACTTTTGAATTGAGCCCGGTCTCTTGGATTTGTTAGGTTAAAAGGGCTCGGTGCGCAATGGGTTAAAGTAGAATTTTATTTTCAGTACACCAGAAGAATTTTCCAGAATCATAGAACTGATAGAACAGTGTGGGTTTTTTAAATTTTCTTTAGCTCTTCGTGCCTGAGGTATCAAGATGTTGTTTCTTGGGTATCAAGTAAGGAAGATAGACGGAGCGGAGGGACGCCCTAGACAGGAACAATTCTTCAGACGCGGCCGGTGCTAAGGAGCTGCGGAACTGCAGCACCCCCAGACAAAAAAGACAGGATTTTCTGAAGTCCTAGCTCGTACACAATGAAAATTATCACACAAGTCTGTAATAATCAATGTATAATTACATATTACGATTGACATGGTCAACAAACTGAAACTCTTTAGATACTGAAAGAGTGACTGTATAAATCTGATTTTGGTCCGGTTTATGTGGCAGCACCCCCAAAATATTTTCCCACCGGCCGCGCCTGGTGGAGAGCAAGACTTGGTCAAACCAAGGCCGACCTCAAGTAGGAAATAACAAGAAGATAAATATCGAGATGAAAATGAAAAATATGAACAAGAACAAGCCAAGAAAAAGTTACTCGGTGGTATTTTTCTTCGTATTTCATTTTTTGCTATTCCGAAAAGTCAAGATCCTTTCCTTGTTACTTTCATTTTTGTGGCAGTCAATTTCTCAGAACCAGTCGGTCTGCGAAAAATTTACTTTTGCATTTTTAACTATTCCAAATGAAACTCTCAGTTAGAATTAAAATATTCAAGTGAATTTATAAAATTGACCTTGACTTCTTCTATTATATTTCCAAGTAGGAGATCTTTATGTTCTTTAAAAGTTTCTAAGGTGACTACATAAAGTTAATTTCAAAATTAAAATTGGAATTGAAGTGATTTGTATATTTTTGGTCCTTTTTTTCTTTGTATCTACAAGGCGCTTTAACTTGGGTTTCAAGTCGTTCGCGCCGTTTCCGCTGGTTTTATATTAGGTGAAACAATCTGAGGAAGACAAGGTATTTATTTGTTAATAATTTGTAAATAAAATAATGAATGCATTTGTGCTGATGGCAGTGGTGACAACACTCTAGCAGCATTGCCCCTCTGGATTGTCAAACTGATGTAAATGGTATACCTATTTCTGATTCTGAGTTTATAATTCCAGACTCCAAATACTTTTTACTGAAAAGTTAACTATAAAACAAACACGTCATTCAGCGAATATGTGAAAGGGAATGAGCCCGCAATGCTGGCTGCATTCCCCCCCTTAATGGCCAGGCTCAAACATTGGATGAGGTATGATGCTGCTCTCTTATATGAGTTTGTAATTAATTACTAAAATATGAGTTTTGCATTACGTGTTCAAAGGCACGAAGAAAATGGAAGTAACTCTTTTCCGCAGTCGAACTCTCTACATAACTCAGATGGACCGATTATTCATGCGATTCGTTCTTCATTTCTTCTAAACTTCACGCAAAGAGACAGGTTGATGAAAAATTGAATAGAATATTGGCAGAATCTGTGAGCTGCTGTCAGATATTCCAATAAACTAAAATATATATAACCAACAGTCAACAATTGGTCAACTAGCAATCAAAAAAATAGAACATAGGAAATAGTACTCATCCACATGAGAATAGAACATACTCGTATCACCCATTGCTTTTTTTTAGCAGAACTGAACTACAAATATTTTTCAGTGTGCGTATATCCGTCAGCCGCATCCTAACATGCCCACCACAATTATGTTCGCGCAAACCTCCGATTTACTTAGTGTTTTACCGGTAAAACATAAGTTTTACCGAAAAAACACATAATCGAGTCTTCTATGGGTGTTGCTATTTCTAAAATTATTTATTCTCTCCACTCTCTCTCTCTATCTCCCTCTCTCACTCTCTCCTTCCTCCTATTTTACTTCTCTAATTTATCCTACCAACGCTAATCCAGCCCTCCCTCCCTCCCCGATAAAAAAAAAAAAAATGTTTCCCGTGGTTATCTTCATCTCACTAATGGCAATTTGAATATTAAGTTGGGGAGGGGTTTTTTTTTGTTGGGAGGGGGCGTTGACGTTGAGAAGGGAGGGGATTTTTTGTTGAGAGGGGGCGTTAAAGTAGAGAAGGGAATTTTGTCTTACGTTGGTAAGTCGGTGGGAATTATTCTCTATCTAGAAAAGGTGAATTTAATGACTCGAAGCAGGAAGAGCAGGAGAGAGAAGAGGTGTAGAGCGCCTGATGGATGGAGAGATGGAAGAAGGGAAAGGAGAAAAAAAGGAGAGAGAGATAGAAGGTGAAAGAGAAAGAGGGTGCAAAAGTGGGTAATGGAGAAATAGAGAAGGAGAGAGAGATAAAGGGAGAGGAGTATTAAGGAAAGGAGAGAGAGAAAAGTAGAGTCAGATAGAAATGAAAGAGAGAGAGGGTACAAAAGAGGGTGATGGAAAAATAGAGAAGGAGAGAGAGATAAAGGGTGAGGAGTATTAAGGGAAGGAGAGAGAGAAAAGGAGAGAGAGATAAAAAGTGTAAGAGAGAGAGAGGGTGCAAAAGAGGATGATGGAGAAATAGAGAAGGAGAGAGAGATAAAGCGAGCAGGGTATTAGGGGAAGGAGAGAGAGATTCTCATTACTCTTACTTTGACACACTCTTCGCAATCAGAGACCTCAGTAACTCGATAGATAAGGCGGAGGACTTGTAACCTGGAGGTCGGTGGATCAAGTCCCAAGTTCAGGAAAGGTTTAGTAAAACGAGTTTGAGTAGTTTATTATTGAAGTTTTATTATTGACGCCACGAACGTGATTTACAGAAATATGATAATTTTTCATCCTTTTTTTTCTTTATCTTTAGCTTGAATCTCATCGCTCTTTCTCAGACCCACTCCCCGTTCTCACGGCTCAAATAGTGCTTCGGCGCGGAATCGAACCCGGGACTCGCAGCACCGTCTGGCGCCATAATGGCCTGAGCCTCTCGATTGGAAATTAAAAACTCACGCTTGGCTGCCACTCCGAGTTATGAAATCACTGAATATTAATTAAAAAATACAGGTGGCGCGCATGAGAAAATACTAATGATAATAACAAAACTTCAATATGACGTATATAGATGTTCAACGTATTTATGAGATTAACAAGGTACATATACAGGGTTGTTCAGCATGAATGAGACATATTCAAAGGGAGGTATAGACTCAGCCAATGTGGTCAAGAAATGAATTTGACCATGCTTTAGGGCGCGAACTCAATGGAGCCTTCTTAACTATACTGTCTCGCATAAGAAAGCTATAAACAGAGAACGGGCAAGCCAACCCCAACAAGCCAGGCTAGCTTTCAGTTTCCCAACAGTTTAATCTGAATATATAAAATGGCTTATAAAAAACAGCCTAAGTTTTCACCTAGGTTGATCGCACATAGAAATATGTATGTACGTTTTTACGTAGTTCAGAACTAGCCAACTTTTCCACTTAGATTGGCTGCAGGCCATTCCTCCCTAGCTGTAGCTCAGCCGCTTATTTTTTTTTTTTTTTTTTTTTTAAATGAAAACAAATTAACTTTACGCTTTCTAGACCCTGTAGAAAAAACGTAAAAAGAACCATGTTAGTAAATGTAAGCGGATTCAATGGAGTCTAGAAAATCGTATTATATCATGATGGAGGTATTAGGGCCTAGGATAGTGGTCTATGGGTCTAGGGTAGACACGTGAAAATCAGAAGCTAGAACATCCGTTTGTTTACATTTTGAGAGGAACAGTCGATCTGAGCGCACGGCAGTGCGCCAGGCCAAGTTTCAGCAAGCACGGCAGTGTATCTTTACACGAACCGATTCACCCGGTTTTTCACACCCTCATATCTTCGGTTCAATTGATCATAGAGATATGAAATTTAGAACAGAGATTGTTCTAATATCATTAAAAAGACATTGAAAATTTCAAGACTCTATGCAAAAAACTTTCAGAGGAATGTAATTTTGAAATTTGCGATTTTGATACTGACTGACTGATTGACTGACTGACTGACTGACAGATCATCAAAATTATGAGGCACTTCCCGACTACCTAGAAAGCTGAAATTTTGCATGATGGTAGGGTTTATTGTAAAAGTACTGGGAAAAATCTGAAAACCGGAACTTTTTCACTTATTATGGTGTAAAACGGTGTCGTTTTAGGGAGAAAATATATAATCGATTATGGATCTAAATTATGAAGCACTTCCCGACTACCTAGAAAGCTGAAATTTTGCATGATGGTAGAGTTTAATGTAAAAGTATAGGGAAAAATCTGAAAAAGTTCTGAAAATTATTGAACGTTGTCGTTTTAGGGAGGAAGTATACTATATTATGTATATAAATTATGAGGCACTTCCCGACTACCTAGAAAGCTGAAATTTTGCATGATGGTAGGGTTTATTGTAAAAGTACTGGGAAAAATCTGAAAACCGGAACTTTTTCACTTATTATGGTGTAAAACGGTGTCGTTTCAGGGAGAAAATATATAATCGATTATGTATATAAATTATGAGGTACTTCCCTACTACCTACAAAGCTGAAACTTTGCATGGTGCTAGGGTTTACTGTAAAAATACAGGGAAAAATCTGAAAACCGGCACTTTCGCACCATTTCTGCTGTTAAACGGTGTCGTTTTAGGGAGCATATTAAAGTGAAGAATCCTGAATTTTTTAGTAAAAAATAATGAAACGTGCTGTGAAAGGAACCATTTACAAAAAGTAATGATATCCCACAAAAAACTACCGTTAAAAAAAGGGCCAAGTTCCAGAACTCCTATCCAAAAAGGTTTCGCCAATGAATGCAGTGATATCTTGTTTGCGGCCAAGTTATCTTGGTACTAAACTATTTCTTTTATTAAAAGCCGTTTTATGAGTTCCTCATTTTGTATGTTTTTAACTGCAAACTATCCTCTGACATGGCCAGTATTATGCTATCGGTTGTATGGAATATTACGACTATATGTATATACTAGCGGGCTGTCGCCCGCTTTGCGGGCCGAGGCATGGCCGTGAAAGCAAAAAATCCTTTTTCGCCAATGGCAGGTGTTGTAGTGGGAGTTTCGAAAAATCCCGTCTTATTGCACATCTAGACTATAAGACAAACCTACCTACCAAATTTCAGCTTCCTAGGACTTACGGTTTGGGCTGTAGAGCGATGATCAGTCAGTGGTCAGTGGTCAGTGGTCAGTGAGTGACTTTGACATTTATATATTAAGATTGTATATGTACAGAATAACAATAAAACCATCACAAGGTTCGAAACTGGCCAAGTTAGAGGATAGTTTGCAGTTGAAAACATACAAAATGAGGAACTCAGAAAACGGCTTTTAATAAAAGAAATAGTTTAGTACCAAGATAACTTGGCCGCAAACAAGATATCACTGCATTCATTGGCGAAACCTTTTTGGATAGGAGTTCTGGAACTTGGCCCTTTTTTTAACGGTAGTTTTTTGTGGGATATACAGTACATTTTATTATGACGGAGTAAGTTGGTTTCAATTCAATTCACATACAGGACATGGAAGGAGCCCGGATAAAGATTGAGTTGGTGATAGTGAGATCTGTTTCTATTAAATTAGAATTGGCAATAGAGAGATCTGTTTCGATAAAGAGAGAGAGAAGAACAAATCACTACCAAATAACCAAATTTATGCTCGGAATACATTACGTACTGAATGAAAATAGTAGTCACCGTGGCCGAGTGAGTTAGCGCGCTAAGCATTGCACGCACTGTGACCTGGGTTCGATCCCCAGTGGGACAGGATTTTTTCTGCTCTGTATTTGGGTGTGCGCGGTCTACTTGCCTCGTGAGGAAAAATGAGTAGCCGTTTTAATGTTAGCAGCGACCAGTGGCAGAATTATAGGCAAAAATAAGATATTGGGATATTAAAGATCTGTAAAAGTCCTATAATTCTGCGCTACCCACTAAAATTATGATATAATAAACAATGAAACACATTTTTTTACGGATCGAAAATGCATAGATATTCAATTTTATGCTCACAGCAATAACACAAGTGCTGGTCAATTTTCCCAATAATTAGAATTTTCAATGAAATTCTAATAAAAATTGAATCTACTTTTTTTTTTCAAAAATCAATTTCAATAAGCACACTAGTATTTCATTTTTTATTGGGATTTTTTCATTCAGCATGACGACAGATTTTAATTTGATACGTCACAGTCATGCATTGGGCAAGGTAAGAGTTGATATTTTTGTTTTCATTTTTTACTCTCAAAAATCATGAAAAAAGTAAAACGAATAACGTAAATATTTATATTTGATTATTTTTTGAAAAATCTAAATACTATGCAATAAAATTCAGTTCGATTCATTTAAGATTCTGGATCGATAAACTTAAGATTCTGGTCGAATAATTAAAAAAAAAAAAATATTGACAACTTTGGCAGATTTGCAAAAGTAACTTCAATAATTACGCCCTTTGAGTGATGAAATTGTGCACTGGTAGTCAAGCGGTTGACGCGCTAGTAACTTAATCCAGGTAAAGTTGGGATCGGTTGGTTCGGAACCCACCCAGTGCATGCATTTTTCCCATTAATTTGTGGCCACATAATAATAAGACACTGAGCGTTAGATGTCAGAAAAAACTTTGAGCATTAACGTTGCCTGTTTGTTATCTTCCACTAAATTATTTCAAGCTGGCTATATTTGAATACATTTACTAACAGTAATACACATCTTTCATAGTAGCACAAACTGGAAGTGTGCCCAGCACACTAGCCGCATTCCCGCGCTGTATTGCAATGGTTTATTCTGAATTCCACTATAAAGAGTTTTACTATGAAAATTAGGTATTTCAGAATAGATTTTTTTAATTTCAAACAAGGACCGATAAAATTTACTGCGTCACACTTAAGAAATTGCCACAGGCAATAACCCCGCCCTTTAGGTAGGACATTAAGTGTTATTTTCTTTTTTACTTATTCATTTTGTCATTTGTTTGTTTTTTCTTAATTTTATACTGTTAACATTGTACTTTGTCCTCCTAATAAAGCTAAAGCATACTATAATAATTGAATGGGTGAGTAGAAGAACCAGGAATGTCAAAAATCGACTTTTCAGGAAAGCAAAAATAAGATTTGTCTTATTTTTGCTTTCCTGATGCTAATGAGTATAATAAAATTAAATTTTAAATTCCTTGTTATTCGACAAGATTCTCACAACTAGGTACTAATACCGCTAGCAAAGAGGGGTCAGTGATTTTGTTACTATCCCTATTTTACATCAGATTTTTTTTCCGCTTCCCCCACTTTAAAATCGAAAAAAATTATACTTTTAAGGGGTATTTCTCCTTCATATTCACAGAGATGATAGAAAAGAGTACATTCTTTCTTATTCCACGAAGAAAAAAAATCGATTTTTGACATTCCTGGTTCTTCTACTCACCCATTCAATTATAATGATCCACCCTGTATATGAAATAGACCTTTAAAAATCGAATAGTACGAAGAAAAATATTAGGTGTATACTCGTACTTCCCGTTATTTTCAACCCTGCTCTCTTGCATTCTGCACATTTGATTGTGATTTTCCATTGAAGCGATAAGAAATAATAACGTGCATCTGGCCCTACAGTCATTCTGCCTGCCAACATGCTTTCCGAGAAGCTAAAATCATCATCATCATTATTATTGTTTTCAACATCATGATTTACCTATAATATGTCTGTGCCGGTAGCTCAGTGGTAAAGGTGGCACTCTGGGAAACCAAAGATTCCAGAGTTCTTGGGTTCGAAACTCAGCCGGGACATGACAAGTTATCCTCTCATTTGGGATTTTTACCACATAACTGCTGGAATAATGGGACTTTATAGTCCTAATCGGTCAGTACAAATAAGGCGATATTATTATTATTACTATATCTAAAATGGGTTGGGTGGAAGAGATTGCCATAGGCAATAGCCCCACCCTTTAGTTAGGACATATATGTATTTATCTATTTTTTTCCATTTTGTTTATATTGTTTCTAATTTTTTGTAAAATAATAATTTTTTGTATTGTACAATTGTACATATCTATCTATACTAACTTATAAAAGAGAGTTTCACTCACTGATTGACTCACTGATTCATCACTGTTTCTCCGAACTGGTAAGTCCTAGGAAGCTGAAATTTGGTAGGTAGCTTTGTCTTATAGTCTAGATGTGCAATAAAACGGGCTTTTTCGAAATTCCCACTACAACACCTGTCATTGGCGAAAAATGATTTTTTACTTTACGGCCATGCCTCGACCCGCAAAGCGGGCGACAGCCCGCTTTGCGTACATATAATCCATAATTATTTAATGCTACTACCCCACACTAAGGGTATACAGTCCTCTAGTTTTGTGTTACTTTAAACTTAGACGGCTGCTGTCTGGTTCCGCAAATTAGTATGATTTTACTGGTGTGGGTCATCACCCCACAGCCAAACCCCTAACTTGAAAAAAAAACATTTAAAAATATTTATAACTTTCACATAATATAATTTATAACGTTTAGATCACTTTGCACATTGATTTTTGCACCAAAATTATGTGAAGAAGCAAAAATCGTATTTTCAGAACAAAAAAAATCGATGTGTCATATCTCGGGGCCCTCATCGTTGGTAAATTCTGTAACTTATAATTATGTATGTATACTTGAAATGGAGCTCTACTAACGGTCCAGCGATAGACATTATTTTCATTCCTTTCCGCTTCCCTTCTCCTTCTTATCTGTCTTCTTCCTTTGCTCTTCCTCTTTCCCCATCTCCTCCTCCTCAATTTCCTCTTTCCTTAACTCCTCCAGAGCTCCCTTCTCCTTTTTATCTGTCTTTTCCTTTCCTCTTTCTCCATGTCCATCTCCTCCTCCTCCACAATGTCCTCTTCCTTTAACTCCCCCAGAATTCCCTTCTCCTTTTTATCCGTCTTCTTCCCTTTCTCTTCTTCCATATTCTTCTTCTCCTCTTCCATCCACTCCTCCACAATTTTTCTGCGCCTTTTCCGGTTTCTTTTGTCTGAATTTTTGACGTCCCCTTCCTTCTAGTCTTCCTCCTCAGTTTATATCTGTTCTGTGTTAATTTTCCGCGCAACATTTAGGAATCCTCTTTTCAATTTATCATCTTTACATTGGCGAGTCAGTACTTTCTCCGTTTTTTCCCCATGAAGCTGGATAATACAGAACTATATTTAAGAGAAACCTGGAAACCAATTTAGGAGTGAGAGTGGTTTTTAGAACTGAACTCAGGGGCTCTGGTTTCTCTTATAGGTATTAAATTGCTATTATTATATCAAGCTTTCTCAGAAGGACAAAGTATACAATATTTACAATCGAAACAATAAGTTTCGATGAATAATATTAATAAATAGTAAAATTAATAAATAATGAAGAAGGAAATTATGCTAATGTCCTAACTAAAGCTCGGGGTTATTGCCTGCGGCAATCTCTTTTACAAATTAAAAAATCTGTTTTATTATAATTATGGCCTCTACGCTTTGCGGACCTTAAAAAATTTTTTGCACTGCAAACTGATTTTTTGGGTGATTACCTCTGTGACTTTCTTCTCTATAGGATGAAAAATACAGAAAGGAAGTGAAGAAAAGACGATGAAAAGTAGAAAAAAACCAAAAAGGATGAAAAGGAAGTAGAAAAGAGAGAAGGGAGTGGAGGAAAAGGAAAAGAAAAGAGAGAAGGGAGAATAAGGAGAAAAAAGAGAAAAGGAAGGAGAGGAAAGAGGAAAGGGAGTATAAGGAGGAGAAAAGAGAGAAGGGAGGAGAGAGAAGAGGAAAGGGAAGATAAGGAAAAAAAGAGAGAAGGGAGGAGAAGGAAGAAAATAGGAAGGATAAGGAGGAGAGAAAAGAAAAGAGAGGAGGGAGGAGAGGTAAGAAGATAGGAAGGATAAGGAGGAGAAAAAAGAGAAAGGAGGAGAGAGAAGAAGAGAGGAAAGATAAGGAGGAGAAAAGAGAGAAGGAAGGAAAGGGAAGAGGAAAGAGAGGATAAGGAGGAGAAAGAGAACAGAAAAGGAAAGAGAGAAGGGAGGAAAGGGAAGAGGAAAAATAAGGCACACCATTAATCTTCTAGTTTTTCATAAATATTAAACAAAAAATAATAAAGAGAAGCTGTGAAACGGATATGACAGCCGAGGATTTTTTGATATTTCTGTTGACATTTTTACCTATTCAATTTTCATAGTTTCATTTTCATTAGTTTTTGAAAATTTATTCCTTGTAATTATAGTGAGTGTTTCTGAATTAAAATTTTGAAAGTAATCCTCTAACTGGAAATCCTTTGGTAGATAATAAGTCTTAAACTTGAGACCCGCTTTGACTGACTTTTTTATTTTTCATCCTGGTTTCTTTTAGACGAAATTTGGATATCGTATCGTCTCAACGCTTAGCTTTTTATTTATTTCTTTCAAGAGTCAAGTATTTGACTCTATTACATTTAGAATGATACATTAATCAAATGAAATATTCAAGGAGGTATTGCAAAGTATCACGGAGGTAAATTCAAAGGGGTAAATATTCACAAAATATCAAGCTCGCCGGGAGGCGAGCGCTCGTCAAGTAGCGCCAGCCCACCGGCCTATATTAACACGAAACAGAGTTTATATGTATTTTGTTTTATTGTTTTCGCCCACTTCCCGCTAACTTTTATCAATTTTTATTTCAAATTCGTAATGAGACGCGAAAATAGATTGTGTTTCACGAAAGCGCGAGGTTCCTACGTACAGTTAAAGTCGTTTTCTGGCCACCCCGAAAATCTTGAATTGCATGATAATATTCATACAGGTTTTTTTTTTCTTCAGACCAATTTTCTGTCAAGGGTACAGCAATGTGTGCTTGTTGTGGAAAGACGTGAGCTACGTTTTTGGATAGGGAATTTTTATTTCTGCATACCTTTTATAGTTTCAAGTATTTATTTTTTATAGGATAGGAGATATAGCCTTCTAAAATAAAACCGGAAAGTTCCACAGAGCCGCCCCTGGTTATCTTGGAGCTGCGATTCTGGTATTTTTCGAAAGGCCTTATCATAGGAAAAAATATAAAAATATAACCAAAGTATTACACTGGACCAAACTTGAGTTATGGCCTTTGAAAGGAAAACTTATTATGGAGCCCAGAACCGCCTATTGTTATCCTAGAAATGTATTTCTGGTGTTTTTAGAAAGGTCTAGTCAAAGGGAATGGGATCTTTTAATTTCAGATGGTTGAAACAAGTAGAAAAGTATTTAAAGCTCTCTAAAGGAATATCTATAATGAACCCTGGAGCCACGCCTAGTTATCTCAAGTGGATGACTGAAGGTTCTTTCTAAAGGTCTAATTAGCCAGCGTCGATGGCATGTTGAATACACCGGTTCCCTTCAGAACACCGAAGTTAAGCGACATCCAGCAAGGTTAAGACTTGGATGGGTGACCATTCAAATTCTAATGCTCGTGACGCTGGCTTTTCCCGGCCCCACTCAGGCTGGGTGAGGTCAATGTGAGTAGCAGGTTTGTGAGTTTCCTGCGAATGGAGGGTAAAACCCCCGTCGTGATATGACCATGGCAGTTGAAAGCGACGTTAAACCCCACTTAAAAAAAAAGGTCTAATTAAGCAAAGTTATACTACGATGTAAATAAAAATATTAAAAAATCAGCGAGGTAAAAAGACAGTTTGAGAGATAAAAGAAAAAAACAGAATTTAATCTTATGAAAGTAACAACAAAAAATCTGGTGTAAACATCACACGACTTTCCTTATCTCCCAAAAAGGAGTCGAATTCTGCCACTGGTGACTGAACGGTAACAGATAACTAAAAATCAATGCCAAATTCGTGATCAGCACTTCAAAATCATTTAATTTGATATGTCACAACCCCCATCTAGGATGAATAATAAAAAAGTTAGTCCAATCGGGTCCCCCTACAATACCGGTAAATTGGGGCCGGTTTCCAAAAAGTTAAAGATATCAAAAAAATGATCAGAGTGAACCCCTATTATTTTTTTAATCTGAGAAAATATTGTTCTCTAACTTTTTTTGTATCTTTAACCAATTCAAAGAAGGGGTGCTTGCGGCCAATATTTGCGGCCCTGCGGCCGCAAAATGCGGCCGATTTCAACCAAAAGTTTCATGGTTCGTCTGGTGTATAAAATTAATTACCATACCAAATTTCAAGTCTCTAGCTCTTACCGTTCTTGAGATATCCTGTTCACACACACACACACACACACACACACACAGACACACAGACACACACACAGACAGACGCACGGACCAATGGCTGAAAACCACTTTTTTGGTATCCTGAGGCTATGATTCGTCCAGAAATGTGAAAAGCTGGGTAGGTCAAATTTTCGACGAATACAATACTTTCCTTATTATAGGATAAGGAAAGTAAAAAAAAAAATTTCGTCACACAGACTATGAGATTGATACGTCTTCGCTTCATCCACGCTGCCAACAGACCGATTTATCAGAATGGGAATAATAACGTCACATAACTTCGTTCAAAGATTTCTACATCACGATAATATTATCATAACAATCATAATTATATATTTCAAAGGTAAAACATTTCTTCAAACTCACTACTGAGAGGAAGCGTGCCTCTGATATTATTAGAAAAGTATAAATATTGGCCAGTAAGAGGCAAAATATTGATTAATGTAGATCAAAATAATGATAAATATAATAAAATATTAGTCGACGATTACAGAGTAGTCTCTGTGATCGTCGACTGGTGTAGGTAAAACACAAAGTTTGCAAGGTGACCTGGGTTCGAATCCCGGCTAGGTAGAATTTTTTACTCAGTACTGTGGATGGCCGGTTTTCTGTTATATCTCGTGAGAGAAAAAACAGTAGTTACTAGTTTGAGTCAACTTCCTATGACCGTTTAATTTCGAATGAAGTGAGTATGGTTTAACTCGATCAACTTTGATATGTCACAATCTAACCATCGGTCTACCTATACTATGTATGTAACGTGATATAAGTTGCATATTTTGTCCAATCGAGCTGAAATTTTCAGGGTATGTTTCATGGATACATGTTTGCCTATTAATTAATAAATATTAAATGTATATCTAGCCAGCCTCCGTGACTTAATGGTTGTGACTACTGCCCGTAGTCCAGAGATGCCGAATTCAACTCTCGGTTGGGGCAGACTTTTCGACGAAAATTCTGTTTCATCCAAACACGTGAGGCTGGCATTTCCGGCCCTACCCAGGCTGGGTGAGGTTAATGTGGGTAGCTGGTACGATTCCCAGCGATTGGAGGGTTTTACCCTCCATTCGCTGGGAGGGTAAAACGTGTACTGGTAGTCAAGTGGTTAACGCGCTAGTCTGGTAATCCAGGTAGTGTAGGGATCTGTTGGTTCGAATCCCACCCAGTGCACGAATTTTTCCTCATTAATTTGAGTTTGTGACCACATAATAATAAGACTCTGAGGGTTACGTGGTAGAAAATGCTTTGAGCATTAACCTCACCTGGTGGTTACCTTCCACTAATAAAGAGTATTATTATTATAAAACCCCCGTCCTGACTATCTCAGTCAGGACGTTAAAACCACATAGAATCAACTGGTCACAATAGATCTAATTAGGTTGCAGTGTTAATTGTAAGGGTTTCTTGGAAACCCTGCAACCAGGTCAGATAATAATAATAAAAATGTATAATCTAGAACAATTTCTTACTTTTCTGTTTATACTGATTATGTTGAAATGACACCATGTTTAGCAACTTACCGACCTCAGTAGCTTGATCGATAAGGCAGTGGACTTGTAACCTAGAGGTCGGTGGTTCAAGTCCCGGTTTCAGCGTAGATTTAGTAAAGCGAGTTTGAGTAGTTGTAACTTTACTTTAATGTTTAGGAACTTGAAGTTAGTCAAATATATGGGTCATAATTTCTTAAAGCCATTGTAAAAAACAGTTTCAAACAATCGGACGGTTTAGGGAAGTGTAGATTATGTAACTAATAAATAAACTAGGAAGTGGAACTTCTAATTTATTGAAACACTAGCGTTTTACACCCATCGATTCGCCAGCCCATCACACACACACACAACACACCACACCACACCACAACACACACACACCACAAACCACACACAAATCACACACATCACAAATAAAACCTAAAACTTTCTCACTTTGAGTTGATATGTCGTCACTTCAAATTTAAAAAAAAATGTCATTTAGGTCACAATATTTTACGTGTTACCCATCCATTTTTTTACCTTACCTGGCGTAGCTCAAGAACGGCTCATCAGAAATTCGCGATCGATAGGTCAATTGAAAGCTCAAACCCTTGCCTAAAACTTTCTGGCTTTGACTTGATAGGTCCTTGCGACAAATTTCGAGAAAAAATGTCATTTAGGTCTAAAAACGTAAAAAAAATGTGTCGCCCTTCCAAGTTTTAGGACTGGCCCTTTTCACCGGGGCTGGATATATTAAAACCAAAACACCTAACAAATTTTGTGAATCGAAATTTATCTCCTGTACACGTTCAGAATGCAAAAATGTGAGATTTAGTTAGTGTACTGAATGAAGAAAGAACCGGTGCTTTTGTACTTGGTTCTTGAGTAATTACTCGAATCCACTATTCCATTACATTCGCTCTCAGAATCTCAAAAACCAAGTACAAAAGAACCTGGGTAAATACTCGGTACTTTCATGTAATCGATTACTGAAGTACCGGTTCTATGAAATACTCGGTATTACCCATCTCTAATTATTGCCAACAATACTGAAACGGGGTACTTTTCTGTTAGTGAATCTAGCAGTGGGTTTCAAAATTTGAAAAGATCAACAAAATTGCTGAGCGCTATTTAGTGTCGCTATCACACTTGTTATCTCAAGATTTCTCCTCTCTTTAGAAAGTATACTATAAAATTTTCTCTCAGCATCTTTCTAAAGTTTCTTTTTTGTTTGCGGGGCTTGGTGGAAAAGGACGTAAGTCGATTTACGCCCTTTTTGCATCACTGATTGAGGAAAATAAATTAAATCAAAAAGTAGTGATATCCCCCAAAAAACACTTCGTGTAAAAATAGTCGTCAAGTGTTGGAATAATTAAAAAGAACTGATATCAAAAACGTCAATTTTCTATGTTTCAAGGAATTATTTTTCACGTAATTAGTCACACAACAAAATAATGCTCTCGAAAGAACCATGTTGCATAGTTACAGAACCACGTTCTTGACTACTGCACACTGTTTTGTTCTGAAATTTATGTATAGAAATTTGCTAACAAAACAGTGTGCAGTAGTCAAGAACGTGGTTCTGTAACTATGCAACATGGTTCTTTCGAGAGCATTATTTTGTTGTGTGACTAATTACGTGAAAAATAATTCCTTGAAACATAGAAAATTGACGTTTTTGATATCAGTTCTTTTTAATTATTCCAACACTTGACGACTATTTTTACACGAAGTGTTTTTTGGGGGATAATTATATCGTCCTTCAACAATGTATCGCACTGAGCGTCATGGGGACAATACCTGATAGTGCACGTTTTGAGGAGCTGTTTAATATCTAATGATATTTATGTTCGATATAGGTATTATACTTTTACAAAACATGATTTTATTATGTAAAAATAAATACTTTTTATTTTTATTCAATATAAAAAACATTATTAAGAACATCATCATTAGGATGACAACCCAAAACGCTTGCAGCAAATAATATCCTGATCCTCAGTCTTTTTTACAATAGATCTTTTCAATTCTATTTATGTTCTATTTTTTATATTCTATTTTTTTTTTGGGAATTATGATTTATTAAACATAATTACCCTCATTTCCATCTACAAAATTCAACCAATCACACTATCAGTCAGCTGATAGTGTCCACTTAGATTAAATCTAATCCTGTTTCATAATTTTGCGCTAAATCGCGGAATAGGACCCTGATGTGATTGGTGGAATGTCTAGCAGACGGTCTTCCCTTTTCAGTATTTCCTTAGGCGATTCTTCAATAAAAAGCATAAATAGTAAACATTTATACAAATGTTCAAAAAAAAAAAAAAATATTGTAAAAATATTTGAACGAGAAAATAAATATTTTCAACAAAAAATATTGTTTTTTCAACACTAAACAAGTTCCAAGTGCAGTATGCTATCAGGAATGGTGGATTTTTAGTGAGTGGAAATCCCACTAAAAAGAGATTTCTTTAGAGGATTTTTCCCCCTCCTTCCTTAAAAAAAAAACACTAAAACAATATTTTTGTAATTCAGTGCGAAGTGAATACCCTAAGCGCTTAACCTCTTTACGTTCTTTTTTTTTTATCTTGAACTATACTTCTTAGTCATACTTGTCTACTTTCCTACCTTCCTATCCACCTCTTGTCCTACTTTTCTTTCTACTTGCTCCTCCCTACTTCTTCAACTACTTCTTAGTCCTACTTGTCTACTTCGTTTCTTCCCATCCACCTCTAGTTCTACTTTCTTGTCTACTTCCTCTTCCCTACTACTCCAACTACTTCTTAGTCCTACTTGCTTACTTCCTTTCTTTTCATCCACCTCTAGTTCTACTTTCCTCTCTACGCTCTCCTCCCTACTTCTCCAAATACTTCCTAGTCCTACTTGCCTACTTACCTTCCTTCCTATCCACCTCGAGTTCTACTTCCCTACTCCCTCCTGCTTACCTCTCCAACTACTTATCTACTTCCTAGTCTTACTTTTCTACTTACCTTCCTTCCTATCCACCTCTAGTTCTATTTTCCCTACTCCCTCCTGCTTACCTCTCCAACTACTTATCTACTTCCTAGTCTTACTTGCCTACTTACGTTTCTTCCTATCCACCTCTAGTTCTACTTTCCTACTCCCTCCTGCTTACCTCTCCAACTACTTATCTACTTCCTAGTCTTACATGCTTAGTTACGTACCTTCCTATTGACCTCTAGGTCTACTTCCCTACTCCTACTTTCCTACTACCTCCTAACTACCTCTCCACAAAATTACCTAGTTCATAGTCTTACTTGCCTACTCACCTACCTTTCCATCCACCCCTAGTTCTACTTCCCTATACACTCCCTCCTCCTTCACCACAACTTCGCCTCCTGAGCTTAGGTACCCACCTAGTTTTTCACTTATCCGCTTCGTCTATTATCCAGCTAGTCCCATTCTCCCTCTACTTTAATCCATTTCCCGTGATATCACTGCAAAGGCTGCAGTTTTTTCTCCAGTAAGTAGGTATTAGATTTCTGATATGCGGTCTACTCTATTTTCTGTCTCGTACAATCTCCTTTTCATCGTTCTCTCTCTCTCTCATTTTATTTGTTCCCTTTTTTTTCTTTCACTCTGTCTCTCTCTTTCCCTCTTTATTTTTCTCATCTTTGTTTATCTTCCTCTTTTTTTATATCCCTCTCTCTTTCTGCCTAATCTCTCTCTCTCTCTCCCTCTCCTTCTTTCCTGCTATCTCTCTCTTTCTTTTTCTCATTTCTCTCTGACTTTATTTTTTCCAACTCTTTCTTTCATTCTGTCTCGCTATTTCTCTCTTTCTATCTCTATCTCTCTCCTATATAGCTCTAGTCCTATTTTTTTATTGTCATTCCACCTCTCCTTTCTTTACAACTACCAGCCATTTACTTCCCTCCCCTAGTAAACATCTCTTCCTCCTCAAGCTTCATTTCTACAATTCTTTTGTTCCTTCAACCCCCTTCTCTCTCTCTCTCTCTCTTTCTATCTCTGTCTTTCCCTCTCTTTCTCTCTCTCTCTCTCTTTCCCTCCCTCTCTCTCTTTCCCTCTCATTCTCTTTCTCTCTCTCTCTCACTCTCTCTCTCTCTTTTCCCTCTCTCCTTACCTCCCTCCCTCTCCTTCTCTCTCTCTCTCTCTCTCTCTTTTTGTTTCTCTCTTTCCCTTTTTTCCCTCTCTTTTTCTCACTCTTCCGCTATCTCTGATTATTTCTTTGCTTGTTCATATCAGCCATTATATCTTTTGAGATTATCATTTTCCAGTTTTTTCTATTATCCAGGATATCTTGCCTCTATGCGGCAAATGATTTCACGCCCTGCGTTTACCCATGAGGTTGCTGTTTTTAGTTTTAGTTCCCAGAACAACAACAAACATTATTGTAACAATAAGTACATACATACATACATACATAATTCCAACAAAAACAATAAATACATACATCGTTGCAACAATAACACCAACGTCGTTAACAACAATGAAAATCATGACAGTAGTAAATGTACGTATTGGCTTTTAACAATAATACTCGTTGGTTGAGGGTAACCACCAGGCGAGGATATTCAACCACCTCACCCTCAGAGTCTTATATGTGGTCGCAAACTCAAATCAATGAAGAAAAATTCTTGCACCGAGTGGAATTCGAACCAACGGACTTGTGACCTAGCAGATGTTGTTGTTGTAACCAGCTTGACTACGTTTTGTAGAAGTAATAGTCCCCAGTCAATTGTGAAAAGTTAGCTCGTTCTGAACCATATTCGAAGTTTTGGTTCATACTGGCTGCCAAGCGGACGCTAACCCATACTCACCTTGTTCATACTTGGCTGCCTAGCGGATGTTATTCCATACTAACATTCTATCTAACACATGGTTCATACTGGCTGGGTAGTGGATGTGCCATTCTAACACTTGGTTACAATGACTCCGCATTAGATGACTATCGGGCCACCCTAAAAATGGGAAAAAAAATCCTTTTTATTTTTGAAATATTTTGTGTAAAATCTCTCTCTCATTCTGTCTCTCTCTTTCTCTCCTTCTCAAATCTCTCCATTTTTCGTTCACACTTTTTTTATAAAGCAATTATTTTTTAATGAGGTCGTTTCTCTTTTTCGGTTCACATTTTTTTTCTCTCTCGTTTTCCAGAAAGCAATCAATAGAAATTTGGCTCCCGGAAAAAAGCACCTCTTTTTGCTGAAGAAACAGCAGCACAGAAAATAAGCAGTTCTAACACTTTTTCTTTAACAACGAGGAAAAACTGAACAACAGCATCGCTTAAAGTGTGAACTGAAGTTACTGTGTGAACTGAAGAACACTGGTAATCAAGTGGTTAGAGCGCTAGTCTGGTAATCCAGGTAGCGTAGGAATCCGTTGGTTTGAATCCCACGCAGTGAATGAAATTTTCCTCATAAATTTGAGTTTGTCACTACATAAGAATAAGATCCTGATGGTTAGGTGGTAGAAAATGCTTTGAGCATTAACCTCGCCTGGTGGTTACCTTCCACTAAAGAGTCATATTATTATTATTTCGTTTTATTTCTCATATTTATAGATATTACTACTAATTATTATTATTATGTATTGTTACATATGCAAATTGGCCGAGTGGTTTAGCTCACCAGGATTGTACGCATGGAGATTGGAGACTCAAAGCTCGTGAGGAAAATGAGTAGTTACCTTGAAGTGACCAGCAACTATTACCAGAGTAAAAAATACAAAATAATATAATCAGGATACACATTAAATATTCAAAATACTTTTAAAATACTGCGCTACCCTCTACAAAAAATGCACCCAATTTGGAACTTCAGTACATACGTATAACTATCAAGCGCAACGGTCGTTTCGCGAAGAAACTTTTTTTTTCATTATAATTATCACTAGGTACTTAAGAGAATTTCAAATATTAGATATCTGAAGTATTGCGTTCGTTTTTGAAAAAAAAAAAAAAAAAAAAAAAAAAAAAATTCTTCTATTTTTATACTTATTTTATGTGTTCCCCTTGTTTTTATTATATTTTCCCATGATTGCTTTTCTTGCCGAGACAGTGTCAGCATTTTCCTTCCAACTCCTCAATTCGAGTTTTTGATCACTAGTTCGTTATTATTATTATTTTTTTTGGGGGAGGGGAGACATTGAGAATTACATACTTATTTATAATTTGCGCATCCTGGGATACAGTTTGTCTGTGCACTCTGAGCACAGTAGATAATAAAATTATGGCCATTTTCCTGAAGCACCAGTCTTCCTAACTGTCCAAGGACTGAATTGTGAAACAGGATTAAATATCTTGTCTTTTGATAATCCAAGTCACTATCACTTAAAAGCTGATATAATGCGCTGAAATTGGTTGAAATTCCCACCGGACAGCGTGTTAAGGAAGATGGTAGAGACTTGAACCACTGACCCCCAGGTTATAAGTCCGCCGCCTTATCGATGAAATTATTTTTATTTATTTATATTTTTTTGTATATATTTTTAAGTTTTATTTTGGTTTTAATTTATTAATTTTTTGTTGATTCTTTTGTATAAAAATTAAAGTGTAAATAAATAAATCAAACTACTAAGGTCGGTTTAGCCCACCGAGTACCTATTATCTAACTGCCTCCTATTTCGGAACAACGGAAAATTTTAATTATAAAATTCAACAGGTGTCGCCAAAGCCCGGGAAACATTTCTCTGGATTAAAATGTCGTACAATGTCACTCTTTCGATAATCCCCCCGCAAAACAATTTGTGTAAGGCGGTTGACAAACTTCCCAAATTCAATTTGTTTTAATAAAAGTATTATTAAATACTCTCACACTTTTATAAAATTCGTAATTTTTTGTATTTTATATTTTATAAAAGACACAGATTTACGTCTTTGGTTAAATAATCTTCTCATTGGCTAATAACCTACACCACTAAAAACGGAAGAAAAAATATTATTATTAAGAAACCAACAATCAGCGATGTGTGGGTGTGTGTATGGTGTGATGTAACAATCAGTGATGTGCGTTGTGTGTCTTTGATGGGCTGGCAAAGTGGTGGTTGTAACCCGCTAGTTATTAATAAAATAAATAACAGGTAGGTATTTCTAATAATAATACGAATGTTTTGACATTTTCATGTCTTTGCTCTGGCACATAACCAAAATTATGTGACGAAATTATGTAACGAAATTATGTAACGATATTATGTAACGATATTATGTAACGAAATATTGAATTGTAAAGGGAGAGAAGAGGGAAAGTGTGTGTCATGCGCTCAATGGCAAAGTATTGAATTGTAGAGGGAAGAAGAGAGAAGGTATGTGTCATGCGCACAGTACGAAATTTGGTCAGTTGGGTTTTGGACCTTGAATAGTAAAGATGAAAATGTCCCTATGGTTGCAGACTCGTATGCAAGCGTTTTTTTAAACAAAAATTTAACATCGCTTTCAACTGCACGGTCATATCAGTAGTCACCGTGGCAGAGTGAGTTAGCGCGCTAGGCATTGTACGCATGATGACCTGGGTTCGATTCCCAGCGGGGTAGGAATTTTTTTTTTTTTTTTTAACATTGAACTTATTCCTGACAATTGTTCCAACTTTTCAAATTTTCTTTGACATGACCTGTTTTTCTTTTTACTTTCCTTAGCCTATAAATAAAATTTGACCTACCTAGATTTTTGCATTTCTGGACAAATTATATCATAGCCTCCGGATACCAAAATAGGTGTTTTCAGCCATTGGTCCGTGCTTCCGTCTGCCTGGCCGTGTGTGTTTCTATAAATACGATATCTCGAGAACGGTTAACATTTCATATGTAAGTTTATTTTAATACATAGTATATGTATACCTAACGAAGCGCGAAACTTTCAGTTGAAATCAGCCGCACTCTGCGGCCTCAAAGAGGAAATCTTTTCTTCGAATAAAAAATAATAGGAGTTTTCTTCGATCATTTTTTGATATTTTGAACATTTTGGAATCCAGTCCCAATTTAGCTATAATTGGGGGGTGGGGGCATTGAGAATAACATAACTATTTACTGCGCCCTCTAGGATACAAGTTGGCACTTGTCTTCCTATGCGTCAAAAGGCCGAAATTTGAAACTGGGAGGGACCCCACTTGTACTAACTTTACTATTATTATCCATCTTACGTGGGGTATGTGACATTGTGACTTATCAAATCCGATGATTTTAGGTGTTGTTTACGAATTTGTTATGTTTTTTTTGTTGCTAACTTTTAGTTTTGAGTCACCAGTGGCGTATGTTGACTTATTCTATTTCAGGGACAAGGAAAGTTTTTTTCTTCAATTATTCTATTTCAGGGACAAGGAAAGTTTTTTTCTTCAATATAATATTGTTATGAGCCGATTGTTTCATTAGGGGAGTTAAAAATAATAAATACTTATATATATTTCATTCATACCTATTAATAAGTTTTTATTATTGTTTTTATGTTACAGGTAACACTACTGACCTCTCTCTCACCTATATCTTGTGGACCTATCGTGGATGACATAATTCGTCTGAACTTTTTAATACAGGTTATGTAAATCTCTACATTACATAGTTAGAACCGTTTACTGACATTACCACTTTATTGAGAATAGAGATAAACCAAAATTTAAAAAAAAATACACAATGTTTTTTATGTACCTACTTATGTAGACTTAAAAAAAAAAAAAAAAAAAAAAAAAAAAAAAGTATAAAGTTTTCCAATTTTTTTTTTTTTTTAATCTTAAGACTAAATTTACGAGGTATAATAAAACATAAAATCACCTAATAGAAAAAATAAGTTGAATAAATTAATGTCATCTATTAATTCCGACCAAAAATGTCACTAAAGCGGCTTTATTTTCTTAAAACAATAATTTATTAACTTTTAAAAAATATAAACCGCTCTGTATCTTCCTGCCACTTAATTTTATTATAATAATTTCATTACTTTGGTATCCAATTTCTCGTCCACTTCTTTTAATTTCTAAATTTCTTCACCCTCATTTTTTATAGCCTTCTTTAATTTTGCCTGACTACTACCTCTCTTCTTTGTTTTACTTCTCCTTATTTTAACTTTTGCATCTGCTTTCTTAGAAAAAAAAACGAGACAAAGAAGAGAAGGAAGTTTGTAGCAATTCTCTTTAAATACGTTCCTTTGAGGGTTTTCCTGCGTACAATCACATCGTTTTTTCTCTCTCGCTCTTTTTTAACATCTATTTCCTGTGTTTTAAAAAAAGGAAAACGGAGAAGGAAAGTGCTCTTGAAAGATTAGTTTCAAAGATTTTAAAAACTTTC
Organism: Bactericera cockerelli; assembly: GCA_024516035.1. Classification (NCBI taxonomy): domain Eukaryota; kingdom Metazoa; phylum Arthropoda; class Insecta; order Hemiptera; family Triozidae; genus Bactericera; species Bactericera cockerelli. The sequence goes on along the minus strand of CM044962.1, from coordinate 18,839,754 downwards.
CAAAGTATAAGAAACATTTTTTCAGGGGAGAAAAGAAAGAAAAAATCATAGGGAAGGGGAAGCTAGCTTTCTTTGGATACCACGTAAGACTTGTAAGAAAACATTTTATTAATTATTCAATTTGTAATCGCGTATGAAAATATTTGATATGTCCGGAATGTGCAAGCTACAATACAACAGACCACAAGCGTGTCTGCAGTAGCTCGAGTTTCATGGCTAGGAAATAAAAAAGGCTGTGAAACACTTATCAATAAAAAAAAAAACAAACACAATACTTCCGATATCTAATATTAGAAATTTCTTGGAAGCAACATTTATTAGAATTTTTAAAATATTTTAATTTTTTTGAAGAGTGTTTCACAGCCTTTTTTTATTTTCGTAGTCAAGAAACAGGAGACAAGGGGAGATATTGAAATGAGAAGCAAGAGAGGAGTGGAATGAGAAGCAAGAGAGAAGTGGAATGAGAAGCAAGAGAGAAGTGAAATGGGAAGCAAGAGAGAAGTGAAATGGGAAGCAAGAGAGAAGTGAAATGGGAATGAGAATTGAGTAGGAGAGACTCCAAGCGAGGAAAGAAGAGGTAATAATAAATAAGGGTAGAAAAAAAAAGGGGGGGGGGTAAACGGGAGAGGTAAAAGAGAGGAAATCAGCTCCAACTAAGATAACGGAAAGCTGTGCTGTGCGTCCCACATTTCCAATTCTCCTCACGTAGACAGATTGTCGTCTTTAATTCTTATTCCTTCTACTCAAGCTTTCCTGAATTTCCTTTTTCTCTCCCTTTCTTTTCTCTCTTCTCCCTTTCTCTCCCCTACTCTCCTCTCTATCTCTCTCCTACCTTCTCTCTCTCCCTTCTCTCCATTTCTCTCTCTCTATCTTTCTCTATTTCAAACTGTCTCTTTATCTTTATCTCAATTATCTCTCTATCTCTTTTTCTATTATCTCTCTCCAGTACTATAAATACATTTAAACTCGCTTACACCCTTTCTCTCTGTGTCTTTAAAGAAAAGGATTCGAGATAGATATTTCTGTTATTACAGGGGTCAAGTGAGTTAGCGCTCTAGGCATTGCACGATTGTTATCCATGCAGAGTATCAGATGAAGAGTATCAGATGCAGAGTAATACAATACAGAATCAGATGCAGATATCAGTTATTCAGAGTATTAGATGAAGAGTATCAGATGTAGATTATTAGATGCAAAGTACAGATGCAGAGTATCAGGTTTAGATTATAGATGCAGAGTATCAGATGAAGAGTATCAGATGCAGAGTATTAGATGCAGAGTATCAGATGCAGAGTATCAAATGAGAGTATCAGATGCAGAGTATCAGATGCAGAGTATCAGAGTATGAGAAGAGTATCAGATGTAGATTATTAGATGCAAGTACAGATGCAGAGTATCATTAGATTCGCAGAGTATCAGATGAAGAGTATCAGATGCAGAGTATTAGATGAAGAGTATCAGATGCAGAGTATTAGATGCAGAGTATTAGATGCAGAGTATTAGTTGCAGAGTATGTTAGATGTAGAGTATTAGATTCAGGGTATCAAAATAATTACATTCCTTTCTTATTTAGGTTATATTTTTTTTTTAATTTGTAGGTATTGCATGGAATAAATCACAGAACTATTTAATGAATTCCACTCTTTTTCCCAACATCTCGAACAAAGGAAAATTGATACCCTATCTTAAGAGTCAGAAATTCAGATATCTGAGTCTGTATTGACAGAGCTCGTAAAAAGTGAGCGTTTCAATTTACAATTAAACTTTATCAAAGTTTTCCCCCCATCGCCATTTTATGTATATTTAGATATTTTATATACCTAAGTTGAAGAAATAAATACACATTTTTTTATACATAAAGTTCTTCTCTAGCTAATTCAAGATCATAAGTCGAGTTTTCTTTGAGAGTCCATGTTTTTAAAATATACTGGGCTTATCCAACATCCACTACTGAAATGAATATCCATCAAAATGTTTTTTCCACCATAAATTTTAGTCTATACGAGTATACCTATCATTTTATACATTTATTACAGACTTCGATATATTTTCTGTGGTAGAGGCTAGCGTATAAAAACTTTTAATTTTTTCTCTTCAATACCATCCTATTATATATATCAAGCATAATTAAAAAGTTAAGGACTCACCGTTTTTTTAAAAAAAAAAAAAAAACTTGAGTATTAGAGTTTCGTTAACAATATCTTCAATATCATCCAGTATATAATTATATTATGAACATAACGTGAAAAGATAAGGACTTTCTTTCAATTTTTTATTTTCTTTAGTTGAAGTTTCTATTTTCTATACCATCCTGTAAATGAAGTTAAATTAAAAAAGATACGGAATTAACTTTATGTTTATATTATTATATTTTAATGCGTAGTCAGTTAGTCACCGTGGCAGAGTGAGTTAGCGCACTAGGCATTGTACACATGGTGACCTGGGTTCGATCCCCAGATCTGTTCTTAGATGTTCAGGGTTCACTCATACCTCGTGAGGAAAAATGAGGAGCTCCTCTAATATAAGTAGCGACTAGTGGGGGAATTCTAGCAAAAAAATACACAAAAATAAAATAAAAGAGAAATCTTTTAATTCTGCGCTACGCATTAAATTCTGATATAATAACACAAAGACGCACATTTATTTAGTCATATAATTTTAATGCTAGCTCCTTAGAGTTTATCTATTTCTCATTTCAATGCCATCCTGTATACGAGAGCTTAATTAAAAAGATACGGACTTAACTTCATGTTTATATTTTTAATGCTAGCGTATTAGAACTTATCTTTTTTCTCTTTCTGGCCTTTTATATCTTTCTAGTTTTACTACCCAAAGCTACGAAAACTTATGCTTTGCTTTCTGAATCAGCTAGCAGCGTGAAAGCGTTCGGTGGAAGTAATGCATTTTTCTCAAGGGCTTGATTCTCTATTATTTCCTAGCAAATGGTTTTTTGAGACTTGTAAAGCCAATGGGAAGGGCATCCACCTGTGAAATTTGTTATTAAGAGTGCCAGAACCACACAACAAACTCGAGCATAAGGGTTCGGTGGAAGAGATTGCCGTAGGCAATAACCTCGCCTTTTAGTTAAGAGACTATTCTTTTTTCTGTCTTTCAATGCCATGGTCATATCACGACGGGGTTTTACCCTCCATTCGCAGGAAACTCAATCTTCTTTGATAAATGACTATTTTATTATTTATTTTTTCTTATTTTTATACCGTAAATATTGTACATTACTTTGTCCTCTAAATAAAGATTTTATGTAACAATAATAATATAAAGAAAATGCTCAACAAAAATGTCGACCCCTCTTGAGATGGAAAGACTTAGTAAAAGGAAAATGATTTTTTCTTCTTCAAAATACCAGCTTTCACTCATTATAATTGATAAGGAATAAGTTGCACTAACAATATTACCATTTTGGTTTTTGTAAAAAACATAAACTATGTAGATAATAGGTATTAAATTTACATAATTAAATTTATATTGCAAAAACCTTTTTATATAAATTATGTATAATAATAAAAACGTTGTTTTTTCTTTTTTAAACTGTATCACAAATTTAGTGGGTAGTGCAGAATTACAAGGCTTTTTCTTTTTATTGAATTATTGTGTATCATTTGACCATAATTCTGCCACTGGCCGCTGCTCACATTATAGCAGCTTCTCATTTTTCCTCACGAAGTATGAGTGGACCCCAACTTCCCAGTAAAATGCAGAAAAAACCTGACCCGCTGTTGTTTTTATTTATTTTTTGGAAAAAAAACTTCGTTCAACTTGTTTTCTTAATTTTTTATCCGTCTTGACGACTGTTAATAATAATTCCCGCGTTTATCATGCCCTTAGTTAATGAATACTAAAAACTAAGTTATGAATGAAATTAAATGTATAATCGATACAAAAAAGTTATCATATTTTTGCTAAACACTGTTTTGTGTTAAACAAGTGTTTTTATATTTTTTGTGTGTTTGTGTTAAACGAGTTATAAGTGTAACATTTAATAAACCCATCCTACATGTATTCCAGGATTAAAGGGTTGGGCGGGAGGGATTGCCATTGGAAATAATCCCGCACTTTAGTCAGTACATCTGGATATATATTATTTTTTTAGTTCGCTTTCAACTGTATGGTCATATCACGACGGGGGTTTTACCCTCCATTCGCTAAAAACTCACAAAACAGATACTCTAATTAACATCACCCAGTCTGATGTAATCTATTTAGTTTCTCTTTTTCTTCTTTATATTGTTCCCAATTTTTAATGATATATATGTTCTTCCTAACCTAATAAACAATTTCATTATAAATATCCAAGTCCCGGGTGTACACTTAATGCGATGTACCATTAAAATAATTACTTTCTTCAAGTTTCTTGTCCATCCAGTATAAACCATTTATATTTGTCTTTTGCTAAGCACACACTACTTACCAAAGAAGGGAAAAAAATTGCGAAATTCCCTCAAGAATTTTCTGAAGGGGGGAAGAAAATGATATTTTATGAGTGGAGATAATTTTAAGTCCTTCTCTCCCTCCTTCTTTATCTGTCTTTCTTTCTTTCCCTCCATTTCACTCTTTCTTGTTGTTCTTCTCTCTCCCCCATCCCTCCTTCTTTCATTTGCTTGCTGTTCCATTTACTGACCTTCTCTCTATCTCTCCCTCCTTATCTATCTTTCTTACTTTCTTATTTCTGTTTCCTTATATTTATCTCTCTCTCTGTCCTTCTTTTTTTTTCTCCTCCCTTTTTTTCTCTCCCTTTCCCCTTTCCCTCATCTCCCTCTCTTTACTTCCTCTCTGTCTTTTTTGTTATTGTTCTTCTCTGTATATTATTGTCTGTATGTTCAATATTTTTTTTTCTCTTTTGTACTTCTCTCCCTCTTTTTCTCTCTCCGTTAACTTCTGAGTCCGTCGCGTCATGATATGAATATATACATAAATATATGACATGACTATGCAGTTGAAAACAACATAAAAAGAAAATAAATTTAACAAGAACGAACACAATACCTCCAATATCTAATATTAGATATTCTCAGAAGTATATTCATGCAAAGGTTCAGTTTCTTTTAATAAGTGTAGGTATGAATTTCACATTATTATTATGAAAATATTCCAGGATATGAACAAGGGATTTTTTTTCAAATCAACCGTTGAAAAATACATCTTGACCTATATTACGTTTCCTTTTCTTGAAAATATTTTTCATAAATTTCAGCAGCTCCCTCCTTTTTCCAAAAAGTCATTTCAAGGATGGGATTTTAAAACCATCTTTTATTGATATTGACATTGAAAAATACTGTTGAAGAATTTGTGGCAATTTAAACTATTATTCCTACCGTTAAAATTTTATTTCTTATTATTTTTCAAGGTTGCTCTTTTTGAGAAGAAAAGAAAATAAATACAAACACATGAAAGTAGGTTTCTCAATATTTTTCTATTATTATTATTAATGGTTGAAATCCCTTAAGGAAACTTCAGGAATACCTTCCGGTGCACTCGTGTTGACCCAGCACCTAAATGGAAAGTATTGTCAGAGAGGAGACATACTACGGAATGGGCAGGATACAACACAAACCACAAGCGTCTACAGTAGCTCCTGTCTCATGACTACGAAATAAAAAAAGCTGTAAAACACTAAAATATATTATTATATTTTTTTTTTTCTAATCTGAGTTATTTTTTTTCTTCTATATACAAAACAGAACCCTAAACTTCCGATTTCTAATATTAGAAGTTATCGGAAGTATAAGGCCATTTTTTGAGAGTGTCTTGATGATTTGTAAAGTCTGTTTTCATTATTGATACACAACAAGGAGATTAAAAGTTTTTTTGTTTGTTATAAGTTATAATAAAGAAAAAAAAAACTTTAAAAATTTCATTTCCATTAAAGAATTACCCGGGCAAAGTAATCCTGATATTAAAATTTGACTTTTCTCTTTCCATCTCCCTCCCAAAAAAATCAATCTTGATGAAAATTATTCTCCTAGATTCTTTTTTTATGAAAAGGTAGTAGTTATAGAAGGTACCTTATTACTTCCGGAAATATCCAGTATAAGTACCTAATTTAAGTATTGTTTTCGTGCTTGTGAATTATATAAATATAAAAAATCCTCTGTTTTTTTCATTTCAAAATTTTTACAATAAGGTCTTCGACTCACTGGTATTTTTTGTAGAAATCACAGTTTTTTAGTATAAGATAAAGGAAAAACGGTGTTTACCAAAAATAAACAAAATTTGAGAGAATTTTGAGGCAAGTTATAAATTTTGCCAAGTTTGTACGATGTGAACCGTTCACGAGGAAGAGTTATGTCCATAATTGGAAGTGTATATTTTTAATAGAATTAGAATTATTTTCCTGTCTTGATTCCATTGAATTGTAAAAACTAATTAGTAAAGACGTCGTAATTTAGTATTGGTGGAGGATTTTGAAAGAAAAATTCGAGGGACGTCAGGGGGAAAAAAAACGTACAGGGGTGTTTTCCTTTTAGCTTTAAATTTTGCTAACATTTGAATATTTTTTCTTACGAGGTAAGTATAGATAATTACAAACAGGGTGTTCTAAAAGGTCATGCGCAAAAAAAAACACAAAAAGGTCAGTGGTTAAGCACTCGCTTGTCATTCGGAACGTCCGGGTTCGCACCCCCGCGCCGACAAAAAATTGTATTTCAAATTTTGGAAATATGCTCTAGTGCCCTTTAGAGTCCATTTCCGTATAGAAGCAAAGTGGCCTTTATTTGAGCTCTACTATAGCGTGATTTCTTTTTGTAGGTACATGAGCTTTTGATACAACCTGTATAAACTGCATTGAATTGGTTATAACAATAATAATAAACACAATCGTACCTGGATAAAAAGAGCTGGATAACTTTATTACAATATAGCAAATTCCATTTCCAATTTACCTCTTTATAGGGTAAAATAAACTCTTTATAAGAGAAAAATGGATATAAGATAAATAAATTCAGGTCCCTTGAGTTCTCTTATATCCAGGTTCGACCTTATAGGTCGGCTGGCGCGTTACTCTTGACGAGAGCTCGCCTCCTCGCGAGCCTTGAGTATATTCGTTTATGAAATTATCATTGCACATTGCATAAATATAAATACACGGCGTTCATACAAATTAATGTAGACTGCTAGCAAAGTTCCACAGAAGGAAGAGTGAGACTTTTCTTTTGATGCACCTCCGATAGGAAGACAAGAAAAACGAGTGACCTTCAACCAATATGACAGCTATGACGAATGCTACCGCCATGTTTTTTTAGCACCCTCCCCACGTTATTTTTCTATGTTTTAGACGTTGAAACCAGCATTATTTATGTTGTACTTTCTATATGCTATGTTTAACCAGGATATGTTTTACTTTGAGCTATGTTTAACCGTAATATGATATTTTTCATGGTAGTCAGGATTATAATGTTTTTTTCTCTCTTATATTACATCCAGGTGATTCATGTTGCTGCTAATATTTTATTCTGAAATATTGTACCCGCAGGTCAAGTTGACATTTTACATTTTTTGCATAGGGAATTCTATGGGGAGAAGAAAACGAGTGTTTTTTTTATCGATTTTTAGTTTCAGAGGCATCAAAACTGACCTTTTTAGCCTTTCACTTTTAGTTACTGACTTTATTGGAAGTCAGTTGTTCCAGTCCTGATGTCAGCGTAGATTTAGTAAAGCAAGTTTGAGTAGTTGTGACATCACGATTGTGATTAACGTAAATATGATAACATAACTTTTTTTTACTAACTTTATTGCCTCAGCAGCATAATCGATAATGCAGCTTAGCATGTAATTACTTCAGGGTACATTACTTTTACATGCCATTCCGAAACGGAAAACTTAGATATTTCGCTCCGGCCGAGATTCGAAACCGCAACCTCCGGGTCAGAAACCAATGGTCTTAACTATTGAGCCATGGTGGTCAGCAAAGGTACATGAAATAATGAACATAACACGGTCATACTGACCACGCCTACTTTGTAGAACATCAAACATCCTGAAGTTTTTCACAATTTTAAAGCGGAGATTTGCGTCTTTCTAATGCACAAGTTTTCAAGAAGATAATTATGTTACTTCAAAGTTTTGACGTTTTTTTTTTACAAAGGGATTTTCAGACTGGGATTGTCCAAGGGAGAAAGAGAGAGAGCGAGGAGAAAGAGAGAAGAGAGAGAGAGAGAGAGAAAGGAGAGAGAGAAAAAGAGAGAAAGAGAAAGAGAAAGAAAAGAGAGAGAAGGAGAGAGGAAAAAAGAGAGAAAGAGAGAAGAAAAGAGAAAGAGAGAGAGATTTTTTTAATTAATTCATTTATATATTTTTTTTTATTATTACAAAAATACATTCCCTAAGCTAATGCTAACTTTTTGGGTTGGAGAGAACGAAGGATGAAAAGGAAATCAAACATCTTGGCCGAGGTGTTAAGAGCGTACTTATACCAACAAAAAAAAAGACAGCATAAGGCAGAAGTGTAAGTTAAGGGAAAACATAAATATGTAGTTCCCATATTTTTTAGCTTTATTACCTATTCTTTTGAGAAGGCGTTCTTCTGTTTTTAAACACGAATTGGTGTTTTCGGGGGTATGAGATAACTAAGAAAAGCAACTCGCCTGGTATGTGGAAGTACAATAATAGATTGGATGCTGTGCTGCGTATTGCCTATAGAAGCGTGAACGATTTATGGTAACTCGAGAAATGAAAAACCCGAAGATAAGAGTGCTTTCTATCTTCAAGTTACCCTCCCCCCTCCTCTTTCTCCTCCTTTCATTCTTCTATTTCTCTCCTACTTCAGATGAAAGTTTCTCACATATATCCTTTCATTTATTTCTTTCCCCCTCCATCTCTTTTCACCCTCCTTTTTTTATCTCTCCTTTTCGTTTCTCCTATTTCCCCTCTACCCATTAGATGTTTCCTCCCGCCTCACTTTATTAGATTTCTCCTATTTCCTGTGTTATCTTCCCCTACCTTCACTTCCTGAGATATTTCTTTCCTTCCCCTCCATCTCTTTTCACTCCTCACTCTTTTATCTCTCAAACATGGTTTCTATTTCCCCTCTCTCTCTCTCTCTCTTTCTCTCTCTCTCACTTTTTGACCAAACTCTTTGAGGTTCTGCTCATTTTTGGAACAGGACGATTTGACTTTCTTTTGTATGTTTTTTTTTTTTTTTTTTTTTTTTTTTTTAGTGTGCCAATAACCTATATAATTATTATATATGTTGCAGGCCAAACTGTTTTTCAGGATAAACTAGTATATCCTAGGAAAACTAGTTTATCCTAAGGGCTTCGGATAAACTAGTTTGTCCTAGGATATACTAGTTTATCCTGAAAAACAGTTTGGCCTTTCACTTTTGTTGCAGGCCAAACTGTTTTTTCAGGATAAACTAGTATATCCTAGGAAAACTAGTTTATCCTAAGGGCGTTCGGATAAACTAGTTTGTCCTAGGATATACTAGTTTATCCTGAAAAACAGTTTGGCCTGCAACATATACACTATATTTCATTTAAATCTTAATTTTTGACATATCAAAAAATTTCATAACAGGATTCAAATTATTACCAGTAAGGCATAACCATAAAATTCATCATACGGAGTTCTGAAGGGTGTATACTTACTGGGGACAGTCTTGAAGAACATGTTTCACCGTTAGATGACATTGACAAATGTTACATATAGGGGGTTCCTGCCTCTCCTTTAAATATACATGCGAAAAGTTAGTGTTCCAATGCGAAGACGGGTTTTTTTTATAAACAGTTGAATCAAGCTTTATTCACATTTTTTATAAACAATGGACAAAATAATAAGTTAGAAAATAAATATAAACAAAGCCTGAGCATACTGAGCAAGGGTGGTGATAATACTATTGATACCTGTTTTTTCTGGGTATTGTAGCTGGTGGAAACCAGGGTTTATTTTTATTTTTTGATTGATATATTACCAGTAAGTGTCAGCCACTCAGACTTCCAATTTTCTTGGAATTTTTCTTAATGTGTTTGTGAGAATTTTTCTTAATGTGTTACGATAACTTCCGGGTTGATGCTTAAAAATTGTTAGATATTATGTTCAAATTTTACAAAAAATTATCATATTTGTGTTAATTATTTTTGTTCATCACAACAACTTAAACTCTCTTTTGAAAATCTACAAATATATTATACATAAATTAATAATACAACACTAAATCTGCGCTGAAACTGGGACTTGAACCACCGACTTCCAGCTTACGTGTACATCTTTTGCAGTACAATGTACATCACGACGGGGGTGTTACCCTCCTTCCACAAGAAATTCTCGAACCTAACCTCACCTAGCCTAGGTTGGGCCGCAATGCCAGTATCACGAAGTCTTCACAGGACGTTGCTTAACTTCGGGATCCTACCAAAACTTGTGTATTCAACGCTGGCTACAATTGGTTCTTACTTGCTGGAAGGCGAGAACTTTGAGGCTTCAGTGGCTTCAATGAGAACTGTCAAAGACAGCAAGTCCTAGGCATCGCTGGTCGTTGCTTGACTTCAGTGAATTAATGAGAACTGGTGCACTCAACTTGCCATCGACGCTGCCTTCAGACAGCTTAATGAATGTCTATTGACTCTACACTCCACAGTTTCGCCCGGAGCTGAAATTGATGAGCCAGACAAAACACGAGCACAATAGGGAACTTGAGGCAGTGAAGGGGAGAGGCTGGGTGAGGATAATTGAGAGCTTGAGAGGAAAGTCAGAAAGAGAGAGAGAGATGAAGAGAGAGAAGAGAGAGAGAGAAAGAGAGAGAAAGAGAGAGAGAGAGATGAAGAGAAAGAGCGTAAAAGTGAGATTAAGACAAAGGAAACAAATAGTAAGAAAGATAGAGAGAGAGAGAAAGAGTGAGAGAGAGAGAGAGACAGACAGCGATTAAAATAAAGAAAATGCACTACCAATATTATGGACACATTACTTCCTCGTGATTGGTTCATACACTTCATCATCATCATAGGGTGGCTGGTGCTGGTGGGGACCAGTTTTACTTGCAATATTATTTAAAAAAAAAATATATCGACATTTCGTTTTCGCTATATTTTGAGATTTCTTTTATTAAATCACTTGTGTCTCGAAAAAACCGTTTTTATTACATTCTAAGAGATCTATATTTGCCAGGAACACCTTATTTTTGCAAAGCTTTCGGTCGTTCTAAATATTAGAGCTCAACCGTTATTTATTCAATAAAAATAACAATTTTGCTTTGTTAAAACGCCAATCTCTTAATAAACAAAATTTCATCAATATCAGTCACTATTGGTTCACAAGATATAAGCGTTTAACAAAAAAAAAAAAAATTGAGTCCAGCCGCATGGTCTTTATCTCCATTCGAAGTTAATGTTTACATCCTTTCATATTTCTTTTGAGATTTGCGCGTTGCAAGCAATGCAAATAACAGACAGACAGACACACAAACATGCAGACAGACACTGTCAGACAGACAGACACAAAAACATACAGACAGACAGAGACAAAATCAAAGTTGCTCAGGAAGTTACCACAAAAATATTCCTCTTCTTTTTTTTAAATTCGAGCAAAAAAATATTTTTTTACAATAATTCCGATATCCAATATTCGATACTCTCGGAAGAAATAAATAGTAAAATAATTGAAACGGAGAGAGAGAGAGAGAGAGGAGAGATAGAGAGAGACTGTTGAAGTAAGAGAGATAGAAAATAAATTCAGAATAAAAGGGAGGAGAAAATATACAATAGCGAAATAATTGCAATTTAAACATTTCTACTTCAAGATTGCTCTCCTCTTTTCTTTTCGTTTTACTCTCTCTCTCTCTCCTCCTTTCTCTCTCTCTCCCTTTCTCTCTTCTCTCTCTTTCTCTCTCTCTCTCTCTTCTCTCTCTTCTCTTTCTCTCTCTTGTGACAGTCAATTTTTATCTTTATTCCTCGCTCTCACAGTTCATCTAGGAATGCATTTCTCTCCTCCATCTCTAGCCAGCGGAAATGGCTTCACGAGTTCTCACCCGATCACTAGAGTGAAGCAACATCCAGCAAAGGGTTGGGTGGAAGAGATTGCCACAGGCAATAACCCCGCCCTTTAGGTAGGACATTATTGTTATTTTCTTTTTTTTTACATATTTATTTTTTCATTTGTTTGTTCTTTTATTCTTTTCTTTCTTTTAATTTTATACTGTTACCTGTACTTTGTCCTGCCGATAAAGCTTTTTTTTATTTAAAAAAAAGCAGAGTGATAGGCGAAAATAACATATTAGGATAACGAAGATAAGGAAAAGTTCTGTAATTCTGGGCTACCCACTAAAATTGTGATATAATAATACAAAAAACACATTTATTTTATTTATTTATTCAACCCTTGTCGTGAACTTAACCTTTGCCTGTTGTTGAAACTGATATAAAACACTAAAAAAACAAACTCTCTCTTTACATTTTTATTTATTTAACATTTTAATTGTTTGTTATAATAATGTATGTTAACAATATGAGACTAGTTATAATTTACAAACAATTAAAAATTAAAAAGAGGTACTGATAAAATAGGTGCCAAAAAAGTAGGGTACAGATAAAAGATTTGATGATAAAGGAGGTACAGATTATGAGATATAATATGATTAAAGGAGGTATTGTTCTTCAATATACATAATTATTATACAAAAAGGAAATGAAAATATTCAACAAAATTTAGTTAATTTAAAACAATTGATAAACAGAAGGCAGGATTGCATTTAGAGGTTTAAAGGCTAAAAATTGTTGATACATGGTATTTATACATAATATTGATTAAGATATTAAATTTATGCAAAGTAAGGAGAAGAACAAGATGATGATGATGATGATGATGAAGAAAAAGAAATAAAGAAAGCGCAAGGGGGAAAAAGGAAAAGGAAGGAAGGATAAAAGAGAAAAAGTCTTATAATCCATCCAATCTAAAAGTCTTATAATCCCCTCTGCAATAAGATGTCAATAAGCAACGTATGTATGTCGACAGATGCGTCGAGAGTGTTATTTTTTTTGTTGTCGCTGAAAATCTGCAAAACTTGTGCATTAGAAAGTTGCAATTCCCTGCTCCAATTTTGTCAAATCTTAGGGGATATTGATGTTTTTGAAGTGCACCTGATGGTATGGTGTGGTTTTACCTATCTTTATGTGTAATAAACTCAAATCTGTGCGTGTCTGGCTGACTATGTACTCTCAGGGGTTGTCTGTTTACAATATCACAGCCCAAACGGTAACAAGATAATGTTCTCGTATAATATTGTAACTATAGTAGTCAAAGTCAACCGACCTCGGTAACTCGATCCATAAGGTGGCGGACTTGTAACCTGTAGTTTGTTGGTTCTAGACCAGATTTCATTTAGTAAAGTAAGTTTGAGTGATATGACATCATGAAAGTGATTAACACAAATATCATTTTAAAACGTCACCGTCGCCAAGTGTCAATCATACAGGGTCCGCCAAAAAAAAGGATCCACTCCAAAATCTAGAGAACGGATATAAAATTAGAAAATGCTAAAACACGTGTACCATTATAATTTCGAGGAAGAAACCTTTTTTTACCTAGTTTCGTTTTTTACCATTACCAAGGGCGGCCCCTTCCTAGACTGGGTGAGGTTAATTTGCGTAGCTGGTACAATTCCCAGCGAATGGAGGGTAACAAAACCAAATAGTATCGTTGACGTTAGGAAGGGCATTCAGAATTAAAAAATATTAACCTCATGTTTGATGAGGTTATACAATGCCAACCCCATTAGCAACATTAGCTAATATGGGATAAAGGCAAGGGAGATAATAATTGGTTGAAGACCGAATGACCTCGATATTGAAGAAAACAATGTTAAGCACTTGAAGCCCTCAATGAAAAATGTCTGCCCATGAAAGAGAAATAAACTGGAGTGAAAATCACAAAACTTTCAGTTTTTTATTTATTCTAACTTAAATAAGGTTTAACCTATTCATGTAGTATTAACGAAAATTTGAAAGATATTATTATGATTTTTTGTATGAAATATTTGTACGAGTATACTCGGAAAATTGTGGTGTAGGGTTTCCGTTCGTGACACAGAATCATCCCAGATAAACTTGCATACATTTTCTATTGTATTCGAAAGAGTGGATAAGTTGTTTATCAATTTATCATCATTGTTGAGTGCCATTTTAAGATTCACCACCTTTTTCAAAACTTTTTTTTTCTTCTTCATATTTTACGGCGCTTTAACTAGGCCGTAAGCCTCTCATTCACGCTGGATTCTCGAGTTTATATTTTGGTGAAAATATTTGCAGCTTTGAGTATGTAATAAGGGAGTCGTTTCCCGACTGGTCATCTAGCAAAGAGGGTTTAGAGGGGAGAGAGACTTGTTGATGATGAAGGTCAGGGCAAGTCATGATGTGTGGGACGGATTGGGTGTCACCACAGTGTCTCGGCAAGTAGGGTTCTAGCAGTCCTATCAACTATATATCTCATTTCCTTGTATTCTGCAGTGTGAAGGACACCATAGCAAAGGTAATAGATTTACCTTTGCTTTTTAGATCCCACCAGACATTGTAAATCTGGGCATTTATTGGACAGGAATTTTCGAGATTTGAGATTTCCAACAACGATCTCAATGAATCACTAATAATTATAAATATTTATGACAAAACCATAACAAAACTAAGTATATTTTTGAACTGTGTACCAAATTTCAAGTCTCTAACTTATACTGTTTTTTTAGTATTTTATTTTAAAGACACATGAACCTACATATAGACACATGAAAAAATGACTGAAAATTTGTATTTAGGCTCTAGGAATTGTACAACGTGCTTTGAAACTGTAAACACACTATCGAAAATTTTGAGTGATGACATGACTATCCTTTCTACAAGATAAGGAAAACAGCAAATGAGAAGTTATGTGCCATATCTCCATCTGCTAAGAATGTTGCACACTGTCTGTTATATATCCATTCCATTATAATTGCATCTTGTCCTTCCCACTCTCCTTCCCAAACTTCTCCACTCTCCATCTTGCTTCTACTCCCTCTCTCACGTCCACAATTCCCAAGGCTAATTCTTAATTGTCACTTTATACATTTTTTACCCCACCAAGCTTCTTGTTCCTCGTTTATTCTTCTTTCTTATTTGCTTACTCCTTCTTTTCTTATTATTTTCCCTCCCACTCAATCCGTCTGTACAGCTCATTTCCTTCTTCTGAGTAGTCTTTCAACGCCTTTTCTTTCCCTCTCAAATCGTCTGTTTAGTTCATTTTTTCCGGGTATTCTTATAACGCCTTTCTTTCCCCTTTTTAAATCTTCTTTCAACGTGTTTCTATCCCACTCAAATTTTCTGTCTAGTTCAATATCTCCTGAGTATTCTTTCTACTTGTTTCCTTTCTATCTAATCGTTGAGTTAGGAAGGCACATTAAAAGTTTAATCATGTTGATAGGAAACTGCCGACATTACAACATTACTATAGTAAGGAGGATAATTGTTAGATATCGATTTATTTAGCATTACGCAATGAAAAATTCTAATGAAAGAAATAACTGGAAAGTGAATTCACAAATTAGTTTTATTATTTATCTTATAATTTTTTATGTTATAAAGAATTTGTAAATATTATTAATTATTTTTATGATAATTTCAGATACTCAAACTGTGGTATTTTTTCCGTTCGTGACCAGTCACCCAATAAACTTGTCATTCTATTGTATCAAAGAGTGATAAGTTGTTTATCAATTTTCTGATATTTTTCCATTTTAGTTCCTCCCTTTCAAAACTTTAGTTATTTTCTTCTTCATATTCTACGCGCTTTCTAGCCTTCCCTCTCATTACGCTGTGTCTAGTTTATCTTTTGTGAAATATTTCTAGTCTTTGAGTATAATAAGGGAAGGTTTCACTACGGACATCTAGCAAAAGTGAAAATGAAAAGCAACTATAAATGTTGACGGATGACACGTGCCTGATTTCAAGTTCATACAACCTAAAACAGCGATTAGAAACGCTCAACTAGACCTAATAATCTACAAAATATTATTTAACCAATAAATCCTTTATATTGGCTCAAACGAGATGAAGACCAAAACTATGCTCAAGGTCACGAAGAATTATAAATATTTTGACAACATAAAAAACAATTTTGCTTTTCATAGCCAATAACTGTTTTAGTAAGACACATAACCTTACAATAAATAAAAAATGACTGAAAATTTGTATTAGATCAGGGTACAAGTACTTTGGGAACTACACACTATCGAAATTTTGAGAATGAAGGACATGTACTATCCTTTGTAAAGATAATGAAACGAAATAAATTACCATAATTCCATCTCTAAACACACGTCTGTTATATACCCAATTCCAAAATTGCACTTGTCCTTCCATCTTTCCAAATTCTCCCACTCTCCATTTGCTTCGATCTCTTCATACAATGTCCCAATAATCTTAATTGTCACTTTAACCATTTTTTACCCTACAGAAAACTCGTCTTTCCTCTTTATTCTCTGTACTTAATTTATGTACTCCTCTTCTATTATTCCTACCTACAACTATTCTTAGCTATTCTTCTTTAGTATCTTCAAGCTTTTTCCTAAAATAGTATGTTAGTCACGGGACATAAGCCTCGTACCAAATCATCTTTCAAACGTTTCCATCCACCAAATTTCTGTCTGTCAAATCCTGATATTCTTCACATGTTCCTATTCCAATCTTGTTAGGAACATAGGTTTGTGTAAAAATGCCAGGAATAACGAGGGACATTAGTATGATTATTTAATAACGAAAATTTCTAAGTTTTAAATGGAAAATTTTTAATTATTTATTATATTGTAAATTTTTAAATTAATATTTAAATATAGAATAGTTATTTAAATTCAATTACTTTATCTTCTAAGTATATCGAATCTTCTGTCACATAATATTAGGATGTTCAATTCAGTTAATTCATCTCGACTATTCTTCACTCCCTTTCTCAAATTAGTTTAGGGATGTTTTTCTTTGTATCCATAAATCTTCTTCATTAAATTTCTGTCTAGTTCATTTTCATTCTATTCATTCTATCTCCCTCCTCCAAATCTCATGTCTAGATCATCTTCTTCTGTCTATTCTCTCAGCTCCTCTCCTTTCTCTCTCAAATTTTCTGACTAGTTCATCTTCTTCTGTCTATTCTCTCAGCTCCTCTCCTTCCCCTCTCAAATCTTTTGTCTAGTTCATCTTCTTCTGTCCATTCTTTCTACTCTTTTCCTTACCCTCTCAAATATTCTGTCTAGTTCATTTTCTTCTATTCTTTCAACTTCTTTCCTTCCCCTCTCAAATCTTCTGTCTAGTTCATCTTCTTCTATTCTTTCAACTCCTTTCCTTCCCCTCTCAACTGTTCTGTCTAGTTCATTTTCTTCTATTCTTCAACACCTTCTTTTCCTCCACTCGTTAAATCTTCCGTCTTGTACACATTTTTTCTTCCGAGTGTTCTTTCAACGTCTTTTCTACCCCTCCCAAATCTTCCGTCCACTTCATTGCGCTCGATTTTTTTCTTTCTTTCAGTTAATGAAATGTGTCTGCAAGTTTTATTAATTTCTTTCTACATTAGTGTGAAGATATTCGCTTGTGTTTAACTGTTGACAACTTCAAGCTGTTCCTTCAGGGTCCTGTGTCGGAATTTTTCTACAAGTTACAACTCAGTTAACAGTTGCGTATTTCAGACAATTGAAACTTGAATTTAGCAAAGACTAACCGATTTTTTCGGCATTGCTAGGCAAGGCCCCCCCCCCACCCCCCAAAAAAAAACATTGATTTTTTTTATGCACTTATACGCAAAAATACTATTGCATTCACGTAAATGATAGGGTGTACCTACAATACTATATATTCGAGTCCGGTTCTAAACTATGCCGTTGTTGAACTGTTCAAATATTACTAAAACAACAAGAACAAATCCAGTGTTTTGATCTTAACGGTTTACTGAAATACAAATTCAATGCAACTTCGCGTTCCATTCCAAAAAAACCACTGAAACTTACCAACTTACCCTTCTGATCACGAGTTTGAGAATACTGAAAACTAATGCTACCATACAAAAAGTGTACTTTTAACATCCATGTCTCCGCGAAAGCTTCTGCTACCGATAAAAGAGATATAAATTTTTATTACTGAATAATCTGCTCGTAAAATTAATTAAGCAGAATAGCTCTTGATTCCAACATTTATGAGAAAAAACGGATTTCAAACTTTCGAGAGACGTTAAGGAATAAAAAAAAATAAAAAAATTGAGGGAAAACACTGTACCAAGTTTTCCAGCTAGGAAACTTTCCACGAACTTGCACCGAATACTGTTTTCTGAAAGTTTATTTTCCTATGGAACTATTTAAAACTATTTTTTATGGCGTGGGGATTAAAGTTTTAACACGGGATAGACGACATTGCATCTGAGTCGGGATGCTATGGATTATCAAATTGATGGTCTTTGAAATAAGGTCAGTAGAAGGAAAAAGGCTTACCAATTCCGTTAAGCAAGAATTTGCAATAACTATGTAACCGTAGGTCCTAGACTGATTTCTTTGGTGTCAATTGATTTTTTTTTTTTTTTATTAGAACATAACATTGTTAAAATCATTAAAGAATAATTGAAAACAACAATACTAATGTTCGTTTGATTTATAGGGTCATGCTAGATTCTAGTTGCTATCCTCGGACAGAATACATAAGATTTTTTCTATCTTAAGCTCAACTATTAGAGCTGCAGAGAGCATTATGAACATTTTTTTTTACACTTTATTAATTGGACAAACGGATACATTACACATACAACACAGATAATTATAAATTAATAATATACAATATACAGAAGTAAAAAGAGAAAAAAATAAAGAAAAAATAAATAAATATAAACAGAACATAATTATACACATTCCATTAAATCTGGTTCAGTGGTTGAAAGTAATAATGATGTATAAATTAATAAGCTCTTCCACCCAACCCCCTCTCCCTCTACCAGCCTGGGCAGGGTAGAATGTTTTATTCACACAGAGTTATGTTTTATTTTTTCAGTAAACTAATGAGTTTTCCTTTCCCCATAATTTCATATTATGTATTGACCTTTGATAATATGTATTTGCATGTATGTATATACAATTATTTATTTATACTATGTATGAACATATGTATGTTACAGGGTAACGCATTTTTTTTTTTTTTTTTTTTTTTTTTAATACGTAGTTTATAAATAGAGTATAAGGTAGGAAAAGAGGCTCAAGAACACTGTAATAATGTACTTCCATTGTTTTCTTCGAAATGGTCGGGGTGGAAGCAAGGGTTTGGCCATGGCTATACAAAAAAAATCTATTAGGACACCCTGTATACGGCAGAAATTTAAATTTTCTTTCTTAAAAAAAAGATGTCTAACTTATTGGATTTCTGAATAAAAAACAGGCAATTGGATTTCTGAAAGTTATTATAATAGTAATCATTAAAAAAGTATAAGTATGAAAGCATAGAAAAAACATAGAGAACAATAAATTATAAAATTTAAAGCTATCTTATTTGTGTTTATCTCTTTTGTGATATCACTACTCAAACAGGCTTTACTAAATATACGCTGAATCCGGGACTTAAATCGCGGAACTCCAGGTTAGAAGTCCGCCGCCTCATCTATCATTCAACTGAGGTCGGTATTGCACCCTGTATAAGTGTATAATGTATGATACCCTCTGTATTATGTATCATGAATATAATTATACCCAACTTGCAATAATAGTACTTTGAATTTTGTTTTGTGGTCAGCAAGTGCTATGTGGAATATATTTTTTTAAAGTTCGAATTTTGTTAAAATAATTTAATCTAGTTTGTAGAGATAGAACCAAAGCTGGTTTTTTTTTGCCAACGTCCATGGAACTTTGAATACACAACATAGGTTTTCACGCAGTCACTGAAGTTAAGAAACGTTCAGCGAGGCTAGGACTTGAATGGGTGACCATTCAAATTGAAATCCTCGTGATCTGACTGGGTGAGGTTAATTTGAGTGAATGGTAATGAGTTTCAAGCAAATGGAGGTTTTGGAATAGACACTAGGTGGAATCTATTAGCCTTGAGCGCCAATCTTCACTCGATTTTCGGAACAGTGTCTCCAACTTTTGGAAACTCCTACCGAATTCGAAACTTTGTTTGATACAAAAAGTTGAGAAAAAAAAAGTTTTTAATGAGCTGGAAACACAACTTTGTGATTTTTTCCGTCTTCATTAAAATCAGGTTATTAACCTCATTCCCCATTAATACATAGGTCTATATTACAAAGAGGACCTATACATGTTAAACATAAAGCAAATAATGAGGATATCTCTTCTAATACCATCTATTTCTCTCACTTTTAAAGTTCTATTCATTTTTTGTATTTGTTTCATTAATATTATTGTAGCAAATCCGGCCCTACCCAGGCTGGGTGAAGTTAATGTGGGCAGCTGGTACGATTCCTAGCAAATGGAGAGTAAAACCCAGGGTTCTAATCCAGGACGTTAAATCTTATACACTTTTATTTTCCCTCTGATGTTTCTTTATTCTATTTAATAATTTTCTTTGTAAATAAACATTTACACACAGGTACTTGTCCTAAGCTTTGGAGGGTTTCTAAGAGATAATTTGCAATAGTAATAAATTATTCAACTTTCCACTATCGCATATATTCTGAGATATTTTACCTATTCAATTGTATCTTCAATTTTTTGTTGTTGAATTTTACACGTAATTCGTGTCATTTCCCGTCATGGTTTATATTAGGTGGTACATGTTAATTTCTTTTAGTTATTTTAAGAGAGACCCAATGCCCTCCTTTTAATACCTACTTACTCAAAACAATATAAGCATCTTTTGAAAAATAACTAAACATTTTTATGATAATTATGTTTGAACGCATCTAATACATATTTTTTTTAAACAATACTGTCAATTCGAGTCTTCCAATACTTCATTATCTTAGTGATAATATCGATGATTAACTATGATCGATGATTGACGATGATTTTCTTAACCGATTCTCTTCAAATTTGTTTTAAATCCCGTCAGGTTATTATAATTCAAAAAGATTTAACTTCTTCAAACGAGACATTAAACTTAAATATATTTTGCAAAAACCTCGAGAGAAAAAAAAAAAATAAATGAAGATAACAGGTGGATATATTCCAAACTACAGGACCATCAATGTTTATTTTTATGCAATACAATATATTAAATACAATATTTTAAAATTCACAATATGTAAAATGAATAATAGAAAAAATACAAGTCCATGAGAACAGTGAATAGTATATTTTTTTTCGAGAGAATTGCTTGTTGTGATCTTACTTTGCGGCGACCAGAATGTGGACTTTATCCGTGCAATTCTTCACCTGAGTGAAGTTAGCAACTTGCGGCAGTGTGGTGATGAGGATCTTTTGACCGCCTGCTGCAGTGGTTCCATTAGCAGGAGTAGCAGTAGTGGTGGCGTTGGACGAAGCTCCTCCACCGATTGTGATGCAGCACACCCCTATGTCCCAGCAGTCTGGATCTGTGCCGTTAGCTTTCGTTGCGGCGGATTTACAGCCAGTGTCTGCGGCACCTTTGGTTTTGCAGAAATCTCCCGCCTCCAAGTCCTTGTTGCTGCAGATGGCGGTTTCTACTTCTGGTGTGATGGCTGAAGAGGTTCCTGTGGTATTAGAGCCTCCTGTGGCAGAGTTAAGTGTGGTGTTGCCTGCTGGAGAGTTGCCTGCTGGAGAGTTGCCTGCTGGAGAGTTGCCTGCTGTAGATTTTTCTGTGGTAGTGTTTGTACCATTTCCTGGGGTACCGCTGCTTTGTGGAGAAGATTCAGCCCATACTAATGCCAATGCAACGTACAGAACTGCAACTGTAGCTACCAAAAATGTCTTCATGATTGGTTGAACGGGAGGGAAACACTGATGTCACTGTGAATAAGTAGGACTTGGTAATGTGAAAACTAGAAGACTTTTCACACATTTTATATGAATCCCCCCTCCTCTTATCTCCAATAATTCATATACAGGGTGATTCAGAAAAGTACCGTCAAACGTTAACCACATATTCTATGGGCTAGTTAAGGAGGGGTCAACTCTATAAAAGAAAGTGCGCAAATGCCTCCTAACGGAGGTACACGCCCCTTAAGGTGTTTTTAAACAATCGAAATTTTCATTTTACGGCTTACCTATTTGGGATATCGCAATGTGGTAAAAAAATCACTCTCAATACTAGATAGCACCTTTCTTTTGGCACAAAATTTAACACCATTCCAATGTCAGGGGCGGTCTTAGGAGGGTCAGATGGTAGAAAAAAGGTTCTAATTTTTTAGTCGTTGCTTGTAATTGAATTTGGTTTTCACCATATTAAAACGTCTGTCATTGTCTACAAATATGTTCTGAATATTTTTTTTCTGAAACCAACACAAACGCTTGAAAATCGAAATTGAAGGGCTTAAGCCGAAATCAAGCTCGCCGGGAGGCGAGCGCTCGTCAAGTAGCGCCAGCCAGCCGGCCTATATTAACACGAAACAGAGTTTATATGTATTTTGTTTTATTGTTTTCGCAAACTTCCCGCTAACTTTTATCGATTTTTATTTCAAATTCGTAATGAGACGCGAAAATAGATTGTGTTTCACGAAAGCGCGAGGTTCCTACGAACAGTTAAAGTCGTTTTCTGGCCACGCCGAAAATCTTGAATTTCATGAAAATATTCATACAGGTTTTTTTTTTCAGACCAATTTTCTGTCAAGGGTACAGCAATGTGTGCTTGTCGTGGAAAGACGTGAGCTACGTTTTTGGATAGGGAATTTTCATTTCTGCATACCTTTTATAGTTTCAAGTATTTATTTTTTATAGGATAGGAGATATAGCCTTCTAAAATAAAATCGGAAAGTTGCACAGAGCCGCCCCTGGTTATCTTGGAGCTGTGATTCTAGTATTTTTCGAAAGGTCTTATCATAGGAAAAAATATAAAAATATAACCAAATTATTACAATGGACCAAATATGAGTTATAGTCTTTGAAAGGAATACTTATTATGGAGCCCAGAGCCGTCTATTGTTATCCTAGAGATGTATTTCTGGTGTTTTTAGAAAGGTCTAGTCAAAGGAAATGAGATCACTTAATTTCAGATGGTTGAAACAAGTAAAAAAGTCTTTAAAGCCCTCTAAAGGAATATCTATAATGAACCCTGGAGCCACGCCTAGTTATCTCAAGTTGATGACTGAAGGTTCTTTCTAAAGATCTAATTACGCAGAATTATACTACGATGTAAATAAAATTTTAGAAAAATTAGCGACAGTGTGAGACATAAAAAGAAAAAAATGAGAGTAACAAAAAATCTTCGCCTCACATATAACTTAAATTATGGGTGGAAAATAATCGTCCTTGCTTCATCCAAGCTGCCAGCAGACCGTTTTATCAGAATGGGAATAATAACGTTCTATAACTTCATTCAAAGATTTCTACATCAAGAGTTAAACTAGGTCTATAATTTATGAGAAGACTTCTCATAAATTAGTGTAAAAAATATTGGCCAGTAAGAGGAAAAATATTGATTAATGTAGATCAAAACAATAATAAATTATAATAAAATATTATGTATTGAGCAGTTTCTGTGGTCGTCGACTGGTGTAGGTAAAACACAAAGTTTGCAAGGTGACCTGGGTTCGAATCCCGGCTAGGTAGAATTTTTTACTCTGTACTTTGGATGGCCGGTTTTCTGTTATATCTCGAGAGAAAAAAACAGTAGTTACGAGTTTGAGTCAAAAAACAGTAGTTACTAGTATGACCGTTTAATTTCGAATGAAGTGAGTATGGTTTAACTCGATCAACATTGATATGTCACAATCTAACTATCGGTCTACCTATGCTATGTATGTAACGTGATATAAGTTGCATATTTTGTCCAATCGAGCTGAAATTTTCAGGGTATGTTTCATGGAAACATGTTTGCCTATTAATTAATAATTATTTAATTAATATCTAGCTAGCCTCCGTGGCTCAATGGTTGTGACTACTGCCCGTAGTCTAGAGTTCCCGAGTTCAACTCTCGGTTGGGGCAGACTTTTCGACGAAAATTCTGTTTCATCCAAACACGTGAGGCTGGCATTTCCGGCCCTACCCAGGCTGGGTGAGGTTAATGTGGGTAACTGGTACGATTCTCAGCGAATTGAGGGTAAAACCCCCGTCCTGACTATCTCAGTCAGGACGTTAAAACCAAATAGAATCAATTGGTCACAATAGATCTAATTAGGTCGCAGTGTTAATTGTAAGGGTTTCATTGGAAACCCTGCAACCAGGTCAGATAATAATAATAAAAATGTACAATCTAGAACAATTTCTTACTTTTTCTGTCTATACTGATTATGCTGAAATGACACCATGTTTAGCAATTTACCGACCTCAGTAGCTTGATCGATAAGGCAGTGGACTTGTAACCTAGAGGTTTCAGGTCCCGGTTTCAGCGTAGATTTAGTAAAGCGAGTTTGAGTAGTTGTGACTAAACTTTAATGTTTAGGAACTTGAAGTTAGGCAAATATATGGGTCATAATTTCTTAAAGCCATAGTAAGAAACAGTTTCAAACAATCGGATGGTTTAGGGAAGTGTAGATTATGTAACTCAGTTTATAAACTAGGAAGTGGAACTTCTAATTTATTGAAACACTAGCGGTTTACACCCGCCGCTTCGCCAGCCCATCACACACACACAACACACCACACCACACCACACCACCACACACAACACACACACACACCACACACAAATCACACACACATACATCACACATCATACACTCACCGGGGCTGGCAGCCTTGTTAATATTTAATGAAAACCTTTCTTATTGCACATCTATAATATAGAGTCAAGCTATAATATTAGTTTTCAGCCACCAGAAATTTACCGGTACGGAGAAACAGTGATGAAAAGGTGAAAAGATAAAAAAGCGCGTTTTTTCAGGCAAATGCGCCCTTTTTCCGCCGTGGCGGGTGCCCCAGTGGGAATATTTCAAAATCCTTTCTTAGTGTGCATTTAAGACCTAAAAGTGACCTACATGTACAATTTAAGCTTCCTAGGACTTATCAGTGCTGAGAAATCGAGATGAATGAGTGAGTGACTGTCACATGAGTGAGTGTTAACTCACTCATGTGAGTTAACACTCACTCTAAATGCAAAATTGTGAGATTTATTGAGTGTACTGAATGATGAAAGAACCGGTGCTTTTGTACTTGGTTCTTGAGTAATTACTCGAATCCACTATTCCATTTACATCCGCTCTCAGAATATCAAAAACCAAGTACAAAAGAACCTGGTTAAATACTCGGTACTTTTATGTAATCGATTACTGAAGTACCGGTTCTATGAAATACTCGGTATTACGTATTACCCATCTCTAATTATTGCCAACAATACTGAAACAGGGTACCTTTCTGTTAGTGAATCTAGCAGTGGGTTTCAAAATTTGAAAAGATCAACAAAATTGCTGAGCGCTATTTAGTGTCACTGAAAGTATCACACTTGTTATCTCAAGATTTCTCCTGTCTTCAGAAAGTATACTATAAAATTTTCTCTCAGCATCTTTCTAAAGTTTCTTTTTTGTTTACGGGGCTTGGTGGAAAAAGGGCGTAAGTCGATTTATGCCCTTTTTGCATCACTGATTGAGGAAAATCAATTAAATCAAAAAGTAGTGATATCCCCCAAAAAACACTTCGTGTAAAAATAGTCGTCAAGTGTTGGAATAATTAAAAAGAACTGATATCAAAAACGTCAATTTTCTATGTTTCAAGGAATTATTTTTCACGTAATTAGTCACACAACAAAATAATACTCTTGAAAGAACCATGTTGTATAGTTACGTCAAGGACGTGGTTCTGTAACTATACAACATGGTTCTTTCAAGAGTATTATTTTGTTGTGTGACTAATTACGTGAAAAATAATTCCTTGAAACATAGAAAATTGACGTTTTTGATATCAGTTCTTTTTAATTATTCCAACACTTGACGACTATTTTTACACGAAGTGTTTTTTGGGGGATAAGATTTACAGCAAATGTTGCACATGGGCTCCTCTGGCTTCAATGCAGACCTCCATACGCCTTCGAAAAGATTGACGAACACGTTCAAATATTCCAGGTGTATTTCTTTGTTAAATAATGAAGTGGCTGAAAATTCTTGTTCTAAAATTGTATGCTAGTTGCATAAGTTTCAAAACTTAATGCGGTTTTAAAATCTTCAATTTCAATTTTCAAGCGTTTGTGTTGGTTTCAGAAAAAAATTATTCAGAACATATTTGTAGACAATGACAGACGTTTTAATATGGTGAAAACCAAATTCAATTACAAGCAACGACTAAAAAGTTAGAACCTTTTTTCTACCATCTGACCCTCCTGAGACCGCCCCTGACATTGGAATGGTGTTAAATTTTGTGCCAAAAGAAAGGTGCTATCTAGTATTGAGAGTGATTTTTTTACCACATTGCGATATCCCAAATAGGTAAGCCGTAAAATGAAAATTTCGATTGTTTAAAAACACCTTAAGGGGCGTGTACCTCCGTTAGGAGGCATTTGCGCACTTTCTTTTATGGAGTTGACCCCTCCTTAACTAGCCCATAGAATATGTGGTTAACGTTTGACGGTACTTTTCTGAATCACCCTGTATATATAGGAACAATTACTTTATTTGTTCTGAATTATTAGCTAAAGTATCATTCACGAACATTTGCTATTTATATTTTGCAAACAGATACATTGACAACACTATTATCACATTAGAACAATGCCCGTAACTCTCTTGAATTGTCACATCAATTAATGAAATATATGAGAACCGACCTCAGTAGCTTGAGCGACGGACCTGAAACCTGGAGGTCCGGTGGTTCAAGTCCCGGTTTCAGCGTAGATTTAGTAAAGTATTAAATAAAATATCCTTAGCGACCATTTCTTATGTATGTTTGTATTTTGATACTTTGATCACAAGTTTATCACATTATAGCAACGATTTCTTTCTACAACAACTCTCACACCAAATGATAAAAATATTATATTTCAGTGGTGATAAGGCATTACCCATCAGTATGGCCATTTGGCCATTCCTCAAAATAAAAAATTCATCCCGTTAAGAAGTACAAGGATTCAGCTGGTTTATGAGCTGACAACTGGCATGTATTTTTGTTCTCTAAGTAATTGACACCTCTTCTACTTTATTATGACATTCCACAGTAAATTAACTAGCATTTTTTTTAAATTTGCTATAGTGTACCAACATAGACTGAATAATATTATTAGCAGCATTTCGAATGGAAAAATTGGATGGAAAAATTGGCTGAAAATTGTCAGAATTACATTTCAAATATTGAGCGAAGTTGGCCCACTCTTGTACTCTATCATTATTTGCACAAACCACTTTGTGAATTAATGAGAGCTGAGTCAATGTAACTAGGAGCTATAAAACTACTGCTACCCACTTCACGCTGTTTGTTTATTTCCAGAACAACATTAATGAACCCATTATTCTGCCACAGTAGCATTTCAAGTGGCTTCTAACGCCTTCGTTCTTGTTGCATACAGGGGATCAAATAAGGTGTGAAAAGTTATAGAGGTTACACTCTATACTGAGGGTTCATGTTGGATTGAACTGACTGAGAAGGTCGATGGAAATGAAGGATTATGGTCCAATTTATGAAACAGGATTAGTTAATATAATCCCAAACAGGATTAATCTAAACCTCTTTTGCACTTAACCTCAAGTGGGAATTTCAACCAATCACAGCGCAATTGTATCAAC
Organism: Bactericera cockerelli; assembly: GCA_024516035.1. NCBI lineage: Eukaryota > Metazoa > Arthropoda > Insecta > Hemiptera > Triozidae > Bactericera > Bactericera cockerelli. Next base: position 18,812,028 of record CM044962.1, on the reverse strand, counting down.
TGTTAAGTGATAGTGGCTTGGATTGATTAATCCTAGATATTTAGTTCCCGTGGCGATAAAGTATGGTGTTTGGTCCAGTCATGAATGTGTACAAGATGACTTGTAGCGTCAATGTAAAGAAAAATTAAAAAAAATTAAGGAAAAAAAAAAAAGAAATTGTCAAACGTATTTTTCCTGAAACCACCAAGCTTCGCAATGTGCAATGGATTTAAAGGTATGCAGTAATGACTTACAATAATATATTACGTAGTTATGTGACTTAAATTTTTAAAATTCCTATCAAAATTTAAGAAATATGTTTAACATTGTCAGTTTTAAGTGCATAATTTCAACAAACTACAAATAGGTACACCATACACTAAAAAATAGACAAGATAAGCAATAAAATATAAAACAAAGACAACAAAATACACAAGAAATGCTAATTTTGAAAATGAATATGTATATACCAGTGTATTTTCTCTCGAGGCCTGTTGGAACACACCAGAAAGAGACATAATACTTGTTCAAGATAAGACGGCGGACTTGTAACTTAGAATTAGTAAAGTGACTTTGAGTAGTTCTGATATCACAAAAGTGATTAACACAAATCTGATAGCTTTTTTAATTCTCGTACAACAATCATTATAATTCTACAGCATCTGTATATCAAATGGGCGTAAAATAAACCCTAAACCTCAGGAAAAATGATCACTTGGCCGAATACTGGAAAAAGGTCTCCCTTTGTTTTCAGATACTGGCTATCAGGTAAAAGAACCATTTTTGATTGAATTTTCGCCCATCTGATGAACTACACACCGCATCGTTCCGGTACATCATTTTGGTCACTTTAGAGTCCCACCTTGTGCTCTTGGAATGTTGAAACCCCTGAATCGTGAACATGTTGCATAGTTTATACCAGGTAAATACGACGGAAAAAGAATTGTGTCAACAGATATTTGCAGGAGAAAAAAAAAAACAGAATAAATAATGTGACTGTTGACACAACATTTCATTCCAGAAACGACTAAACTGTATTTTTTTACGAAACACGAAGTCAATTAGGAGTGGAAGATGCAAATACTGCTGAACAAACAGATACTAGGTTTTATGGTCTTAATTAAAATTTTATTTTTTAATTTCATATCCAAGAATTTATGAGGTATTACATGATTTCTCGAGTTGTATTGGGGCTGATAGCCCAATCAACGAAAGAAGGTCACACCCTCTTTCAAGGCGACGCATCCAATTCCTTCGGAAACTTGTTTGGTAGGGTAGGAACTTAAAATTTCTACAAGTTCTGACGTCTAGGATGGCAGTAACTACACCACTCGGTCACTGTGGCTACTGGTGTTGGTGTGTTAACGAGCTGGTATGGTAAACCAGACAGCGTAGGGATCCGTTGGTTCGAATCGCACTCAATGCATGCATTTTTCATCATCATTTTGAGTTCGTTACCACATAGTAATAAGACTCTGAGGGTTTGGTGGTAGAAAATGTTTAGAGTATTAACCTCGACTGGTGGTTACCTTCCACTAAAGAGTGTTATTAATAATTATGTAAATAATTTTCTCTGTTTACTCATGAGAGTAATTTATCTTCTAAACTTTAAAATGCTCTAAATATAATAACAATAATAGAAAATCTTATAAGGGCAAAGCTTTATATGTAAAGCTATTAAGCCCAGAAATCTAAGCATACTTTTGCTGGGATGAGGTTACTTTAAATGCTAAGATCTTGTACTCGGAGTCCAGCTGGTGTTCTCTCTGTAAGAAATGATGTGCGTATGTGGAAGCTTAGAATAACTTATGTTTAATCAAGATAGATGAGAAGAGAAAGTCGCAGGCTTTAACCTCGCCCCCTGGTTCACTACAATTTCTAATATTTTGTTCTTTTTATTTCATGTCCTATGTTGCAAAATGTATCAAGTAGTTTACCAAACAAAGTGTTTAATAATAATAATAATAATATACTAAGTTATTTTATTATTATCTGACCTGGTTTCAGGGTTTTCAAGAAAACCCTTAAAATTAACACTGCGACCTCATGCGATCCATTCTGATCAGTTGATTATATTTGGTTTTAAAATCCTGATTTGAGATAGTCAGGATGGTGGTTTTACCCTCCAGGGCCGGAAATGCCAGCCTCATTTGTTCGGAGGGAACAAAATTTTCTGTTCGAAAAGTCTGCCCCAATCGAACTCAGAATCTCTGGACTATAGGCAGTAGTCACAACCGTACGCCATGGAGGCTGGCTTGATAAAAAAAAATATACATTTTTTTATTCATATTTGTGTTAATCTGTTAATCACTTTCGTTATGTCACAACTACTCAAACTCGCTTTACTAAATCAACGCTGAAACCGGGACTTCAACCACCGACCTCTAGGTTACAAGTTCGCCGCCTTATCGATCAAGCTACTGATGTCGGTTAGTGGAGAAAAACATCGTAACTAGACACAGCACTGAATAATTGTGTACATAAACAAATAATATGTATGTACATCTGTTATTCTGTATAATCGCATATTAAATTTCGGACGTATTAAATAATAATAATATATTATGCTCCTATAATTTAGAAGAAAGAACAAATGTTTTCAAATAAAGATTTCACAGAAAGCCCTCGTTTAGGTTTCGAAATGAATTACATACCTAATAAATATAATAATCATATTAAATTTCGGACGAATTATGCTCCAATAATTTAGAAGAAAAAACAAGTGGTTTCGAATAAGTAGTATATGGGTCATTTTCATTTATCTTGGGCAATTGGATTTTTTCAAGTCATGAACGTTACCTTTTTCCTAAACAATTTTTAGGCTCAGAAGACTAAGACAAATACCTTTGAGCAAAAGCTTTCATTTAGAATATTTCTAGCAGCTACCTCTTCACACAAAATTACAAAAACTTAACGTACCAGGTAACGTTGATGACCACGGGTAACGTTCATGACGGTAACGTTCATGAGTAACACGCCACTAAAACAATCTTTTCTCAATAAAAGAATATTCACTTTACAAAAAAAAATATTTGATTGGAAAGAGGATATGCAGAAGAATTAAAGAAATACATTATATATTAAAGAATCATTACAATTTATTTAAAAAACCGCGTAACGTTCTTGTCAAAAAAAATTAGACCCACCATTGTCCCTCACTGTACTGCATCCAACATCCAACTGACAGGAAATTTCAAAACAAAAACAATGTCATCTGTAAGAAGCAAAATGGCGGCAGCTGCTAGCTTCTCATTCTAAGGGTTTTTCAAAATGGTTTACATTTTTTTGGGGGTAACATTCATGACGGAGATTTTTTTTTCTTCGTAGGGACACAACTTTACACGTCTGTAGAATTAGGTGAACATTATTATTTTTATGAAAACTAATGGTCACATCCTAAATAAACTGTATTTTTCTCATTTATATTGGATTTTGGTGAAAATAATGGGGAGAAATGCATTTTTTTCTATCAGACACAGTAAAATCTTAGACTAAGGGACACCTAAAATATCATGAACGTTACTTACATAACTGGCAATTTTGAGTCTCCACATTAGTTTAAAAGACAATTTATTATTGTAATTTATAAAAAAAATTGTTTCCTATGTGATCAAATAGATTTTAGTCATATATCCCTATTATTTTCACATTTATTAAAGGAGAAAGGTTGCGGACTTGATATGCCCAAGATAAATGAAAATGACCCATATTACACAGACACACCTATTATATTACATAACCAATACGTATATCACATACCTATTAAGTATATTACATACCTAATAAGTATATTACACAGTTATTAAGTATTTACCTACCTACCTAATAAGTATATTACAATTATTACATACCCAATAAGTATATTACATACCTAAAAAGTACATCAGAACATTATTCAAAATAACGAACTGGATCATTGTTCGAATTTTTTTCTCTAGATGTTTCGAGAGAAGTTTGTTTAGTTCGCTGTACTTGTTAAGTTACATGAACTTTGCCAGGGAGAGTGAGATAATTGTTAGGTCCTTCCTGGAATTTTCAAACAGGCTTAGTTGAAATTAACGTTCCTTGTTACAGAAATAGTAAATTATGTAGGCTTATGAGGTACTATTCAGACAGAGTCAATTGAACGTTACTAAATATAATTATATTGAACAATTGAACATGCCTAATATTTTAACTTTTTGGTAGGTTCTATGTTTAACCCAGATGGGGCTGACGTCCTTCCAGAAGGACGCTTCGAAGGACTACGCTGTGGATTTTTCTAATTAATTCAACTTGTTGGGGATAGTTCGCGACACCTCAAACTCTTTGTTTAGAGTTCGAGTGATAAGTTGACACCACTTTTATTTTGATTTATTCTTGCGTGTGAAAGTTTGGATAGTTGTAAATTTCAATGGATAGACGAGACAAAAAATTTCACCGCCTTATCTGGGTTAATAATAATTTATTCATGGAAATCATTTAATTGTATTTTTAGATCCAATGTAATGAGATACTCAATTCATGGTCTTCACTTTAAGACCTCTAAAGACAAGAGTTTTCATGAACCATAATAATATACTGTGATACTTGTGTATGCAAATATTGTCATCAATAATTATGTTATTATAGATACCATATTGATCAGTGCCCATCATTTAAAGATGAGGAGGTCTTGTCTATACTTTGGGAGCTCAGGCAGAAATTCCCACCCATTATTTCTATTGTTTTCATACTCCTACTCAGCTGCTATTGTTTATTTTCTATAACATGTACCTATGAGACATTCTATGTCTATGCTATCGCTATAAATGTTATAAAATATTTTAAAACATTAAAGAAACACTATGCACGTAATAACATAATCTATGTACCAAGTATTACTTCCGAGAAATTTCTAATATTAGACATCGGAAGTATTGTGTTCGTTTTTATAAAAAAAAGATACCTTATTGCTCCGATATCAATTTTTTTCATAGTTTTGGCCGCAACCTTCTGAGGAAATTTTTTAACTGTTGAAAGTTCCCTGTCAAAAGAAAAAAAAAATACACGCTTATACATAAATATTTTTCTAGCATGCAAATCGGGATTGCTACAGCTCCACCTCTTTTCTTTACCTTCATTTTATTTTTCGAAGTTGTCATAGTTTCATGCATGGCGCTTTTCTACTCTGACATGATGGTTTAGTGTTGCCATTTTTACCGCACCAAGGTTGTTTAACCAAACAGTGTGCCAGTCAATGAGTCAATCTTCCACTAAATCCTTTTTTTCCGCATTTCTCTTGTTGATTTTGAATGAGGATATTGTTTTGTTGGGTTGTTGGTTACGTACACACAACATCACTAAAAGTTAAAGGTTGCAGTTAAAATAATAAAAATAAAAGGAAGTTCTTTTCAGGTGACACTTTCTAGGAAAAAAAACAGCTCAATGTTGAAATTTAAGACTTATTAGTATTGTTTGTTGTGCTATATTTTCATAACTGCAAAAACTATCGATATGAGTAAGACACAACACCCTATTATTATAACTATATATTCTGATTCAATATTATTATTATAAATTTTGTATGCTTTTAGAATAACCACATTTGTTATAGGTACAACACATTGTAATAAAAAAAGAAAAAATATATTAAATAGAGGACGGCTGATTAAGGCAATCTCTTCCCTCCAACCTCCACCCCTATCTAGTGCTGCACATTTTAATTGTTAGAAAGCGGAGTGTATAACGGAGAGAGTTTCTCACCCACATTTCAGGACCTTGAGTGAGCATTCGATCCGTGGGGGGGCAAGGGGTGGTGAGCAAACTCCAAAATTGCAACAACCTCGTGTTGTCGCTAAACTTTGCAAACTCTAAATATGGAAAACTTTTGTGAAAACTCTAAATATGGAAAACTATTTTGTCCCAGCACGACTTGTGCGGTCAGCGCAAGGTTCCCCACTTGGTCCCCCACTTAGAACATGCCACTCTGTCAGGAAATAAATTTTTCAAAATGAAATTTTATGCTAATGTAAACCTGTAATTCCTGTGCACTGTATTTATTTTACTCGTTATTCTATAGAATTTATTTGGTGCATTAAAATTACAACATTATATACAGACCTTTCAGAAAGTGCACTCTAGGAATTTTTGGTGCTCTCTAGAGATGATATTGCCGAATTCATAAAGAAGAAGCAATTGCTCTATAGGAAAAGCAATACCTAATAAGTGAAAGGAATAGGTCTGAAAGAATATATTCTTCTTCTTTTACTCTGTCTTATCCCGTTCATGCAGGGTCGACGTTGTTCAACCTCATGGTTGAGGTTGATTGGTTTTGGCACATTTTTTACGGCTGGATGCCCTTCCTAACGCCAACGATTCTATTTGATTTATTCATATCCAATTGCTTCATTTTTCAGAGAAAAAAAACTTCACGACCGAGTGTACTGGTGGCACTCAAGTGTCTGCACGAAATGAACCGAATGTGCAACCGGTACGCGGTGGTACACGCATCCATATAGACAGAAATAATTATCGAATAGGCGGGAATCTATTGTACTTTTAACTTAAGACAGAATATTTCTGTTCATAAGCACGACTCTATAGACTGGAGTACGAATATAGGCTGGAATACGACTGTAGACTATAGGCTGCAATACGACTGTAGACTATAGGCTGGAATACGACTGTAGACTACAGCCTGGAAAAGATAAATTATACATCAAGAAGAAGAAGAACTCATCAACTCATCACACTAAAGATCGTGATGATGATGAACGCCAGGAACTCATAATGAATTCGACGGCACAACAGCATCGTAAAAAATACATCGCACTTGCTCGTAAAGTCTTTTTCTCGTGTCTTTTGAAGATGGTAAAACCGAGACATTAAAATGTGCAGTACTTCTGTCTGAATTTTTTTTTTTTTTTTTTTTTTTTTTACAAATTCCGACCATATTTCTGTCTCCATTAATTGAATTTTATTATAAAATTTTAATCGAAACAGCACGATCATATTTACTTGTTTGTGACGTTTGATTGTTTAAAGATTTTTAAAGCATCGAATCTAAGAAACGGTTAGACCATTTGGGAAAAAAAATGATTGGATGTACTGGTGATCCCCGTTCCAATCATTTTCTCAACTAAAACAATGGTCTAGCCATTCAAAGAAGAAATGTTTCTTGCATCCTCGGTTCCCTTCCGGATGGACGGTTCCTGGGAGAAGTTTTTCAATTTCAATACTTAGAAAAGAGAATGCCGAAGGCATTATCACCACCCTTGATCAGGGTTTGTTTATATTTATTTCTAACTTGTTACCATGTTAATTGTATAATTATAAAAGATGTAAATAAAGATTGATCCAAATGTTTATAAATAAAATGAAAAAATAATAACCAAAATACGCGAATGGCTTACTAGTTAAAGCGGTACTTAAAAAAAAATCGACACAAATCAAATTTAATTCAATATATTTTTAAACAGAAAAGAGCAAACAGTCATAATACAATGAACTGATTGAAGTCTATTCAAAAATTTCTGGGTAAAAAAGAAGAAGCCATTAGAAAAATAAATACTGCCAATAATGGAATCATCACTCCTTGTAATGCATTAATTCTTATTCTTGCATGAATACTTTGAGCTGAATGATGAAACAGGATTAGATTTAATGTAAGTGAACCCTGACTCGGCCACTGTGACACTATCAGCTGAATATTATGTAAAAAGAGGAAATGTGGCATCCGTAATGAGCACACTGAAGAAAGAAGATGTTTTTAATGAAATATATTATATCACTAGCGGGCTGTAGCCCGCTTTGCGGGCCGAGGCATGGCCGTGAAAGCAAAAAATCCTTTTTTGCCAATGGCAGGTGTTGTAGTGGGAGTTTCGAAAAATCCCGTCTTTTTGCACATCTAGACTATAAGACAAAGCTACCTACCAAATTTCAGCTTCCTAGGACTTACGGTTTCGGCTGTAGAGCGATGATCAGTCAGTGAGTGGTCAGTCAGTGACTTTGACATTATTTTACATATTAAGATTTGAATATGAACCTAAAACCAACTAAATAAAATATAAAAATATTATGTAGTGCGCTGTGATTGGTTGAAATTCCCATCGGAGGGCGTGTTACGGGATAGTCTTGGATTATATAATCTAATCCTGTTTCATAATTTGGATCTCAGTTACATTCGGGCTAATTCTCTCAATATTAAGCGGTGTTTCAATTTCGCATGTTCCAGGTAAAGAAACGGTGATGAAAAATCGGAAGAACAGCTGACCCCATTTACTCAGCAGTCAGATACTTGACTGCGCTGGTAACTAATGTTTAAGGTCTTGGTTTGTGAATCCAGTGGTTGCGGGTTCGAAACCTAACTTGGACAGACAAGTTATGCTTCTGGAATCATAATACTCATTAGTCCTGGTTGGGCAGTAAAAATAAGGCGATATTATTATTATTAACACTTCTTCTTCTTTTTTTACTCTGTCTTATCCCACTTGAGCAGGGTCGACGTTGTTCAACCTCTTGAGGTTGGTTGGTTTTGGCACAGTTTTTACGGCTGGATGCTGTTCCTAACGCCAACGATTCTTTTTATTTAACGTCCTGGATTAGGGCGGGGGCTTTACCCTCTATCTGCTGGGAATCGTACCAGCTCCCCATATTAACCTCACCCAGCCTGGGTAGAGCCGGAAATACCAGCCTCAAATTTACGGAAGGAACAGAATTTTCTGTGGGAAAAATATGCTCCGACCGGGGATCGAACTCAGGATCTCTGGACTACGGGCGGTAGTCACAACCTTTCCGCCACCTTCACGCCATTATTATTATTAGTACTATTCTATTTTTAATATAATAATAATATTCTATTTTTTTTCGCCATCCTGATACCTCCACATTCAATTATTTCCTGATACTGTATTTTTCTCAGCTCTTCTAACTTTATTTTCTCGTATAATTTTTTCCATCTCTTCTTCAACGGTACCTTGCCACCATTTTGAACACGCTATTCTGTTCCGACACGGAGAAGTCCGAAATTGGGGAAAGAGAGAGGGATAATAGAGGAATAGAAAGAGAGAATGAGAGAGATAGGATAATAGGGGAAGAAAAAGAGAGAATGAGAGAGAGATAAAAAAGAAGGAGAGGAAAGCATAAACGGAGAATGAGAGAGAAAGAGAGGATAAGAGAAGGTGAGAAAATGAGACTCGGAGAGAGAAAGAGAGGAATAGATGGAGAGAAAGAGGGAGAGAAGGTGGGAGAGAGAATCGGAGAGGGGGACTTCATGAGAGAGGGAGAGAGAATAATAGGTGAATAGAGGGAGGCTAAGTGGGAAAGAAAATAGGTGAGGGGGAGAAAATGAGAGAGGGAAGGAAGGAGAAATAGTGAATGTGAGAAAAGGAGAGTGCGAGAGAACGAGAGATGGGGAGTGAGAGAGAAGGAGATGAGGAGAGAAAAGGAGGGAAGGAGAAATATGAATGAGAGGGAGAGAGAGATAGAAAATGAGAGAAAGAGAGAGAGAGTGAGTGAGAGAGAGAGTGAGAGATAGAGTGAGAGAGAGAGAGAGAGTGAGAGAGAGAGAGTGATAGAGAGAGAGAGAGAGAGAGTGATAGAGAGAGAGTGAGAGTGATAGAGAGGGAGAAGGTGGGAAGGAGAGAGAGATAGAGAATGAGAGAGAGTAATAGAGAACGAGAAAAAGAGAGAGTGATAGAGAGAATGAGAAAGAGAGAGGGATAGAGAATGAAAGAGAGAGAGAGAGATAGAGAATGAGAAAGAGAGAGAGTGATAGAGAGAGAGAGAGAGGGGGGGTGGGAAGAAGAGAGAGAGAGAGAGGATCAATCCTCGCCACTCCTACCAGTTCAGTTCCAGCTCTGAACACATCTTGAACGAACCTGTGTAAAATTCCACTCGTGACTATTAATTTTCATTAGAAGGAAACAGATTTTTTTTATAATAAATAATGAAAAAAGTAATATACAGGGTGGATTAAAAATTTCATAAAATTTTCATTTGGTAGTAAAAAGTTTTTGTTGGCTGCATGAGGGAGAAATCACCAGATACAGCCATTTTCAAGTCCGCTGCCTTGTCAGTCCAAGCTTCTGAGGTCGGTTACAGGGTGGAGTCGATTTAAATACATAGTAAGTTAATTTGATAGCACCCACTGGGATTTTGCAAGTGGTTGTGGGTACGGGGTATCACTCGTGGCATTTTCGTAATTGTTATTACTTTTTGTTTTTTTTGATAAAATGTTCGTTGATTTATAAATTACAAATAAAGTACCATAAAAAATCTCTTTCTTGAAATTTTGGATAGTTAAGATTCAAAAATCCCCATTTATATGGCCAAATTAGGATTAAGCGATTAAGGAAACATTAAAGATCAAGAAAGGTCCCATGAAAACTATCTATTTATCACGGCAACGTCCCGCTGTCAGGAAAAGTTCCATTTCGATAAAAAAATAATTAAAAGATGAGTGATTCACAGCCATTTATATTTCGTAGCCATGAAACAGGAACTAATGTAGACGCTTGTGGTCTGTTTTGTAGCTTGCCCATCCCGTAGTATACCTCCCCTCTGACGGGCGAGAAGTGACACAATAGTTCCCATTTAGCTGTTGGGTCAACACGAGCGCACCGGAAGGTATCCCTTACAAACAACTGTAACCAATTTTTATTACAAGTTTTAGTCGGCAGTTATACAACAACAGTTATACAACAACAGGCGACCGGGCATCTAATACAACTGTCAATTTTTCTCTCGTATGTCCGTTTTAATGTTAGTCCCTCAATTCTAGTAATCCAAAAAGTTATGTTCGGACTTGGTAATTCTACCAAGCGCCAACGCAGCGCCTCGCCGCTTATACATAGTCAAACTGTTAGCGTAATGGGACATTCTGTCTCGAGCCAACAGTCTAAAAAAGCACTAATATACTAGGTATACTATTATACTTTAGTCACAAAGAACCAGTGCCCTTAAAGATAAGCACTAAACTTATGGTTGATTTCAAATTTCTGAAATCGAAACTCAGGTCGGGGACCTTACCCTTTTCTCGACGAAAACTTTGTTAGTATGATTCACCCTGTATATAATATGGAGTTTCTACTCTGCAGAAAAACTAAAGTTAGTTTTCTAGTACTTGTCCGGGGTACTGTTGAGAATAAAATATAGATTCGCCACGTTCAGTAAGTATAAATAATAGAATGATATTACAGAATGTATAAATATTAGTATGATGGTACAGAAAGTATTATATTATGTCCTATATTATAAATAATCAAATAATAATAATAAAGAACGAAGCACTCTGCCCATCACAGCTGCTGCATTTCCTCTCCGAAGACAAAGAGTAACTTGGCCAACGTCGACTTAAAAAAAGTGAAAATTGACTTGTGTTTTTTTACTATGATATTTGTGTTCATCACTTTCGTGATACACTTCGTGATACCAGCACGCGCCGTATGGCTGCAAGTCTGCGCTCGAATTCTAAATTTTCCACGTTAATTTAAGTATATGATTTTAAGGAAGCTGAGCCCAACTATCCAAGATATGAAATATACTGAAAATGATCCTGCGAGAAATTGTAAAGAGAAAAAAAGGCAATAGATTGCGAAATAATTATATATGAATGATATCACAAGTACTCAAACTGGCTTTAGGTACTAAATCTACGCTGAATGTGGGACTTGAAACACCGACCTTCAGGTTACAAGTCCGCCGCCTTATCGATCAAGCTAGTGAGGTCTTCGTTTGTACAACGGTTTCAAAAAACATATCAAAGCTTTGATTAAACTATTCTTGCAGGTCAGGAACACAAATTTCGTAGATATCTCACTTTTCTTTGTGAACTACGACCTATTTAAGTTTGTAAGTTATAGTTATCATGATTGTGTTAGTCACTTTTGTGATGTCACAACTTCTCAAACTCGCTTTTCTAAATAAACGCGAAACCGGGACTTGAACCACCGACCTTCAGGTTGCTAGTCCGCCGCATTATCGATCAAGCTACGGAGGTTGGTGTGTAAGTTTGTATTTAACGTCATACTCTTGCTTCTGCTGCAAACCTATTACCTGTTTTGATTCCCCCTGTGTCTTGCCACTGTTTCTGTGCTTCAATTTGCCAAAAATACGAGCAAGTATACCTTCACTGAATACTCAATCGGTTGCTGCGAAATATACTGTGTTGCTGCGAGACTGTGGATGAAAATGGTGTAGGTATTATCGTGCACTGCTAGTCAAGTGGTTAACGCGCTAGACTCGTAATCCAGGTAGTGTAGGAATGCCCTTGGTTCGAATCCCACCCGATGCATGAATTATTCCTCATTAAATTGAGTTTTGACCACATAATAATAAGACTCTGAGGGTTAAGTGGTAGAAAATGCTTTGAGCATTAACCTCACCTGGTGGTAACCTTCCACTAAAGAGTATTATTATTAGGTGTTCTGTACCGGGTGGTCTGGGTATTGTCTCTAAGATGTGCAAGTGTTGTGTTTTTAAAAAAGGTTTTATTGGTTTCATTAGAGCCCGACCTCAGTAGCTGGATTGACAAGTTAGTGGACTTGTATCATGGAGGTCGTTAGTTCGAGTCCTAGTTTCAGCGTAGATTTAGTAAAGCGAGTTTGAGTAGGTGTGATATCGAGATAGTGCACAAATATGATAACTTTTTTTTTGTTCATGAGAGGTATTTTTTTAAACTCATTTGAAGCTATGAACGTCCAAATATATGAAGAAAAAAATGAAAAGCGTTATTTTGCAGGTTTCAATACAGTGATTAAAAGTTCAGCGCTTGATTAGCTCAGTGGTATACTCTCTGGTCATGTGTAAAGTTCCCAGGTTCGAATCCTTTACAAAAAAATGTGGTTAAAATTTTGGTTAAGTAAATGGGAAGCACTGTGTCCACTTATCGCCCATCAGAGTCGAGGCATACCGGTCAACCTCTTCTTCAATAGTGCATCTGTATAGCATTGTATAACAATAACATTGAAAAACAATCTTAGCAACATCTTGTTAGTTGTAAAGAAAAAGTGAATAAAAATTGGGAAAAAAACATTCCAATTTTTACCACAAAACCATCCTGTATTGTATTTTTTTTATGAAAAAATTAACCAGAAATTTAAAAAAGAAAAATAATGTTCAATTTATAGGTACTACTAATTTTTATTTCCATTTTCTCAGGACCACCCGGTATAGTAGAATACAAAAAGTAAATAAAAATTGGATCAAAAGGAGGCGGAGAGGAAAATATGGAACATCAAAAAGAGATAGCAGTTATTTCCACGTCTAGGGTTTGGTTCCCCGAAAAGCTTTTGATGTCTTTTTTCTCTTCTGGGTCAATTTGGTTATAAAAGAAGCACAATTTAAGTGTGTGTTGTGGCGAGTAATGTGTTTTCCCGCCATCTGTTTTTAAGGTTAGGGAGGAGTAAAAAATATGCTGTCAATTATGGGCACAATACTTCCTCGTGAATAGCAATCTCATAATTTTCGACTTTCCACTATCGCTAGATTCTGAAAAAAAAATTTCTCTACACTTGCATCTGAATTTTTTTTTTTTTTCGATTATCTTAGAATTTGTTTTGTATGAAATAATACCATAAATTTTATTCATTCTAGATTCTACAGAAATTCTGTATCAGCAAGTTAAAAACCTTATTTTTACACTTTCAGAGATTAGTGTTTTCCAATGTCTATAACGAACAGACCAACACGCAACCAAAATTGTTTAGAAGGCTATGAAGCGTCCAAAAATATGAAGAACAAATAATTGAAATCGGAGCAAAAAGCATATTTATTATTAATATTTTTTTAAAAAATATTTTGGGTTCAACGTCGTTTTCTTAGAAATCTTCGAAAGTAATTTATAATATTATGCTCTGTTCTCTTTTTACATACAATTTTCCCAGAAATGATGTTAAGTCTTTCGACGTAAATATTTTTTTTTTGATTTTTTTTTTTTTTTTTTGAAGATTTTTGGGTAGTATGAGAGATAGGGAGAGAGAATGAGAGAAAAAGGGAGAGAATAAAATATTAATGAAACAAGAAAATGTAAAGAATGTTGATAGCTTAAAGGAGAAAATAATTAGACAGGAGTCTAAAAGACGGAATAAAAGAACAAGAAGTTCACAAGAATAAGAAAAGACGATTCCAATAAGGAATATGAGAGAAGTCAGAGAAAGAGATCAAAGGACGAAAAGTAAAACAAACGAATAATAAAAGAAGAAGACGGATTAATTTTTTTTTTAGTAGTTTAAGGACTTAATGGACGATTGTCACATCCAATGGCTAGGTTCCTATCATAACCAACGATTATTTTTTGGCTTTAACGCTCAAATTATTTAAAGCCAGTGGGTCTACTCATCAATTTCATTCGAACCATACCAGCTACCCTAAGTAACTCGTGCAATCTCGTTGTTAGGAGATGGAGAAGGTAGGATAATGAGAAAGAGGGAGAGGAAGAAAGTATTAGAGGGAGAAAGTAGGGAGAGATCAAGTAGGAGAGATAGAAAGTAAGACAGGGAGAGAGTAGGAGTGGGAGAGAGTAGGAGAGGGAGAGAGTAGTAGAGGGTGAGAGTAGGAGAGGGAGAGAGTAGGGAGGAAGAAACAAGTAGAGGGAGAAAGTAGGAGAGGAGAGAGAGTAGAGGGTGAGAGTAGTAAAGGGAGAGAGTAGGAGAGGAAGAAACAAGTAGAGGGAGAAAGTAGGAGAGGGAGAGAGTAGGAGGAAGAAAGTAGGAGAGGGAGAAAGTAGTAGAGGAAGAGAGTAGGACAATAAGAGAGTAGGAGGGAGAAAGTAGGAGAGGGAGAGAGTAGGAGGAAGAAAGTAGGAGAGGGAGAAAGAGTAGTAGGAAGAGAGTAGGACAATAAGAGAGTAGGAGGGAGAAAGTAGGAGAGGGAGGGAGTAGGAGAGGGAGAGAGTAGGAGAGGAAGAGAGTAGTAGAGGGAGAAAGTAGGAGATGAAAAAAGTAGGAGAGGTAAAAGTAGGAGAGGTAAAAGTAGGAGAGGGAGAAAGTAGGAGAGGTGGAAAGTAGAAGTGGTACAAAGTAGGAGAGGGAGGAAGTAGGAGAGGGAGAAAGTAGGAGATGAAAAAAGTAGGAGAGGTAAAAGTAGGAGAGGTAAAAGTAGGAGAGGGAGGGAGTAGGAAAGGGAGAGAGTAGGAGATGAAAAAAGTAGGAGAGTTTAGTAGGAGAGGAGAAAGTAGGAGAGGTGGAAAGTAGAAGTGGTACAAAATAGGGGAGTGAGAAAGTAGGAGAGGGAGAAAGTAGGAGAGGGAGAAAGTAGGAGAGGGAGAGAGTAGAGAGGGAGAAAGTAGGAGAGGGAGAGAGTAAGAGAGGGAGAGAGTAGGAGAGGGAGGGAGTAGTAGAGGGAGAGAGTAGGAGAGGAAGAAAGTCGGAGAGGGGAAAGCAGGAGAGACAGAAAGTAGGAGAAGAAGAAAGTAGGAGAGGAAGAAAGTAGGAGAGGAAGAAAATAGGAGAGATAGAAAATAGGAGAGATATAAAGTAGGAGAGGGAGAAAGTAGGAGAAGTAGAAGGTAGGAGGGGTAGAATGATGGAGAAGGAGAGAATAGGACAGGGAGAAACTAGGAGAGGGAGAGAGGAGGAGAGATATATGTATAGTAGTAGAGGGAGAGAGTAGGAGAGGGAGAAAGAGGAGAGGCAGAGAGTTGGAGAGGGAGAGAGTAGAGAGGGAGAGAGTAGGAAGGGAGAGAGTAGGAGAGGGAGAGAGTAGGAGAGGGATAGAGTAGAGAGGGAGAGAGTAGGAGAGGGAGAGAGTAGGAGAGGGAGAGAGTAGAGGAGAGAGAGGAGGAGAGATAGAGAGGAGGGAGAGAGTAGGAGAGGGAGAGAGAGGTAGAGAGGGAGAGAGTAGGAGAGGGAGAGAGTAGAGGAGAGGTAGGAGGGAGAGTAGAGAGGGAGAGAGGAGGAGAGTAGAGGAGAGGTAGAGGGAAGAGAGAGTAGAGTAGGAGAGGGAGAGAGTAGGAGAGAGAGAGAGTAGGAGAAGGAAAGAGTAGGAGAGGGAGAGGGAGCCTGGCTAGATGAGCTTCTTCACTCGACTTGTGGGGAAAAAATCCAGGGAATTGTTATTTCCATCACTCTGTTGACACTGTTTCTATCTCCGAGGTAATTTTTCTCGTCGTCCCTCATTTAATTTCAATTTAGAATGAGAAGAAAAGTACATAACTCGAAAGAAAACCAGTGCCGGAGAGAAATTTCTGATTTAATCTCTTGTTTTTATAAATCAGTATAAATTTTTATATATCAGTGTAAACAGAAAAGTTAGTATGTACTAAATGTACTAAATAAGATGTACTACATAAAAAATAAGAAAGCTTAAGCAGAACGCACAACAAGGAAGCTCAGGAAAAAGTCAATGTAAGTATTTAAATTTTGTTCAAGGCCCGTGGTCCTAAATAATAAACTTGTAAAATAAAAAATAAATAGAAAACTACTCAAACTCATTTTACTAAATCTACGCTGAAACCGGAACTTGAACCACCGATCTCGAGGTTATAAGTCTTCCGCCTTATCGAACAAGCTACTGAGTTATCAAGCCAAATGGCACGATAACTTTTTAAGTCCTTGTCATTAAAAGCAACGTTAAAAAAAAAAAAAAAAAAAAAATTATTCAATCAAAAGTTTTTTATTGAAAAATAATCAAGCTCTCCCTAAAATTATTTTTGGGAGAGTTTGGGCCCTAAACAGGTCCAACAAAAAAGGGCCGAAAGCTCTAAGTAGGTACACTTTGAATTAGATCGAGATCCTTCGGGTCTCGGCCTCACAAATCTGGGTTCCTTCCTCGCAGCAAAGCACGAGTAAGACAGCTGGTATTTAAAGCTGGTATTCGTTCATGCTTGATTTTTATCATACGACACGCCACTGACTTTTCATGAAGTCGAGAAAATAGTTCTTCCCACTATCTCTTATTTTATTCTCTCTCTCTCTCTCTCTCTCTCTCTCTCTCTCTCTCTTCTGTCTCTCTCTTTATGTGCCTCTCTCCCATTCTTTTTTAGTAAATAAGTATTTTTTTTCCCTCTCTCTCTCTATTCCTTAGTAAATAGAGAGCAAGATAGAAGAATAGCTACGTCATGAATGCCGGGGATATTAATAAGTCATTTTTCAATTTAAGATCCTTGTCTAATTTAGCATGGGGAATGTCATGCAATTTGCGTGAGATAAACAGAGAAAAAGAGAGAGAGAGACAGCTTACGCGGAAGAGAGAGAGATAATGAGAGATAAAAAAAACATGATAGATACGGAGAGAAATAATGAGAAAAATATAGGATGATTGTAAATATAGTTAGTTACCTATTCATTAATAATAAACTATTTACCTAATTTTATTATGTAACAATACTGTAAATAATTATAAATAATTTTTATACGTATTATAAAATATTTTTGGGAGGATTTAGCATCGCTTTTGTGCTTTCTATTGCATGCTCATATCAATACGGGGGTTTTACCCTCCATTCGCCAGCCTCACGTTTTTTTTTAAACTTTGGAGGTAACAGTGGCAATTTTGTGCATTAAATTTTTGGCAATAAACAGACATGGTGATGTACAGTACAAATATTTATTATAACAATTAAACAAATTTAATGGTAACAATATATACATTATACAATTCAAAGGAAAAAGAATAGAAAAATATTTATAAACATATATGTCCTAACTAAAGGGCGGACCGGCGGGGTTACTGCCTATGGCAATCTTGGACTAATGCGACTTATAAGTCTTATTCCGACTGTAAAAATAAAGCGATATTATTTTTTCACGCACGATAGGAGAGTTATACACTTCCAAGGCATTATTCAAAAGCTTACGAATCATTCAGCTGTGGCCAGCGAAGGTCATGGGTCATTGAGTGTGTAACATTGGCGAATACAATAGGAAAGCGGTGATATTGGGAGGGAAGAAAAAATAATCAAAGGGGAGAGAGAGAGAGAAAGAGAGATAGAAATTCAATGTAAAAAAAAGCTAAAGGACAGGTGAAATGAGAGAGAGAAAGAGAGATAGAGGGAGAGAGAGAGATAGAGAGAGGGAGAGAGAGAGATAGAGAGAAAGAGATAGAGAGAGGGAGAGAGAGAGAGAGAGAGAGAGATAGACATTCAATGTAAAGGAGAAAGAGCAATGAATGTACGAGATTGTTCCAGAAGTAAGTGCAAAACGTATGTACCATAATGTTTTCAAAATCCCAAATGAGAAGATATTTTGTCATATCTCGACTGGGTTTCGATCCCGCGACCTCAGGATTAGCTGGCGGATAGACAGTCTGACCACTGAGACTGATAAGTTAATATTTTTCAGAATGTGCTAAGATACCATGAACTGAAAGAGAGAATTACAGGTGAGAGAATGACAGGAAAAACAATAATATAACCTCATTTCTGAGAACAAAAAGAAATGCCAAGGGACAGGTGAAATGAGTGAGGGAGAGAGGGAAAGAGAGAGAGAGAGAGGGTAGAAGGAGAGAGAGAAACAATAAAAGAGATAATGACATAGAGAGGCAGCTAAATAGAGAGAGAGAGAGAAAAAGAGAGAGTGAGAGAGAGAGAATAAGAGAGAGAGAGCATAAGAGAAATTTTGATTTGATTTGGTTTATTTTTATTCATAACAATTCTAAATTTACAAAAATAACATCTCCTAAGCTAATATAAAATAACTTATGAGGAGATGAGAGAGAGAGAGAGAGAGAAAAAAAGAACGACATAGAGAGACAGCTACGAGTAAATAGAAAGAGAGAGAGAGAGAAAGAAGAAGAAGAAGAAAAAAGGGTCAAGGTTCTGTAAAGGCTCTAGAATTTGAAAGCTGAAACGAATATCTCAGGGCTCGACCTTTTCCTCATTCTCCGATTTCTTTCCTTCGCCTCCCATTTCAACTACTTCCTCCCTAATCCAATCTATTTATATCAATCCTCGTTTTCTCATTCCTAGTCCTAATCTCTTTTAGCTTTCCCGGCTTCTTTTTTCACTATCTCATTTTCATCCAATTTCAGCTGCGTTTGAGTGGGAATGGAAAATAAAGTCTTCTCTCTTTTTTCTAATGTCCCCTTAAATTTACGTTAGGTTTTACATTAAGTTTGATGACTTTTGAAGTTCACAACAATCAGTGTGGTGAGGACATGGATTGGTGACCGTTCTGGTTTCTAATCCATCCATGGTCATGGTCATCATGGTGGTCCATGTTCTGCTGGCTAATTCGGGATTTACTCATTTTTCGTGAGGTCAATGTCAGTTGCTGTTTTGTTGCCCAGCGAATGGTTCGTAAAATCTCTGTCTTGATATCCGACCATGGTTTTAAAAGTGATGATAAAACCCAAATAAATAAACAAACATTATTTGAATGTGTGAGTGGAAGAACATGTTATGTCGAAGAAAGATTTTTTTTCTCAAAATAACACGCAAAGTACTTTTTTCTATCATCTCGTTGAATATGAAGAAGAAATACGCCCTAATTACTATTTTAGAGTGGAGGGAACTACAGTCCTACAGTATCTACAGCATAGTAGTGTAGTATTATTGCTCTCCTGAAAAGTCAATTTTTGACATAGCATGTTATTCTACTTACCCATTCATTTGACAATATTGAAAGTGGTATAAATCTGAATTTACTTGAGATTAGTTTGTTTGGGACATATTATTATGTTTTTTTTTTTTTTTCTTGAAATTCTCGTAGTGATATGAATGACCTGTCAAAAAAAGGAAGTTGGAGAAACGGTTTGAACAGGAAATACAAATAAAATTTATCTTGAGGTTATGTTTATACGATTTTTTCTACATTATTGTTATTATTATCTTTATTATTCAATGTCTTGCTCTGCTGAATGAAAGATTGGTCATTTATTTAAAATAATCCAAATATTTTTTATTTTATAAAATGATTTTTTTGTTACAAAATCTTTTATTGTAAATTAAAAATTGTTCGTTATTCATTATTTAAGCCCCATCACTTAGAAGATGTTTTGGAATTAAAGGACAGAAGAAGAAATAGAAAACGGTCTGAAATTACTGAAGACATCATGAGCACAGCAGGTAGAAGATATTCTGAAATTCATGGAGATACCAGAAGCGCAGCTGGAAAATGTTTTGAAATTAGTGGAGATACCAGAAGCACAGAAGATGTTTTGAAATTAGTGGAGACACCAGAAGCACCGTTGGATGATGTTTTGAAATTAGTGGAGACACTAGAAGCACAGTTAGAAGATGTTTGAAATTAGTGGAGACACCAGAAGCTCAGTTAGAAGATGCTTTGAAATTCTTAGAGACACCAGAAGCACAGTTGGAAATTGTTTTGAAATTAGTGGAGACACCAGAAGCTCTGTTAGAAGATGTTCTGAAATTAGTGGAGACACCAGAAGCACAGTTGGAAGAATTTTTTAAATTAGTGGAGACACCAGAGGCGCAGTTGGAAGATGTTTTGAAATTAGTGGAAACACCAGAAGCACAGTTGGAAGATTTTTTGAAATTAGTGGAGACACCAGAAGCACAGTTGGAAGATGTTTTGAAATTAGTGGAGACACCAGAAGCACTTTTAGAAGATGTTTTGAAATTAGTGGAGACACCAGAAGCACAGTTGGAAGATTTTTTTAAATTAGTGGAGACACCAGAAGCACACTTAGAAGATGTTCTGAAATCAACGGAACAGATCTGTTTCAACTGAAATAGATCTCCATTCTTCATTCAACTACAAATAACACATCACAGTAATATAAAGGTACAATTATTAAGAATTATTATGACTAGATGACTAGTAAAAGAGTATTATGTCACGAATAATTACAATGTCTACATTGACCTACAAAAAATAATTTAGTCGGTCAGTAACTCTCAAATTTTGTATTTCTGTATAAATATTTCCCAATATTCTGTATTTGAATAGTTAAAACATACCTTATTTTTCAGGCTTATAAACTCTGCTGCGCGTATGTAAATAAAAAAATGTAGAAAATTACCTTTTCTATAACTCTAAATATAGCTCGACTCATAAAAAATATACTCGCACCTACTATTATTTATTGAGTCAGCTTATAGTTTCCAACTCCCATTCTCCTTTTCCACCGCCCTCACGTTTCTGCCTCCCAGACAGGGAGGCGACCTTTGAGAAGTCAGCAAACAATAAATCTGACTGTAAAAAGTAGAAATAAAATGCTTCAGCTTCATGCCACACCGGAAACCATAAGTCAGAGCAAAGAGGAAAGAGTTCGGATTGCTGAAGGTAAATTAAAACTATTTTCTTGTACGTTTTTTTTATATACGATTGAAATTTAAGTAAGTATATAAAATTATAACCCAGTATATAAATTACAAAAAATATTAAACGTGAAGGGCCACTATAATTTACGATTCAATAATTACATTTACGAGTTTGTCTTTATATTTATAATACAAAAATATTTTTAATAAGCCTTTCTTATAATCTCTTATTATTTATCTGTAGTAAAGCGTAAATATCTGTTTCAAGAAATCATGAATTAGTGGTATGGTTGATTTCATAATAAAACATTAATTTCCTTTCTATAGGATAAGGAAAGTAAAAATAGTGAATGACTGATTTTTTCTCAATATTAAATATAATTGAAAAAAACCATTTTTGCCATCAAAACCACGAAAAAGAATGCGAAAGACCTAAAAAAGCCTTAAACTGCCGAATCGGAAAAAAGTGGATTCAAATTTGTGACGTCAGCTGGATATTTCAGTCAACACGTTCATATTTTGTTTTTTTTTTCTACCTAGGATTTCATCGTGTTCTGGGCATCGAACACCTTTATCTCTCATAATAAAATACCTATAAAGTTTTGTCAGGAATAGTTTCGTGTATAGTAAAGTAACTTAAAAAAAAAAAAAAATTCAACTTTTTCACTGTGTGACGTAAAATTTAACAAGTTTCCCGGGACCGGAAAAAAAGAAAAAACATGTAAATCCTTATAGAAGAGGGAAATCAGCATGAAACACCAGCGTAGGTTAATGCCTGTGAGGCAACAAGAAAAAAAATTATCGTCTAAAAACCTCTCCTTGATTTTGTTTTTATTAGGTACTTGTTGCCCTGGGACCGCCCTGTTACAATTCCTCAGGGGCGAAAATCAACCTTAAGGTGTTAAAGAAAGCTAAGTAAGGTTACTTTGAGATTTTTTAAATGCATCCCATACCGGGGTTTGTACTGAATCTTAAATTTCAGTGATCAATATTAACAAAATGATAGTAAATAAAATTTAGAAATTTCTCTGTAGTCCCCTGTAATTCGACACTGATGGATTGCCATTTACGTTTTTTGAAAATGCCACTTCCTCTCGTTCTTTTACTCTCTCTCTCTCTCGCCTTTCCTTTCTCTCTTCAAATTTTATTTTACCTTCTCATCTGTTTTTTCCCCTATCTCTTTACCCTTACTTTCTCTCTCTCTCTGTTTTTACCCTCAAAATATGATCCATATCTCCCTTCCATTTTATTACCTCCATTTCTGATTTCTCTCCTCCTCTATAACTCCATCTCTTTCTCCCACGTTATGATATCTCCCCGTCACAATATATCTCTTCCCTCATATCATCAAATCTTCCCTCTATGATTTCTCTTCCTATCCATCTCGTTCTCGTCTATTTTTTCTTTCTCTATCTCTCTCTTCCCCCTGTCCTTCCATCTTCACATCCGTCCTCAAATTCCCCCTCACATCTCTCCCTCTCATCTCTCACTCGCTTTATTGCTCCCTCTCCATTCTCTCCTCTCCCTTTCATCTCTCACTCGCTTTATTGCTCCCTCTCCATTCTCTTCCCTCCCTCACATCCTTCCCTCACATCCTTCCTGTGTCCGCTTCTGGCCACCACTATTATGATTTCTCATATTCTTGGCCTCTGTCCAAGCGGAAAATGTTATTACCAGAAAGATAAAATGCCGCTGCATGAGAGGAGTAGGGAAACTCGGGGTGGGTTAGGACGGAGGTTTGCACAAAGGTCGATGAGGGTGAGAGTGGTCGAGGGCTATTTGGATTTATTTTCCCAAATGTTTCACATAGAAGCTTTCGGATTCCGGTCTTGTTCGGTACCTTTGGTCAGTGATGGGATTGTTTCTGAAGGGGTTTCTCTATTACTCTGTGGACCTATACAAATATGTACTTATTTGTAAGTAATAGATTTTTTGTTGTAATCCATGTTCTGCTATTCTCGATCACACTGATGCTTGGTAAGATTACTTTGAGTAGCTGATGTGTTGTTTGCCTAGACAATGGTGAGTAAAATTCCATTGTGCTATAAACATGAACATTTGAACATGTTATAAGCGACGCTACGTTAAACCCAAACAAAATGACTTACAATTGGTGAAAATCAACTCATTTAGTTTATTGAAAATTAATTTTTATTAAAATTGTATTTTTAATACACCGGGTCAATTGACTATCCACACATAATGTCTGTGAGAATGTATGTGGTGTTCCTTTGTATGAACGACAAGCAACTCTTCCGAAATCTGCCGTAGATGTATGTATTTGAGGAAAAGAAACCATTCCAATATCATTGTAAGTTGTCCATATAATGACATTTGATCTGTTTAGGTCATCCTAAAGTAAAGAAAATGATTATCGAATTATTAAACACAAAGAAAATTGGATTGTTTTTGAAGAAGTATTATGTGTGGATATGACGGATCAAATCAGTTTGAGGAAGAAAGGAAAAAAATAAATTAACCGTATAATATACAACACATAAAAAAAGAACACAATACCTACTTCAGATTTCTAATGCTAGAAAATTTCGGAAGTAATACATCAGGAAATACTTTCTTCGTCAATATCAAGTCATTGATTTGCGGTGTAAAAGACTGCCCGTATTAAAGTAATCACAACATTTATAACCAAATCCAAGGAATAAGAAAAAAGAAAAGAAAACAGTTAGAACTAGAAGAAGAAAAAACTAAAAAGAAATATTACTAGTTATCATATTTGTGATAATCACTTTCGTGATATCACAACTACTCACACTAGCTATACTGATACTAGCTTTACTGAAACCGGGACTTGAACCACCGACCTCCAAATTACAAGTCCGCAGCCTTAACTATCAAGCTACTGAGGTCGGTTTAAAAAAGAAATAGTATTCTTTAATATCAATAACTGATAAGTTTTCTGTATTTTTACCAAGAAGCAAATATGCTGACAGTACCTTTTATTTTATTGTTAAATTTCTAGATAAAACATTTGTCTCTTTTGCTTCCTCTTGGTTGAGATCGTTTGGATTTAGCACTCTTACTTCCACTTGTTCCGCCATTAAATGGCTTCCTTCTTAACAACAACCCTGTTTTGGCGCCACTGCTTTGTGTTACTGTCTACAATGTCTACATATATGACTAGCGAAGCTGTCATGTGTTTAACGTCCCCCGCGAGACTAGTCTTCCATAAGAGACTAAAAGTTTTGAAATTAAATACGTAAGTCTAAAAATTCACTAGTCAAAATATTTCATAAAATAATGAAGTTAAAATACGTGAACGCATTCAACTTGGTTTCTTCGTACATTTTTTCTTTCGCATTACATACTTCGCTATGAACAAAAACTGTAGGTATGTTAAAATATCTCGAGCAAGAGTTTTCCATAGAATTTCTGGCCTTGCTTTTTTATAACATAAGACTGACAGATAGTATTTTCTGTTCATTTAAGAAGGTTGTTGGACTCAGGGATAAAAATTTTTCTTCGGCTACAATAGGTATTGTATTGTGAAGTAGGTATTAGTGGAGTAAGGTGTCAATGTAAAAAAATCTAAGGATTTATTGAAAACTCTAAATCCATATGTTTTCATGCCATTTTGACACACCATAATTTCTCTTATGAAATTCAAAGAAACGAAATGATCCCATACTGTTATTCTCTACGTCGCATTGGCTTCACTCGGTCTCCATTTTCTTCGCTTCTTTTGAAGATAAGGTCACCAAAGAGTCCAAAGCTCCTGTAAGATCCTGGGACAGATAAACCTAATAATTATAATAAAGATATTGATAATAATAGTGTTACAGATAAGGATGTTTATATAATAAAAATAATAATAATGAGAACAGTTATAATGTAGATGGTGTTGATGTTGAAAATAATGTAGATATTGTTCATGTTGATATTAATGTAGGAGAAGATTTTGATAATGATGTAGATAGTGCTGATGTTGATAATAATGTAGATGGTGTTCATGTTGATAATAATGTAGATGTTGTTGATGTTGATAATAATGAAGATGTTGGTGATAGCAATAATAATAGGGATCAGGAGGCCACAGCAACGCAGCATCTGTTTCATGGACCTCTCTGTTAAATGTATTGAATCCAAGATAAGTGTTTGTAATATCCTTCTTGGCTATCTCCCTCCTTTTCTCTATCTCTCCTCTTTCTAACATCTTTCTTAGAATATCTTTTACCTCTCTTACCCTGTCTTCTTTTTTCCTTCTCCCTATCTTCATTATATCGTACTTGACTCTCTTCTTCTATTTGCGCTCTCTCCCTAACATTCTATCCATATTTTTCTTCTTCTGATCATGTTCCTTGCTTATATATTTAAACTTACTTACATGCTTACCCTTGCCTCCTCTATCTAGTATTTTCTAAACTTTTTCTCCATTTTCCTCACATATTTCTTGTCTTTTTCTCTCTTTCTAGGATCTTTTATAGCGAAATTTCTCTTTTTATTTTACCACATGTCTTCCTCTCGTTTTTATATTCATCGATCGCTTTTCCATTTTCAAAATAATATTTTGCACAATTTCTTTCAATTTCTCTCCTTATACCAATACTAGCGGCTGTCGCCGCTTTGCGGGCCGAGGCATGGCGTGAAAGCAAAAAATTCTTTTCGCCAATGCAGGTGTTGTAGTGGAGTTTCGAAAATCCCGTCTTATTGCACATCTAGACTCTAAGACAAAGCTACCTACCAAATTTCAGCTTCCTAGGACTTACGGTTTGGCTGTAGAGCGATGATCAGTCAGTGGTCATGAGTGTCTTTGACATTTATATATTAAGATATTTCTTTTCTTTTATATAAAAATCTTTCTCTACTTTGGATTTCCTAAGCTATTAATATTCTTTTAATTCCCTATGTAATTGTCTATTTTTCAACATCTACTTGATTCTTCCCTAACAAAAACTGCTTCTATTTCTTGTTGCCGCAATATTCCTCTCGTATTCCTTCTAGCATTTTCTTATCTTCTAACACCGCTTCATGTGTTTCCTTCTCTGTCCTTCATATCTATGTTGTCCTTATATTTAACTCTCTTAAATGTATATTTTCACTTCTCTTTCCTACGCCTCCTCCTCTGTCTGTCATTTTATCTATCTGTCTCTTCATGTTTCTAACATCTTTTTTATCTACATCACTCTCCTCTGAATATGTTTTTTTTTCCTTTCTCTCTATTTACGCTCAAAATTTTCTTTATTATTACTCTCTTTTACTCTGCTCTAATGTTTCTTCTTCTTTTTCTAACTCTCTCTCTCTCTCTCTCTCTCTCTCTCTCTCTCTCTCCCGTATGTGGTAGTTTAAGTTTTTATTTTTATAAGTGATATGAAGCAAGATGACTACTCAAACACAGTGTTCGCCTTTGAAAACGTCTGTACCCCTACATACATACATTTGTAAAATGTAATGTATGTAGGTAAACACAGACCACAAGCATCCACAGTAGCTCCTGTTTCATGGCTACGAAATAAAAAGGCTGTGAAGCACTCATCTTTAAAAAAAAAAAAAAAATAGTTGTTGTTGTTGTTGTCGTAGTTTTAGCCAGCTTGGCTACAGCTGGAGGTAGGAAATGATGGTCTCCAGCCAACTTTATTTCAAAATTGGCTTATCCTGAAGCACGTACAAACGCACATACTTCTATATGCGATGAACCATAAGGACTCGGATTTTTCTTTATAAGACATTGAACCCTTAGAAAACTCCATGTTATCCTGGCTTGTAAAAGTTGGCTAGTCTGTTCTCAATTTATATTCCTCTAGTTTAATGTCTCCCATAGACCCTGGCCTGTTAGGGTTGACTATTACGATCTCTTTTTACAGTCCTCTGGGGAGACAGTGGTCTTATATCTGATTAACGTCCCGCGGCCGGACAAAGTACGTTGAATCGACCAGTTCTCGATCAGTTACTGAAGATAACAACGTGCAGTGAGACAAAGACTTGAATGGCTCACTATTACATTACGAAACCTCATGTTGCGGGCCTCTCTCAGACTGGGTGAGGTTAATTTTATTTGCTGGTTTGTGAGGTTCCAACGAACGGTTTAAGCTCCCGTCGTGATAGCCATGCATGTGAAAGCGACGTCCAACTCAAATTAAGAAATAGATCACATAGTTAGAACTCTCGGATATGTCACCTAATATATTTCATTTAGAAATACGTGGTATTTTTTTTTTTTTTTTTTTTTTTTTTTTTAGTTTTGGTATAGCAGCCATGAATTTCCAATCAATAAAAAGAGCTAGTTATTTGTGTTATTCTGTCACACATCTTGGTGGGAAGCATCGACATTATGAGAACTATTGCTAATGCATCATATATTATCTCCAACCAACCGTCATAATATTTCCGACCCCGCCGGGATTCGAACCCGGGTCACCTGGAGTGCAAACCGAGCATTCTACCGCAAGGCCATGTGATTGCCAATTAATTAATACATGGCTGAATTATTTTTTCACATCATCATTGGAAACTAAAAGGTAGAATGTGCTTTTTCAGGAATGTGTGGGTCTGAGTTAATGCTTTGCAACGAAACTTAATTTAATGAGCAAAATTTTCTTTCCGTCCAGGAAAGATCAACATGATTATGAAGTTTTTCCCCTCTTGAATTATTATTTTTTTTTTTAGAACTTTTTCTTTTCATCCCGTTATTAAAAAAGTGAAATATTTTTAGGAGGAAGGACTCTGATTGTTAAGTCTCCTCTATAAATAAATATTATAAAAATCTGGTGTAAACATCACACGACTTTCCTTATCTCCCAAAAAGGAGTCGAATTCCGCCACTGGTGATGAACGGTAACAGATAACTAAAAATCAATGCCAAATTCGTGTCAGCACTTCAAAATCATTTAATTTGATATGTCACAAACCCCATCTAGGATGAATAATAAAAAAGTTAGTCCAATCGGGTCCCCCTACAATACCGTAAATTGGGGCCGGTTCCAAAAGTTAAAGATATCAAAAATGATCAGAGTGAACCCCTATTATTTTTTTAATCTGAGAAAATGTTGTTCTCGAACTTTTTTTTGTATCTTTAACCAATTCAAAGAAGCTGTGCTTGCGGCCAATATTTGCGGCCCTGCGGCCGCAGAATGCGGCCGATTTCAACCAAAAGTTTTCATGTTCGTCTGGTGTATAAAATTAATTACCATACCAAATTTCAAGTCTAGCTCTTACCGTTCTTGAGATATCCTGTTCACACACACACCAGACAGACGCACGGACCAATGGCTGAAAACCACTTTTGGTATCCTGAGGCTATGATTCGTCCAGAAATGTGAAAAGCTGGTAGGTCAAATTTTCGACGAATAACAATACTTTCCTTATTATAGGATAAGGAAAGTAAAAAAAACGAATTTTTTTTCTTCATTTATTTTTATGATTTTTTATACCCTTACCCGATACTTTTATGCACTTTCAATTCATGCCATAGTCCTTAAGCAGAGGTGTACAGAGCCAAGAGAGAGATTTAACCAGCAAAAGACATACCTAAGTCTTTCTCTGCCAGGCATCTGCCTCTTTGTTAATTCTATGTAGTTTCTGCCATTTTCTTAATTCTCCTTTGACCAATCATCTTGATTTCTCACGTCCAAAGTCGGTGACCTGTGTCAACATGCTATTGATGTCACACAATTAAGCAGCCGAAAATTTATTTATTTATTGGTTGACAAATACAAATACAATAATTGCACATAAACCAAAGTTTTAAATAGGAAAAAGGTAAGTGACATAAGGTTACATAAAAGATTTTATTTCTAGACAAAAGTATTTTTACACTACTCTTGTGGAACGTATTTGTTTGAAATGAGGAACAAGAGATTGTAAAGGAGCAAAACGAAAGGGCACTGACGAAAAAGAAGGGGAGAAAGTAGAAAAAGAAGGGAGAAAGAAGAAAAGAAGGACATAAAGTAGAAAAAGAAGGGGAGAAAGTAGAAAAAGAAAGAACGAAGGAGGGCGGGAAAATTTAAATTTCAAATAGAGAGAAAGGTCCCAGGTGTACTGACGAAATTTATTGTTCCGACGATGTTTTGGCTCAATATTTAAATTTATTGTATTAAACCCCTGGTTTATGTTGCGTGGAGGTCTGTTTGTTTTAGGTACTACATGCTCATGCTCATGTGTAATACTACATGCTCATGCGGGCAGGGGCGAAGTCACCTTGGCCTAACGGTATTCAATTCATATTCAAAATATTTATTTATGTTGCAACACTACATGGTTGTTCCACACGTCATAAAAGTAAAATTAATCATAATAGCGTGAGAATTTTTTTAAAACAAGTTCATTTAACTTGGTAAAGGCGGCACTCTATGAATCCAGAGATTCTAGTTGTCGCGGGTTCGAAACCCAACCGGGACGTGACAAGTTATCATTTTCAATTTTTACCATATAATAATACGTCTTGAGCTTACTGCTGGAATAACGGGACTTAATAGTCCTAATCGGGCAGTATAAATAAGGCGATATTATTATTATTAACAGTAAATATAGCAATAAGAACTCACATTAATAAATTAGATGATAAATAATAAAAGGCTTGCACTACAAGTGACCTGGGTTTGAACCCCAGCATCGTCGGAATTTTTTCGGCTCTGTATTTTGAATTTTGGGACATACCCCTATTTTTGCCGGTGAGGTAGCTGTAGACTGGCCACTGGCCAATGATTAGTGGTGCATTACGAGGTAGATAGTTATCCGATTACGATGTTTGGTTGGAGATATATGTATTATGATGCATTAGGACGCATACCTCGTGAGGAAAATGAGTAGCTGATTTGATGTGAAACAGCGACCAGGGCGGAATTTTAGGCAAAAAATAGTGTAAGATATTGTATATTAAAGTGGTAAAGTTCTATAATTCTGCTCTGTCCACTGAAATTGTGACATAATAACACAAATAAAAATTATTATTATTATTAATGCATTAGCATTAGTTTTGTAATGTCGATGCTACCCACTATTGTGACATAATAACACAAATAAAAAATATTATTATTATTAATGCATTAGCATTAATTTTTGTAATGTCGATGCTACCCACTAAAAAATGTGATTTAATAATATAAATAACAAGCTTTTTATTTGTCCTTAAATTCACAGGGGCCTATTCTCATTCTAGATCCGTCCCTGCTGCTATGTTTAATTTTAATAGATGATAATGTCATCCATATAAATTTATTTTATATCGTGAAAATGCTCATGAGGACATATTCGATAGCATTAATATGATAAAGTAATATGTATACACTTTTCCAATTCATGATATGTTGGCAACAATTTATGTATCTAATAATTAATGGGGAACTTTGTTACTATACATATTTTTCATTTTACAATATTTACATAAAAAAATCATATTTAAAGTTTGTATATTAGAATAGTGATATAACGCATCCACACTAGGTCGATCGTTAAAGCGACAGACTTGTAACGAGAAGATGATGCTTCGAGCCTCAATTACGTCAAAAACTTAGCTGACTTTCAGTAGAGAAGACCGCCGGCAACACTTGAACGATCAAACAAACTTCAGTTTTTAGGAAAATGTGTCTTATTTTATTTATTTTGGAAAAGAAACGTTTTCCTGAGACGGAAGAAAGGAGAATCATAGACAGTGTGGAAGATTCATATAAGAAGTTATTAGAGGCAGAGAGAGAGAACAATAGAGAGAGAAAGAGAGAGAGAGAGAGAGACAAAGTAAAAGAGAAAAAAGAGAGATAAAAAGAGACGAGAGAGAGAGAGAAGAGAGAGAAAGAGAAGATAGGTAGAAAGAAAGAGAGAGAGAGATGATAGGTAGAAAGAGAGTGTGTTAGCAAAAGAAAAATAGAGAAGAAATAGAAGAAAATAATAATAATAATTCCTAGTCTTTGTTTTTGTACATTAAGGTAACACAGAGCTCAGAAAACAACACATTCTCAGGAACGTGTTGTTTTGATAATATGAATATCGTATCTATTTTTCTACGTAAAATATATATAAAAAAAACAACAGAGGATTAATAGAAAAGCAAAGCGAAAAGAAAATGATAAAAAAATTAAAAGAAAAAGAAAAAATATGATGAAGATTGAAGGAAGAATCAATTTTCTAAGAAAAAAATATGCCTACAAGGCAGCAGAGGATGAACGACTTCCAACTAAAATAAACAAACCGAATCCAGAAACATTGACCCAGCGCCAAAAGTTTATCTCTTCTTAAAACTAAGATCCGGAGTCGTACATTCTTGGAAGTCTAGGAAAGTTTCCCAGATGTCACAACTTTGAAGGTTAGCCTTATGATAGATGACCCCAAGAGAATTCCTATTCAACTTGGACACTCTAAACTAGTTGATCAAACAGCTCAGAGAAGCGCACTTCAGAGTGTAGAAAAGGGGATGCATTAGATTTTATATTGAAAACAAAATGGCTGATATCAGGGCCTTTTAAAGCTTTGCTATGGACTGAAAGTAACTTCATCATACGTTTTTGGGCCCCTCCGATATGGCCGTATAGCCGATAAATTATTAGAATGTAACAAAATACTTTCAAGACGGTATCGAAAAAAGTGTGTGTAACTTTGATACAACACTATTTCATCCTACATGAGAGTTGTGACATATGAGTGTCAGCAGAGGATGAAAAAAAGACTGGTTATATGTTCCTTTTAACTACTTGGATCATATTGATTAATAGGATCATGACATTTTCCACTAACTATGCTAGGAGAGTCACCAATTCAATTGTTTTTTGGTAAGTTTTACAGTTTACTAAATTTTTACACATACCCAAAATACAGCTTAAAAGCTTAAAAATACAGTAAAATCTCGCTAACTCGAAATCCCGCTAAGTTGAAAGTCCCGTTAACTCGAAAGAATTCTTAGTACCTTGTCAAACTTCGTTCCTTATTTGATATCCTGATAAGTCGAAAATCTCGATAACTCGAAATGACACTTGCGTCCCTTGAATTTTGAGTTAACGGAATTCTAGTATAGTATTCTCAGAAAAATATCGGTATGTGAGAACGGGTTGTTACATGGATGAATAATGCAATAAGCTCTCTTAGAAACCCGAAATGTGCACTAGTTTGCAGAAAAATAAACTAGAACAGATCTGTTTGACAAAAAGAACAAAACAGAAATGACAACAAAAGAGTGGGAGAAGACGAAGACTTACATAGAAAAATGGAGCATCATCAAGATCTGAGACAAAGATCTATAGTGAAAAGGTGATAGATGCAGAAGATGAAGAGAGATTAAAATGGTGTGAGTGAGAAAGAGAGAGAATTGTGGGGAAAGAGAGTGGAATATCGACAGAGATATGTATGTTTAGTTGTATAAACATTATGTATATGGATATTTTAAATAAAATGAGAGAAAGAGAATTAGATGGAGGAATAGAGTAACATTGAACAGGATTAAGGAACGAAAAAGGTAGCATCATAGTAAAAAAATAACATGCACCGTCCAAAAACTTCTAATGAAACACGTTTGGGAATTCTAAACATGGAAAAGATACAAATTTTGGAGCAATCGAAGCCAAAATAGAAGATAGTGCAGAACAAACTTTTCGAGCAATTGTTGCCAAACCCCTCGCCCCGTGCAGAACTCATGTGAATACAATACGCAAAGGGTTCCTCGACTTGTTCAAAGGAAAAGAATGGTCCATGTAAACTACGAGATAATGGTGGAGATCAGGAAAATGCAAAACGAAATGGAAGTGCAGGAAAGAGTAATCGAAAGAATGAATATGCTAACTGGCGACCCCCTGGGGGAAACCAACTTGTAAAATAGAGTAGCAGAGAAAGAATAAAGAGAGAGAGAGAGACAGAGAGAGAGAGAGTAAGAAAAGGACAAATATACTGACCTGATGTCACACGACTTTTTATTACATCTTTTGGAACTACATGAATATGAATACAGATTTACAAAATTAACGCAAAACTAAAAATACCATCATTGGACCTTGCAGGATTCTACTCAATTGAAAGGGTTGGGTGGAAGAGATTACCATACGCAATAACCTCGCCCTTTAGTTTGGCCAAATGTTTCTTTATATTTTTCTATTCCTTTTCATTTTTATTGTATTTATTGTTTCCATTTTTTTTTTACTGTTAAAATAATTGTTTGTACATTATGTCCATTTATATCTAATAAAATGTTGAATAGTAATAATAATAATAATTGATGTGGGCGTCCATGTTACGAGACAATATATCTAAAGTAAAGTAAACGGAATTTATAATTACCTTCATTTTTTTTTTCGACCCGGCGACGGACGTCTCCGTCACAAGCATTTTTTTTTATCTCTCCCATCTCTCCACATAATTTTTATTATATAATCAAAGCAGTGTTCCAACAATATCACCATAGTCATTGTTCTTGCAAAATTATCAGTCTAATTATAATTTAACGAGCTTCCTACCAGGAGTCGCACGGTTGTCTTTGTTCAAGAAGAACAAAGGAAAGTTGCAAATTTAATTATTGGAAATGAAGGCGCGACTAGGAGAGAGTGCAGGGGCATTTCAGAGAGACGCATGATTTGAAGGCGCAAGAAGGAGAGACTGCAGGGGCATTAAAAGGAGTACGAGAGTCATTTTGAAGGGGCTGCAGGAGGTTAAGAGGGAGCCAGAGCGTTGACTTGTCACAATAAGATTTTAATTAATATTTTGACAGATATTTATTGTTTCTTATTTTTTTATTTCTCCTTTTAATCGGAAAAATCTGAAGTATAGAAATGACGGTTTCACATCGATGTTTTTTTATTTATTAAGATGAGCGTTTCACAGCCTTTTTTATTTCGTAGATATGAAACGAGAGCTACTGTAGACGCTTGTGGTCTGTGTTATAGTTTGCCCATCCCGTAGTATGCCTCCCCTCTGATCGGCGAAAAGTGACTCAATACTTCCCTAATAGGTGCTGGGTTAACACGAGCGCACCGGAAGGTATTTCTTACAAACAACTGTAACCAAATTAAGAATACATTTTTTTGTCGACACGGAGAATCGAACCCGGGTCGGCTTGGCAAGCGAGTGCTTAACCACTGAGCTATTCGTGCTCAGTGGTTAAGTTAACTAGCTCTTTTTAATATACTCGTATACTTATAAAGAGCTAGTTACTCGTATTTCTGTTATTCTGTCCGTATTTATGTTATTTCTGTCTTGTATTTTTGTTATTTCTGTTATAAAAAATCATCTTAAAAAATAAACAAAAGGCAGTGTTATTGCTTATGTCAATCTCTTCCTCCCAACCCTTATTAGGATACTGATAAAAAATACAATTCAACATAAGCATAATACTTAAATACATAGTTATAAGTGCGAGTGCAGCATCATTACACCAGCTCTATGTTATTAAGTAGAATCATTATTACGTGTACACTTGTACAGTCCTAGCACGAGAAATAAAAAACACTGAAGCATAGTTGCAAAAGCAGGGACGTGGGGTAGCAAATAATTGAAGTTATATATAATATACAGGGTGGGACAAAAATGAATGTCAACTATTCTATTTAGAGATTATGAGGAGGGTCCCTTCCCTATCTATCAGAGCCCTTTTTTTCATAACACGTTTTTGATGTATTATCTGAGAGGTCTCATTTCATGTCAATCAAGACCTGCCAAAAAAAAAACCAGTGGTGTAGAATGTGTAGATACCCCCTATATCTTGTGGTTCAAGTGTCATTTAGGATTTTAATTAATAGGGGAAGTTAGTCTAATATCGAAAATTTCTGAAGGTTCGATATTAGGAGGGGTTCGATATTAGGCACACTTTCCCTGTGAAATTTTGAATGCAAAATATACTACACTTTTATAGTTGCTAACTCCTGTGTACTAACTGCGCTCAGAAACAAAGATACATTTTATTAAAAATAGTCACTAGGTCATGTTGTTTCAGCGTCGACATGCATTTTTGTAACACCCTGTATATTTTCACAGCAAAAGACATTAGCTAGTTGTAGCTGGTAAAGCCCATTATAGGAGGTAGACCATTGTATTCTCGACTGCAGTGTTTAGTGTGGGATTACATTATCCGCTTACAGACCTACTTACTCTTATATTATATTGCTAGTACCGACCTCAGTAGCTTGATCGATAAGGCGGCGGACTTGCAACCTGGAGGTCGGTGGTTCAAGTCCCCCGGTGTAAGAGTGAATTTTGTAAAGCGAGTTTGAATAGTTTTGATATCACGAGAGTGATTAACACAAATGTGATAACTTTATAATAATAATTTTACCGTCATATATTTTTCATCATAGTGAAATGGAAGTAGTCGTGAACGATGCTAGATAGACATTGGAGGAATGACTCAACACCTCCACCACTGTCCTTACAAGGAGGTAAATAATTGACAAGGGCCCCTAGAACCAAGCCAATGCTGGTCTACTCCTACAGCTACACGAGCTAAGCAATATTATTTAGTTATCATATTTGTGTTAATCACTTTCGTGATATCACATCTACTCAAATTCGCTTTACTAAATCTCTGCTTTGGGACGGGGACTTGAACCACCAACCCCCAGATTGCAGGTCCGCCGCCTCGCCTTATCGATCATGCTACTGAGCTCGGGTTATTATTATTATTGTAAGCTTTATTAGGTAGAACAAAAAAAATAATACATACAGTAAAATACAATGAAATTACAAAGAAAAAAACAAAAAGATTAAGCAAAGATACAAGAACACAAATAGAAGAAAGTTAATGTCCTACCTAAAGGGCGGGGTTATTTCCTATGGCAATATCTTCCACCCAACCCTTTAAGGAGATATTAAATCCAAAGTTGAACATTTTTCGAAATTTTGATTTTTCTCTCACCTTTCCAACCCGTAGGACAAACACATTTTAAATTTCCGCTCCTTCAGCAAAATTAAGTATCGCGCAACGGTTGGGACTAATTTTATTCTTGTTAAATTGTACGACGCAATGTTATTTTAAATAGCTTAAATACACATGTTTAGAACACGTATGTACATTAAATATGTACAATTGCACACGTACAGTACATAGGTAAATAGACGTTATACCTACTAAACAACTGAACATATCTGTAGGTAGGGTTTAAAATTCCGACGGTTTCCACGTGGGGAGGCGTGGGGGTTGAATGGAAAGGGGGTGGGGTCAATGGAAAGGGGAGGAGTATATTAGCGGGGCGGGAAACATGTGATAAATTGTATTGCACAGGGATAGAGAGGGGAAATAAAAGAGAGAAGAGCAGGTTTGTGGCGGCTGAAGAGTCAAATGTTTTTGGGTGTTTTCTTTATCGGGTTCAAGGTCCGCTATTGATTCACCCCGGCATGGTCAACTCATATGAGGCGATAAAATCTAAGAGAAGCGTTAAACAAAAGAGGACTATATTCATTGGATCCAAAAATGGTGTTGAAATTGCCTGGGAAAATGCAGTTGCCACTTTTGCCATCCCTTATATGTATAATATAGTTAGGCACCTATTTTATTATTATCTGAACTGGTTGCAGGGTTTTCAGTGAAACCCCTACAGCTATCACTGGAACCTAATTAGATCTATTGTGTCCAGTTGATTCTATTCAACTTTAACGTCCTTATTTGAGATCCTGACGAGGGTTTTACCCTTCATTCGTTGGGAATTGTACCATATACAACCTCACCCATCCTGGGTAGTGCCGGAAATGCAAGGCTCACGTGTTTGGAGAGGACAGAATTTTCTTCGAAAAGTGTGCCCCAACCAGGAATCGAACTCGAGACCTCTGGACTATTTGCCATAACCGTTACGCCACGGAGGCTTAAATATATGACAAATAACTCTTTTTTTTTGTAATTTCATTTCATGACTTACTGTTACAGGTGAGTGCTGGAAGATTTCTTCCCAATGTTCATGTTTGATTCTTGGTCTAATGAGTTCCCCGGAACCGCTTTCACAATACTTTAGGGCACTTTACCCTTGTTTGAGAGTGGTTAGAGTCTCACATGAGAAACCCCAATTTTCACACCGACCTCTATTAGATCTATTGTGACCTGCACTTTTCCGTGCCATTCTAGGAAAAACTCGAACAGAATTCTCCACTCCGGCCAGGATTCGAACCCTCAACCTGCCGGTCAGTTACCAATAAGTTAATGTGGTATATCTGGTACCGTATCTGAATGCTTTGAGATATGACTACTAAACTAGTATAGTCACTGGTGCAGTGGTAGTCAACTGGTTAACGCGCTGGTAATCCAGGTAGCGTAGGGATCCGTTGGTTCGAATCCCACCGAGTGTATGGATTTTTCCTCATTAATTTGAACTTATGGCCACATTAATAATATGACTCTGAGCGTTAGGTGGTAGAAAATGCTTTGAGCATTAACCTCGCCTGGTGGTTACTTTCCACTAAAGAGTGTTATTATTATTATTATTAACTAATCTGACCGTCCAGCGACCCGCACGCCATCCGCCAGTTTGAACTTCGGAGCCGCCACTGGTGAAGATGTTATCTGAGAGAGAGAGAAGTTAACAAAATATTTTACATGGGTAGCCGGGAGACAGTGGCGGAGAGGGGGTACTGTTCAGGAGTGAACAAAAAATAACAACTGGAAGTTATTTTGTTCGGAAAATCTACAGGGTGGTTCCGAAATTTTAATATTTCCATAGAAACAAGAATTTTTTTCAAAAATAAGTTGTCATTAGGATTTTGTATAGGTAAATTTGTATTCTAAAAATCAGTTACCTTCAGTTTTTTTTTAATAACAATAATAAACCTTTTGTTTTATTTTTCTTTTTTGTTTACAGAGGACCCATCCTAAGCCATTTTTTTGGCTTCGAAGATTTTTTATAACTTTTAAGGGATACCTTTCGGTGCGCGCGTGTTGACTCCCTAAACGGGATGTTGTGTAGCTTCTCGACCATCAAAGGGTAGGCATACTACGGGATGGTATAAAAAAGTAATTCTTTTCTATTCTATTCCATTTTATTCTACCTGTGTAATAATATATGAAATTATTAAACAGAAGATTTTTTTCAACCCTGTACTGTTCATGTTGTACAATGTTGGAAATTACACTCGTGCAAGGTGAAATCCAAGTTTTCGAAAAATTATAATTATAAAATAAAAAGGAATACGGTGCGAAACCCATGAATATTTTCCATTGTGTTTTTCTGGAACATTAGTTCGAATATTAAGGGTGGGGCAGTTGAATTAATCCTAGAATCTTTTCCTAGAAGCTTTTATCATTAGCTTAGGAAAAAAACCTTTGTAAAAATCCAATATTGTTAATAAATAAATAAAATGTTAAAAAAATAATGTTAAAATGTTAAGCATATGACCTGGTTGGACGATTTCAGCTAAAACTTCATCATATCTAAAACTCCATCGTTATCATATTCACTACTTGTCTGAAAGTTTAAACACAACCATTGTTCTCATTGGCTTCTTACAAAAAATATCATCATCATTATAGGATGAACAATGGTCGCTAGACAGTGGAGGAATGACTCAGCATTTCTACCACTGTCTTTACAAGGAGGCTACTAATTGACAAGGGCCCCCAGAACCAATGCTGGTCTACTTCCTGATGTTTATAGTCCCCCAGGCAGACTGCTAGTCTACTCCCTGTTTATAGTCTTCCAACCAGACTCAAAAAATATAAAATAAACATAAATATCTACCAATGCACTGCAACTGGCCATGCCTAAGCTCAGCACTTAGCACGGGTGCTATCCCGTACACATGATACACACGTAAGAATGTTTTTTCTTGAGCTTTTTCATAAGCCGGATATTATACAGTTAAAATTAAGTTGTACATTTGTACAATACTCGTACAGCGCCCCATAAACAGTGTGTTCAGAAAGTAACCAAACAGACATTTAACCAAATTTTGACCGCACGATGAGCTCAGAGTTTTACCACTCGCTTGACATGCCGGAAATCACGGGTTCGATCCCCCGAGATGAAAAAAATTTAAGTTTGGTTACAGTAGTTTGTAAGAGATACCTTCCGGTGCGCTCGTGTTAACCCACCACATCAATGGGAAGTATTTTTATTTATTTATTTATTTATTTATCTATTTATTTATTTATTTATTTATTTATTTATTTATCTATTTATTTATTTATTTACACTTATATGAAACTTTTTTTTTTTTTTTTTTTTTTTTTTTTTTTTTAACTTCACATATCTTTCTTTATTTAACAAAACTCACATCTTACAAATAGAATAGCTCTTCCATTGGCTCAGTGCAGGGTAAAGAGCCTAATACACTCGCACTGTTTCCCCGCTGAATGGCTAAGGATAGCCTTTCAACCAGGAAACAACGCGAGCGTGGCTCTTTACTAATTTTTTTCAGAAGACCCCCGATTTTGTTTATAAAATCCACTGTCTCGGTTGCCCAGGGCCCAAGGGTCTCCACTGCAAGGGCAACAAAATGATGACTTTGGGCGATATTTTGATACTTCGAATGTTTGTTCCTTGCAGCAGTTTCCCCTGGGTATCCTGGGACCAGAGAACTTCCTAAGTAAGTTTTTGCCATCGAATCCACACATGTAGCGTCCCAAACTAAAAACCGACCCTTTTCCCAAGCCACCATCGTAATCCCATCTGGTCTTTTACCATCGTCTCTAAACAAACCATTAGGTTCTAGTCTCGAGCAGATATTTGCAGTTGACAACGCTCGCTGTATTATTTGGTTAATCTCAGTATGTCTTGAGAATCTACCAGCACTGAACTTGCATGTGAGGCCATGTCTACCCAGCGAATCTACTTTTTCACCACAACTACAATCATGAGGTTTACAGATAGTACACCCCAATCTAATTCCTACGCATACTCGCATTGTGCTATTATCCAAGAATGTCCCAATGTTAGGAGAAGGGATAACTCGCAGCCAAGCCCCAGAATAATCATTTTGAAGAATATCAAATCTTTGTTTTTCGAGTGAGGAAGGAAATCTGATATTGGTGATTGTCCTCTCATGAACAAATGTCATCCACTCTTTTTGAGAACTATAGGAAAGAGGACGTTTAGAAGGATTTAGTTCATTCCATGTTTTCATGGCATCGTCCAAATGACATAAATCAGACTCATAATCCTGAGAATTAATTATGATAGACACGAGCTGATTTACACCATAAGACGAAGCCAGGAACGCAGGAAGAGCCAAATCTCTAGTTTTAGAGATTCCAATTCCTCCCTTCTTTATTGGAAGACTCGCCTGTGTCCATTGCGTTTCTTCTAACTCTATATTAAGTATAGATTCTAAAGCTTTTTTAATATTCTCATCAATTTCATCTAACAAGTTTGTTGATTTCCACAAAGGTGTTGTTCGTAAGAAGTACATTAACTTGGGATTAGCAAAGCAGTTTTTCAGCAAAAAATATGCATAGTGTGAATGTAGTTGAGAGAGTCTTTCGAATAATATCAACATTTTATCGAACTTATTCCTTGCCAAAACTTCGAGACCATCTTGAAAAATGGGAGAACCCAATAATTCAAGTTGATGTTCATGAACAACCCTAATACCGGGAGCAATATCTTGAAATTTTTTGAGTACATCAGATGGTACTGGCGACAGATTATTGCAGAAGAATATCTCGCATTTAGATGGATTAATTTCTAGCCCAATTTCTTTTGCATCAATTTTTTTAAAATCCTCAAGTACTATATCAGGTGTATCACACAAAGTTCCGTCATCTAAGTACCATAAATTAATACATGACTTCAAAGACAATATTAGCGGATGAATAGCGAGACTGAATGCCAAAGGTCCGGCCGGATCCCCCTGTTGTGAACCCACCTGAGAGGATAAGCGCTCACTACCATAAAACAAATGGGATGGGTTCCGATAACACTGCCAGAGATAATTGTACAGTTGAGGGCATTTTTCACGGATTCTCGTAAGCATTGTGTCTCTCTCGATGGAATTAAAAGCGTTTGAAAAATCAATTTTCAATAAAACTTTTGAGGACTGAGCATTTGAAACGAGAAAAGAACGAACACCATGAATGATGGCTTCACTGCCTTGCTGAACACCGAACCCATATTGATGTGGAAGAAAGTACTGAGATAGAGTATCAGTTACATAAAAGCAAGCTACTTTTGAAGCAAGACGCCTGAATGTGGATCCGATGGCAATAGGACGTAAACCACCCCCTCGTTTTGTGAGAGCGCACAATGAAGCCCCAAAAAAGTAAGGACAAGTGTCAGAGTTCATTTTCCCCTGCAAAAGAAAGTTGGTGAGTTTTGTTAATGAATCAAGAAGTTTTGAACCAGCTTCACCGGCGTAATATTTACACTTTACACTTTATTAGGTAATAGGACATATACAATACAAATAATTACAAATGAAAATATAATATACAATATAACAGAGGAAAAAAATAAAGAAAAAATAAATAAATATATACATAATATATGTCCTAACTAAAGGGCGGGGTTATTGCCTTAGGCAATCTCTTCCACCCAAAGTATTGTGTCACTTCTCACCCATCAGAGGGGAGGCATACTATACGGGTTGGGCAACCTACAACACAGACCACAAGCATCTACAGCAGCACCTGTTTAAAAAAAAGGCTATGAAACCCTTATCTTGAACTAAAAAAATCAAAAAATTGATCTGTCACACAGAAAACAATCAAATACAGAAGAATTTCGCTAACTCTAACAATGAGTCGAAAATACCGTCGAAAAAATCGAAAGAATATCGGTCGAACTTTGTCGCTCCTAATTCGAAATTCCGGTAACTCAAAATTCTCGAAAGCTCGAAAAGACATTTCTGTCCATTGAACTTCGAGTTAACAGAATTCCACTGTAGTTGATTACTATTGTAGTGTTATTATTCAGTTGAAAAGCAATCCCAATCAATCAATCAATGCAAAGAATTCGAGAAATGCCGCCCAGTGTTCGTTAACTATATGATACAAGTAACCACTCAATTTTCCTCATGAGGTATAAAACGAACCTCGTATATCCGATACAATTACATTGCAAGTTTATGTTAATATTGACTGGTCACCATTTTTAATTGCTAAACGATAAACATTACGAGATTCTTGTTATTCACTACAGAAATGAATATAAAACCAACGAGATAGAAAACAATACTTTCTAAACCTTACAGGCATAAAAAAAGTAAAAAAAACATTAAAAAAAAAAAAAAAAATGTATAAGAAAAAATTGATTTTAGGTAATCTCATTTAAGATTTTGAATTCAACCCCCTTACCCCCCATAAAGGTCACCACTGATTTCTTCCCTGAAATTTTACATTCAGAGTGCCAACTTGCCAGCTATTATGCACAATTGCACACACTGTATATCTCGAAATCAGCCTCCTTACTGTTGACTCCAGGCTTTTCTATTTCAGGCATTAACCTTGTATAACCTCTACTGAAATATATCCAATAAAAACTGAGATAATTTTATTTTAAGCTCAGTGTACTAAAACTTTATTATATTTAAGCACAGCCATTAAGACATGATGTTTTCGCAAGACAATGGTTCTGATTAGAAGAGAAACTACACTACTTTTAAGACCTAATAAAATTGTAAATAAAAAAGCTCAGAATATGTGTTGTACTGAGTAAAAATGGATCGTTGAATTGAAACGAGCGTATAAGCATAAAAAAAGATGGTCAAGATGATCCTTGTTTTTGATTGAGTTTCAACTTTATGGCTTTAATGGTGCAGTGGTCTGAAGAGCTGGTCCGTTTCCGTGCTAGACAAATAAATTGAACTATTTCATTATATAGTGTGTATACTGTATATTTTATAAATAGTTGTATACGTATAGTAAAAGTGGCCGAGGGCGCTAGGCATTGCACCCATGGTGATCTGGGTTCGATCCCTGACGGGGCAGGATTTTTCTGTTCTGTACTTGGATGTTTGGGATCTACTCATACCTCGTGAGAAATAATTACCGACCAGTAGCGGAATTATAGGCAACAAAAAAAGATATTATAAATAAAATAAATAATAAAAAA
Source organism: Bactericera cockerelli (assembly GCA_024516035.1). Classification (NCBI taxonomy): domain Eukaryota; kingdom Metazoa; phylum Arthropoda; class Insecta; order Hemiptera; family Triozidae; genus Bactericera; species Bactericera cockerelli. The sequence goes on along the minus strand of CM044962.1, from coordinate 18,769,035 downwards.
ATATGATTTGTGTTATTATATTACAATTTTTCGTGGGTAGCACAGAATTATAGGACTTTTCCGTATCTTTAATATCTCAATATCTTATTTTTGCCCATATAATTCCGCCACTGGTCCCTGCTAACATTAAAGCAGCTGCTCATTTCTCCTCACGAGGTATTAGTGGACCCCGAACACCAAAGTACAGAACAGAAGAAATCATGTCCCATATTTGTGTTAATCACTTTCCTGATATCACAACCACTCAAACACGCTTTACCAATTCTTCGCCGAAACCGGGACTTGAACCACCGACCCCCAGGTTAGAAGTCTGCGGATTCATCGATCAAGCTGCTGAGGTCGGTCCTGGGTACAACTTAGGTGGGGTTCATTACTTCATTCTCATAAAAAGGCAATCAAGCGTAGCTAAAGAGCTTGCACTGAGCCAATATTGATAATACCTTAAGATAAGAAAAGTAAGACATTATTCAACTGACCAAACAAGAAGGGTGCTTTCTTTAAAAATATGTAAACTTTTGTTTCGTGTTGTTGATGAATTTGGAAAGCAAACAATGTACAATATTGTCTGATATAGATATTTTTAATTTCATTTTGCGGAGGTTTAGATATTGCAGTACCGACATCTGAAGTTTTTTTTTTTTTTTTTTGGAGGAGAGAGATAATTTTTAAAAGAGCAGAAACAAAGCTAAAAATATGCACAATAAAAAGGGCTTTCGTATTGGATACGAAAATTCCATCAAATTGAAGATATCTATAGTATACCTATAGTAAAATACTGTTGTGTTTGGCTGGGGACCACTATCACCCCTCCAACATAGTTCAAAATTTACATTTCAATTGTGTGTAACCTATCTGTTGTTGTTTTTGTTGTTGTAGCCAGCTTTGCTACAACAAAAACAACAGATAGATTACACACAACTCAAAATCTAAAATTAAAAAAAAAAAAAAAAAAAAAATGAGGGAGGGATGAAAAAAAAGAACACTTTAGTTAACTTTTAATTAAAATATTGAAACTTCAAAATCCCCACGCGTCTCCCTCTCCCCCTGGCCCGCCCCCCACCCCTATGCCCATCTCCCCACCCCCCTCCCCCCCCTGCCTGTCACTCCACTGTCGAAAGCTCCGAGAAAAGTTTCGGGCGAGCAACGGAACCATTGAGAAGAACATCAAGATTGAAGGGGTGGGGGGGGGGGGAGGGGGGGGAAGTTCCTTCTGATTCACAAACAAGGGCGATGATTATTTGGGCTGTCAGTCAGCTACCCCCCAGTCAGAGCGAGCCCTCCGAAAAAACTCCACCAAAAACAAAAACTCCTTTCAGAAAAATAAACTTTCCTAAAATTTCCCGGATAATGAGCAAGGTTTGTTCAGTTAATATTATTCTCCGTATGATTCAGACTATTTTTAGACATAAATATAGCCAGCGGGGAGTGCAATGTTTTTTTTTTTTTTTTTAGATTTACTGATGTATTTATTTATTTATTGACATATTATACATATAGTCTACTCCTGCACCATCTTTAATTATTGCAATGTTGATCAAGCCAGTTCTTATCCAATCACTGATGTGATTAAGAGCAACGTTCAACCTGTTCAGGACATGGATAGATGACTGTTCTGGTTTGTAATCTAGCTTGCCAAGTGGTTAACGCGCTACTGTGGTGATGCAAGTAGCGTAGGGATCCGTTGGTTTGAATACCACCCAATGCATGCATTTTCCTTATGAATTTGAGTTTGTGAAGACAGAATAATAAAACTCCTAAGGGTTATGTGGTAGAAAATGCTTTCAGCATGCTTTCACAAAGTCATATAAATGAGAAAAAATTCGTGCACTGGGTGGGATTCGAACCAAGGGATCCCTACGCTAGCTGGATTACCAGACTAGCGCTTGAATCACTTGACTGCCAATGCACGACCATATTATTGAAAGAGACGTAAAAACCCAATATAAATGTTTTTGGATTTAACGTTTAGCACGTACTAAGTAATAAGTAAATTAACTCTATGGGATACTTATATTATCTATACTTATATAAGAGAGTTTCACTCACTGACTGACTGACTGACTGACTGATTGACTGACTGACTGACTCACTGATTCATCACTGTTTCTCCGAACTGGTAAGTCCTAGGAAGCTGAACTTTGGTAGGTAGCTTTGTCGTATAGTCTAGATGTGCAATAAGACGGGATTTTTCGAAACTCCCACTACAACACCTGACATTGGCGAAAAAGGATTTTTTGCTTTCACGGCCATGCCTCGGCCCGCAAAGCGGGCGACAGCCCGCTAGTCTTATATAATTATTTTTTTTTTTACTTTTTCTTTCTTCTTGTTATAAGGCATTTCAACCATTATTATATGGTTGTTCGTGCAGTTTGTCTTTGTTAATATTTATATTATTTTTTTATTAAGTTCATATTAGAAATCCAAAGTAATGTTAGGTATACTGTTATAATTATTTTATAGAAAACTTGTAATCGTAATCAAGCTTACGAGCCTAGGCAAAACTCGAATAGGTGAGTGAATTTTTTTTTAAAGAATCCTAGATACAACATATACCTAGATATTTATATTATTTTCATGCATTGTAAATGCATGAAAATGTAAATAAATAAAAGTTTTTGGTTGAGAAAAAAATAAAAATATCTGTTATAAAAAAAAAAACAAAAAAATCTTGTTGAGATCTGTGGATTATCTCACACAGATTTGTGTGAAAATATCAGGGAAAAAACAACGCACCGTGAAAAATGAGCAAACAAAGACATATATTTTTATAGAGAGAGAAAGAAAGAGAGAGAGAGGAAAGAGAGAGAGAGAGAGAGAGAAAGGTATAAAATAGAGAAAAAGAGATATATTAAGTGATGGAAAGCTTTTACATTGCTCAGCCCGTAGGTGTAAAATAAAAAGAGAAAGAGAGATAGAAAGAAACAGAGTTAGAGGAGGAGGGAGAGAGAGAAAGACACTCTAAAATTCGCCTGTTGGTATAAAAAAGTGTTGGAAAGAGAGATAGAGAGAGAGAGAGAGAGAGAGAGAGAGAGAGAGAGAAAAGAAACGTAACTTGAATAGTCAGTAAGAGAGCAGAAGAGGAGGAAAGGAATAGAGAGAGTGAGAGAGAGATAGAGAGAGAGAAAATAAGCAGGCGAGCTATTTTATTGCAGGCCATTACTCAACGTGTGCTTAGGAGAAAGAGAGATGGAAAGAAAGAGAGAGATAGAGAGATCTTGCAGGAGAGAGCTGTGGTAGAGGAGAAATTAGAAGAGAGAGTCAGATAGAGAAAAGGGAGAGAGAAAAAGGAAGAAACTTAGAGAGAGAGAGAAAGAAAGAGAGAATGAAAGAAAAAGAGACGGAAAGAAATAAAGAGACAAAAGCGAGAGAAAGGAAATGAAAGAAAGAGAAAATTTGGAGAGAGAAAGGAAGAAGGAGAGAAAAAGGAAAGGAGAGAGAGAAAGTGAAAGGGATAAAGATAGGCAAAGAGAGAGTGTGGGACATTAAAGTAGCAAAAGAGAAGAGAGGGAGAGAGAACAAATATTATGTGCAATAATAATATATACAATATACATACAAAATTAGAGAAAAAGAGACCGAGACAAATTTTGTGAGAAGAAAACGGAAGAAATGAATGAATGTCCTTAAGGAATAGCACAAGAGAGAAGAGAGAGAGATGAAATCAGAAAGAGGACCTCGAGAGGAAAAAGGAGAAAAATTGTGGAAGACTCATGAGAATTAAATGTGTGTGAGAGAGAACGAAGAGAGAGAGAGAGAGAGAGAGAGAGAGAGATAGAGAGAAGAGAGAACGAAGAGAGAGAGAGAGATAGAGAGAGAAGAGAGAACGAAGAGAGAGAGAGATAGATAGAATAGAAGAGAGAGATCGTCAATGAGAATAAGAGAGAGTGATTGAGAGAGAAAAAGAAACTGTTAATTAAGAAAGAGAGGAAGAAGGAGAAAAGAAAAATGGATAAAGCAAGGATGGTGATGAGAATAAGATAAAGAGAGAGAGATAGAAAAGAGCAAAGAGGAAGAGAAAGAGACGAGAAAAGTGAAAAGAGAGAGGGACAGAGAAGAGCAGAGACAGAGAGAGAGAGAGAAAAGAGCAAAGAGGAGGAGAGAGAGACGAGAAAAGTAAAAAAAAGAGAGAGAGAATGAAAGGGAAGATATAGACGGAGAAGAAGAGCGAGAGAGAGGGAGAATGAAAGGAAAGATATAGACAGAAAAGAAGAAGAACAAGAGCGAGAAAGAGGGAGAAAGAGAGAAGAGAAAAGAGAAAGAGAGGGAGAGAGAATGAAAGGGAAGATATAGACAGAGAAGAAGAATAGCAAGAGCGAGAGAGAGGGAGAAAGAGAGAGAGAGAGGGAGGAATTTAAAACATGGCACAACCGAGCTAAGAAAAGGAACAAAAGGTTAGAAAATGCCCGAGGAGTAGGTCGAAAAGGGAGCGAGGGAAAGGGAGGAGCCCAAAAAGGAGAATGGGAAAGATTTTCGCGACTAATGGGAGGCAGGTAATTATTTTGAGTAGGAGAGTAATGTCCCCCTTGCATCCCGCGGGATACGAGGTGACTAGAGCAAGGTGTATTTCTATAGGAATAATGGGGAGGGAGGGAGAGAGAAGAGGAGAGGGGAAATGAATGGGAAACAGAAAAATAAAGGAGAAATCAGGTCCTGACTCATGCAGATCTGTTTGGGGGAAATCAGGTCAGAAAAATAAGGGGGAAATCAGGTCCTGACTCATGCAGATCTGTTTGGGGGAAATTAGGTCAGAAAAATAAGGGGAAATCAGGTCCTGACTCATGCGGATCACTTTGGGGGAAATCAGGTCAGACAAATAATGGGGAAATCAGGTCCTGACTCATGCGGATCACTTTGGGGAAATCGGTCAGACAAATAATGGGGAAATCAGGTCCTGACTCATGCGGATCACTTTGGGGGAAATCAAGAAATAACACTAAGTATACAAATCATATTTGGCACTAGTATACTTTAGATTATGCAGGTTTGGGAAGAATAAGGACCAAATATAATACAGGTTTAGATTTAATCAATCAAAGTAGCCATATCCTACTCGGTACACTAGTATAATATTTATGTTTTATTTATGCAGAGTGTGCAGAGAATGTAATTAATGGACAAATTAATAATACAGGATTAGATTTAAATTCAATTTTAAAGTAGTAATATCTGTAACTCGGGCTATATTGTTCTTGGTAGAAACTCCGACTTGAGGGCATGTTTAGCTTATCTTAACTTTAATCCTGTTTCATAACTGTGGGAATTTTTATAATTATGTTTTTCACATCCAAAAATGTTGTACTCGATCTTTATGCTGGATAGGTTTAATGATCCAAGTAATAGTAGTTATTGGATTGATAAAAAACCCGATTCCTATTTGGGCTTTATATGCAAACAATTGAGGGACCACACTTAGGGCCAAATTATAAAACAGGATTAAATCTAAAATAAGCCAAAGTGTCCTAAAATCTAAAAGTCGGCCCATAGTTCGCTGTAATTTGTTGAAAATCTTACACAAGATAGGGTCAGGCTTGGATTTAATCATAAATATCTATAATTCGGCTTTCACCTAAAAATATAATTGCATTCAATTTATGAAGACTCTGTACAAAATATTATGTACACAAAGAATATAACTATTCAACACCTACTATTTACTTAAATAAAGTAAATAAAACTCTTTTTTTTTCTCATCTGGAAATGTTTGTATTCTAGAATTTTCTGTCGAACATTACGAAATTTTTCTGATGCATGACTGTGACGAATGTTGCCTTCGCAAGAAGATAATAAATGTATGGTGTGGAGAAATTTTGCACAGAAACCATCTCATCATAACGAGCTGTTTTACCTCGTGAAGAAGATTTACCTTGGTGAAGGGGATTTTTACTTGGTGAAGGGATTTTTACCTTGGTGAAGGGTTTTTTACTTGAAAAGGGAAAAATATACATTATTCCGTGCATACTCTAGTTAGAGTAAAAGCTATTGGTTGTAGCTAGTATTCAACATAAGAGGATTCATAATGGTTTTATTATGATAAGGAACAATTTTTTTGCATTTTATGGGAATGAAAATAGCACAAGTAACAAAAACAATAGCAATATCTCTGGCAATAGAACCTATGAAAACAACAGCAATGCTATCAACAAAAGAACATATATAACAAAAAATAGGTAGTGTAATACTAACTATACAGGGTGACCGGAACTAAATAGGTTCACCATTATTGATAATTTATTATTATTAAAGTACTCTCTATAGGACTTTTTATATGTACGAAACAATGAATAAAAATTTAATATTAAATCTCGCCTTTGTAAGGACTATCGTGTAATATATTCATCCCATATTTTTTTTTTTTTTCTTCTTTTCTTGTTTAATTGCTCTTTAAAATTGTATTAAATTTCTAACATTTCGAGACGGTTTTTATACTTCTGATGTAAATTTTACCGCGTCGCAGTCGATTAGTTGTACTTGGCATGATTAAATTCATAAGGACGTTTAGAAAGGACGATAGTCTCTATTAAGTCAATCACGTTTTTTCCGTCACGGATAACTCTGAAAAGAAAAACTTTCCTAAGTAGCTTTAACTGCGAATGGTTTAGTCGTGGTGAAATCACTAACGTTCACAAAAATCGTATGACCGTAGAAGCACGGGTAACAATTCGTACTCTATAATCCATATCTTAAGTGCTCTCCCGCAGCATTTTCTAACAAATCGTAACAGTAGCAATTAGTATGTATCTCCGAAGTAAGTTAGATCGGAATTCTACTAACTCGCCCTTCTTGCTTTTTTCTACATATTCTAAGCTACTTTCAACAAAGTTGAGATTCGTCTTAATTGAGTTCTCTCTCTTTTTCTCCAGTATCTATTTCCTCCAAGATAGTTAACTTGAGCATACATTAAGTAATCAGCGTTTCTTTCTAGCTATTGGAAGAAAGAAGTTGTTTTTTTTTTTTATCAATTATCTGAGTTTGGAACTCTGTCTTATACTCCGTACTCTGTGATCAGATGTAAAAGAAAGTACAAACCTATTTTGATGGTTTGTGCTCAACTATTAAAAAATATACGAGAAAGAAAAAAATATTCACAAACACTGACATCACTATCGATGCTTGCCGTAAGACACAGTACTCTTGTTACTGTGTTTTGAAGTAGACAATGACGATGGTTATTTTAACTTATACTTTAAGTTAAAATACGGAAAAAGGGCAGATAAAAAAAAATCAGACAGACTAAAATGGTAATAAAAACAAATGTGTACACCACAAAAACAGTTTGATCTTTAATTTTTATCGAAGTGATTTTTTTTTATGTTTTTATAACGATTTTTTGTATTTATAACGATTTAGGAGATAATCAGTCGAAAGACTTTAAACGTGACTTCAAAAAACATGATTTCTTGACTTCCTGCCCTTCTTCCAACCTGCCTTTCAATTTGTTTCAGGGTTTTATAATATAATTTATCATTGAAAACATGGAATTTTCTGAAGTATCATTACTTTTATCATGATAATATTTTTTTGTGCTTGTATGGATAATCTTTTTTAAAACTACGTTGGGGTGGAATTTTGGAAGATACCTTGGACGATTCGCCCCAAATGTAAACAAAAAGCAAACGGAAGGTTACAAAAAAGACGAACATGGCGAATTTCAAACAAAAAAGCACAAATTTTCATTTATTTTATTATAGTTTCTCTCGTACTTGCTATTCAGAAAACCTTATTTTTACATATTTCCCTAATCCCTAATCAAATGAAAATGATGGAGGAAAAGAAAAAAGGAAAGAAATAACTGGGAACCGAAATACGTGTGTAAGGTTGAGGAGAAGACATGATTGCACAGGTGAAAGAGATAGAACAAGATGGCGGAACAAATGAAGCATTGAAAATTATACAGAATGAAGAGGATATTTAAATGTAGTTTTTTATTTTTATTTTTTTGGTTTCTCATTAGGAAAAAACTCGTATTGAATTCTATTTTGGATAGGTAAATCCTAGTAGTATTCAAGCCCTCGTACGAATTCCAATGGCTTTTGATCTCTTGCTGACTGGATTGCTGATCCATGAATCATTTCCAATGAATAGAAATGTTGTTCTTTTTATGTGGCTTTTCAAAATGCAGGATGCAGCTCATATTTTTTTAAATTAGATGCTACTTTTCTCTTCTTCGTTCTCTCTCATTATTTGCTCATCCCGAAACTTCCTCCTCTTCCTCCTCATTTCATCTCACTCATTATTTTATTCCAGGGAATGGAAATTTTTCAATTAGGTGAAATCATTGCTCGTTCGCTGTTCTCTATTTATTCTATGGAATTTCTTCAGGGAAGCTAGTGCTCTGGAGACTTGAGATTCCTGTGTTTCGTTCCCTCTTGAAATTTTCTGGTGGTTTCACACGGCTTTCTGAGAGCGCAATTTATATTATATATAATATTATAATTTAAGGGGTGTCCATAAGCTTTACAAACCACTAAAATATGGGGTCGTAAAAGGACAATTCTAGTAGGTATTTTCTTTTTATTTTTGGTTTTAAAAATGGAAATAGTTAGATATGTTTGAAATATTTGGTTAGACGTGACGCCTAGTTTGAGATTTTTACATGAAAAAAGGGTATACCTTTTAGGTAAAATAGGTTACCTGTATGAATTTTCAAAATTATTGTAAAAAAATAAAATAAATATGAAAAAAATTGAAATTGAAGCAAATTATTTAATTTTTTAATGTTTTTTTTTTTCCAAAAACGAACACAATACTTTTGATTTCTAATATAATAATAGTGTTAATTGTTACAAAAGAACAATTTAACACCTTGTATATTTGTCAGTAGAGCGAAAACGTAAATATTTTCATAGATAGCACAGGAACGAGGATTAATTAGCACGGAAAGCGATAAATGCTCTCGTCGGTGCAAAGAGTATTGCAACATAAAAAACGACTGATAAGGGCCAAGTTCCAGGACTCCTATCCAAAAAGGTTTCGCCTATGAATGCAGTGATATCTTGTTTGCGGCCAAGTTATCTTGGTACTAAACTATTTCTTTTATTAAACCCGTTTTCTCAGTTCCTCATTTGGTATGTTTTTAACTGCAAACTATCCTCTAACTTGGCCAGTGTCGCTCCTTGTGATGGTTATATTGTTATTCTGTACCTATACATATAGTCGTAATATTCCATTCAACCGATGGCATAAAACTGGCCAAGTTAGAGGATATTTTGCATTTAAAACATACCAAATGAGGAACTGAGAAAACGGGGTTTAATAAAAGAAATAGTTTAGTACCAAGATAAACTTGGCCGCAAACAAGATATCACTGCATTCATAGGCGAAAACCTTTTTGGATAGGAGTCCTGGAACTTGGCCCTTTTTTTTAACGGTAGTTTTTTGTGGGATATCATTACTTTTTGTAAATGGTTCGTTTCCCAGCACGTTTCATTATTTTTTATTAAAAATTTCAAGATTATTCACTTTAATATGCTCCCTAAAACGACACCGATTAATAGCAGAAATAGTGCGAAAGTGCCGGGTTTTCAGATTTTTCCCTATACTTTTACAATGAACCCTAGCACCATACTAAATTTCAGCTTTGTAGTAGTAGGGAAGTGCCTCATAATTTATATGCATAATCGAGTATATACTTCCTCCCTAAAATAAAACAGTTTAACAGCATGATAAGTGCGAAAGTTCCGGTTTTCCAGATTTTTCCCAGTACTTTTACAATAAACCCTACCAGTATACAAAATTTCAGCTTTTTAGGTAGTAGGGAAGTGCCTCATAATTTATATACATAATATAGTGCTCCCTAAAACGACACTGTTTAACAGCAGAAATAGTGCGAAAGTGCCGGTTTTCAGATTTTTCCCAGTACTTTTACAATAAAACCCTACCAGTATACAAAATTTCAGTTTTTTAGGTAGTAGGGAAGTGCCTCATAATTTTTATACATAATATAGTATACTTCCTCCCTAAAACGACACCTTTTAACAGTATTTAGAACTTTTTCAGATTTTTCCCTGTACTTTTACAATAAACCCTACCATCATGCAAAATTTCAGCTTTCTAGGTAGTCGGGAAGTGCTTCATAATTTAGATCAATAATCGATTATATATTTTCTCCCTAAAACGACACCGTTTTACACCATGATAAGTGAAAAAAATTCCGGTTTTCAGATTTTTCCCTTTACTTTTACAATAAACCCTACAATCATGCAAAATTTCAGCTTTCTAGGTAGTCGGGAAGTGCCTCATAATTTTGATGATCTGTCAGTCAGTCAGTCAGTCAGTCAGTCAGTCAGTATCAAAATCGCAAATTTCAAAATTACATTCCTCTGAAAGTTTTTTGCATAGAGTCTTTAAATTTTTAATGTCTTTTTAATGATATTAGGACAATCTCTGTTCCAAATTTCATATCTCTATGATCAATTGAACCGAAGATATGAGGGTGTGAAAAACCGGGTGAATCGGTTCGTGTAAAGATACACTGCCGTGCTTGCTGGAACTTGGCCTGGCGCACTGCCGTGCGCTCAGATATTTATGCAGGGAACATAAAGAAAGCGATATGATGATGCGAGAAAACATTGGCAAACCTGAAGTAAATTAGAAATGAGGACAAACATGGAAGAGCTTAAGTTTTTGGTGATGGCGATGATGATGATGACTATGTGAATGATGCTTATAGTGACAGGAAAAAGAAGAATATGAAGAAGTAAAAAGACAAAGAGAAGAGGCATTATAGCCATACTGGCGAACCTGAAGTGAAATTCGAAAGGAGGAAAAACATGGAAGAGCTTAAGTTTTTGGTCGATGGCGATGATGATGACCATGTGAATAATGCTTATGGTGATAGTGAAAAAGAAGAATATATGAACTAAATGACAAAGGGAAGAGGCATTATTCACCATATATCAAAGAAGTCAACTTTGTGTCAGAGAATTCCTGAGGCATTAACTTCGCCCCGGATTACAAAAAATTTATTGTAAATATTAAAATTATTTGTTCGATATTTTTTTCTGTATAAATTGAGTCTTTTTCGTTTTGTAATTTATTGATGATTGTTTGTATAAAATAATAAAGTGTAAGTACATAAAAAATTTTCTTTGGAATATTTCGTTTTGTCCAAAACCCAACAGTTGGCATTCTTTGCATCATATGGAATAGTTTTTGTGTATTACACAATGTTTTTCAATCCATGTTTGCCCCATCTTAAATAATTTATTTTTTTCAAATACAGTTGTTTTTGTCTGAAAAAAACTTCTGGTCACAATAAAAAATCGTAATTTTTTTTTTTGTGGTCTTAACATTTTAATTATAAAAAAAAGCATTTAATTCACAATAAATATACGATAGAAGTTTAATTGCAAAATAGAAGAAGAATTGATTTACTATTACCGAAAGATTTTAATCGTCACCGTTTACAAATTCTGCTCATATTTTCCCATTTTTTTTTTTGTTTTAAGGTTATGTTTTAAGCAACCACAAATAAGACTTATTTTACATGAAATTTGGGATAGGTACTGTTAACACAATGAATCTTTGCCGTTTAATTTCATTTCTCTGCGAGTATTTTTTTTTCTGTTCTGGAGTTCGCCATTTGATCACAGAATGAATCGTATGTACACCTAATTTTGATGAAATGCGCAATTGCACTGCCAACCGACTTCAGTAGCTTGATCGATAAGTCGGACGGATTGTAGCCTGGAGGTTGGTCGTCTCAAGTTCAGCAAAGATTTTTAGTAAAACGAGTTTGAATAGTTTGCATCACGCAAAGTGATTCCCAAAATCTTCGAATCCCGGTTTCCTAGTAAGAAACGGCGATAGGTTCAGACACAAAATGGAAGTAGATAAAAATCCATTGTGGCTTACAGGTGTGGGAGAGTCATGGGCAGACATTTTTTCCTTGGTACTTAAAAAAAATCAAGGACGCTTAAATTGGTTCGACCATATTGGGAAACAAATAATATAAACCAAACACTGATATAAATTGAAAACAAAAGACAAATTATCCAACAGATCCAAATACAAAAAAACAATCAATGATGGCATAACTTGACTTAGTTTGGATTGGAAAGTGTTCCTTTGTGGCAACCACACATCAGTAAGAAGTATATCTAATAAATACAATTATGTTATAACAAACCATATAACACACTGCGCAGCCATGCACCTTAAAGTAACCACAGAACAATTCAAGGACAAGAACAAGGAACATATTTTATGGAGTCAATAGTGAACGGAAATCCTCTTGGAAAAAAGAATACACAATGACAAGGGAAATCTGCTGACAGCCTGGAAAAACAGAACAATGATAAACACAGTAAACAAAAGAAGAGAAAACATCAACTGAAAGTTTCTTAGAAAAAGTTTTGCAACCCATCATGCCACATAGAGCAGTGTGGCCTCATAGAGGATGGTAGAGAAAATACTATCTTGGTGCAGTTCTAATTGGGAAACAGTTGAAATTGGGAACTACATAATTTAACAATAAATCTTATTATTTTCAGAGTCATTTGATTGATTAAGTGATCCCAATATGAACCGACTTTAGTAGCTTGATCGATAAGGCGCTGGACTTGTAATCTGGCGGTCGATTTTTGTGCTCGTGTTGATTTAGTTAGTGTACTGAATTAAAGAAATGGTGTTTACTTGGTTCTTCTTGACTACTTACTCGAATCCATTTACATCCGCTCTCAGAACCTCAAAAAACCAAGTATGAAAGTAATATTGGGTAAATAATCGGTACTTTTATGTAATCGATTTCTGAAGTAACGGTTCTGTGAAATACTTGGTATTACCCACATATACTTATGCCATAAATGAGTGACAGAGTCGGGTTTCTGACCTCAGTTGCTTGATCGGTAAGGCGATCTATCTCAGAATACGAGACACAAATAAAATGATGAGAGTGTTCTTATAAAAAACGTAAAGCGAGAATTTCAAAAAAAAAAAAAAAAATATAACAAAAAAAAATTGATAAGGCTTTGGATTTGTAACCTAGAGGTCAGTGGTTCGAGTCCCAGTTTCAGCGTATAATTACTAAAGCTAGTCTGAGGAGTTGTGATACTAGCACGAAAGTGATTAACACGAATATGATAATTTCTTTTTAAAGTTATAAGTAGTTGAGATAACTATTTCACGAAAGTGATTGTCACAAATAAGTATGATAACTTTTACGAAATTTATGAAGAATTGGCTACTTTTACACCATCCTGTATAAGAAAGAAATAGTAAACAGCAGTGCTGCGGAGAGGGCTGAGGAAAACGCTAGAACTACCAGGAAAAACATTTGAATAAAAGTCTTCTTGTTTTCGGACAAAAGACTTTGAGAATGCCACAGGGAACGGCCTTGGGACCGACGTTTTTACGACGGAACAACGGTTTCGAACAGTCCCTGAATGGAATTTTAAATGAGAAAGGATGGCTCAATGTTTGGAATATCAGTGGCACTTGATGGGATTCGTTTCTATTGTGTAGCGTTTGCTTCGACATATTTTCAAAGTCTTGGAAAAATGGCTGTCCATCAACTAAGGTCATTGAGTTGGAGAATGGAAAATATTGGAGGTAATTAGGTATTATACACGAACACACACAGTTATTATTATAATTATTAAACACTTTATTAGATATAAAAAGACAGTATACACAATGTAGCCATCAAACACATAAAACATTTTCGGGGGCTACTGGAGAAAAGATGCTTTTATTATTATCATTATTTAATTTTTTTATTTTTATTAATAGGACATAATTATTATTATGTACAAAAAGTAATGATAAAATTATAAAAATTTAGAACAATGTAAAAAAAAAGAAAACAGCATGGGTATCATAAATAAAATAGATGTTCTAACTAATTGCCTATGGCAATCTCTTCCTTTATAAACAAGGTATAGTTAATATGGGGTAATGGGGATATCCATAGTGATATTGTGGCTTTTGTCCATAGTGGGGCTTTTGACCATGCTTAGGAACATCAAAAAAAAAAAAAAAAAACAATACAAAAAAAAACAAAAAAAACAACAATAATTTCGTTTTCTAATACATATTACAAATTTATCGAATGTAATATATGGTATCAAATGAAAAGTCTTAATGAGCTGAGGTCTCACAAATGTGTCCATTTGTGTACGTATTTATATGTCTCCTTTTTTGTATAGTGCATTCTTCACACCTCGGCCAAGGTGGTAGATCATTACAACATTCGGGATCTGCGTAGCGTCTTGGGGACGTGCTCTGGCCATAATGATACATCGCTATAAAAATGAAGGCCAAAGGCTCAACAGAGAGGCTTAATTGGGGACCGAGACAGGCTGGCTTTTTTCTCTCTTTCTTTTCCTGTCCTTTACTACTCCTTATATCTCTCTCTCTCTCTTTCTCTATCTCTCTTTGTTCTCTTCTTCTCTTGTCTGTCCTGGTATCTCAGTGGTGAAGGTGTCTAACGGTAATCCAGAGGTTGCGGTTTCGAAACCCAGCCGGGATATGACAAGTAATGCTCCAATTTGGGATTTTGAACACATAGTAATACGTCTCGGCTTTACTGCAGGAATAATGAGACTTACTTCTCCTAATCGGGCAGTATAAACAAGGTGATATTTTCTTTCTTTTTTCTTTTCTCTTTGTACTTCTATCATTTTTCGCTCCCTATCCTTTAACACTCAAATTACATCTCGTTATTGGATTTTGCCAGCCTTAGTGTATACTCTTTTATCTATGTACTCTCGGTCATCTCTTCTATGTCATTACATCTCTTCTTTTGAAATGGAAGAAAATGAACGGCCTATTTTCTCTTATTAAGAATAATAAAAGACATTTAGACTTTTTACTTTTTATAATCTTTAAGAACTTAGGAAGGTAGATTTTTTTTTCTCTATAGAATTGCTACCCATTTTCATCTGTACAAAATGTATTATGTATTATTTTGTCTGTCTGTACAAAATAACTGTGCATTCGTAGTCAAGTGCCAGTCTGGTAATCCAGGTAGCGTAGGGATCAGTTGGTTCGAATTAACCTCGTCTGGTGGTTACCTTCTACTTCTTCTTAGCCTAATAAAAATGGCTTAGGATAGGTCCTCTGTATACATATAAAAATATGAAAAATGAAACAAATGATTTATTATTATTAATTTATTATTATTCTTTTAGTTTGCCTTTTCCCAATCCTACTTGGGGTCGACATTTTTGAACCTCATGGTTGAAGTTGGTTGATTGTGGCACATATATTACGGCTGGATGCCTTTACTAACGCCAACGATTCTATTCGATTTAACGTCCCGATTAAGACGGGGATTTTACTCTTCATTTGCTGGGAATCGTTACAGATATACAAATTAATCCCACCAAGACTGGGTAGGCCGGAAATGTCAGACTACCGTGTTTGAGGGGAACAGAATTTTCTGTGTGAAAAGTTTACTCTGACCGTGAATCGAACTCAGGATCTTTGGATGACGGGCAGTAGGCAAAACCATTACACCACGGAGATGGTTATCTTTAATAAAAAGTATTATTTTATTTATTTTCTGTATATTTTTGCCTCTGTCCTTAACCATTCCTCTCAATTTCCTCATGTATTTATCTCGCTAGAACCACCATAATATCTGCTACAATGACGAGGCACTCAGGAGAACTAATCTTCATAGAGCTTTACCCCAACTGAGAACCTTACTACTACAACCGCAACCCACACAAATCGATTTAGGGCAAAGGGATTATTTCAAAGGATTTGAGATACTGAGTACTTCATTCTTATAGGATAAATGTATTCGCTTTTTTGAACTTCTGAATTGCAGAGTTTCAGAGGATTTTCACAGGATTTTTTTTTTTAATGTGAATTTTTGTTGTTGTTGTGAATCTTATATCTACATATTTATTTGCAGCTTTCTCGATCTTATATTTATATTAATTTAAGGTTAGAGTGAGTCAGACATTTGTTTTTCTCAAGCAATACCTTAAGAAATTCTTAAGCAATGCCTTAAGAAAGACCTAGGGCTGCTACAGGGGTTGTTTTTTAATTTGGGTTTAACGTCGATTTCAACTGCACGGTCATTTGATGACAGGGTTGTTACCCTTCATTTGCAGGAAATTCACAAACCTGCTACCGACATTACCCTAAAGCAGCCTGGCTTGGCCGGAATGCCAGCATCACGAAGTGGCGTTGCTTAACTTCGGTCATACTACGAGAACTTTCAACGCGCTATCGATGCTGGCACTGAAGGGTTTATTTAATCCAAGTTTATTTAAATTTATTCTTCCAGAGTGATATGACCTTTCAGTTAAACCCGAATTGAAAAAAAAATCTTCCAGCCAGTCTGTTCCGGTAGCTCAGTGGTAAAGGCGGCACTCTGTAGATCTAAAGATTCCAGATGTTGCGGGTTCGAAACCCAGCCGGGACATGACAAGTTATCCTCCCATTTGGAATTTTTACCATATAATAATAATACCACCAGACGAGGTTAATACTTACAGCATTTTCTACCACCCAACCCTCAGAGCCTTTTTTTATGTGGTCATAAACTCAAATTAATGAGGAAAATTCATGCACTGGGTGGGATTCGAACCAACGAATCCCTACACTACCTGGATTACTAGACCAGCGCGTTAACCATTTGACTACCAGTGCACGTTTAGTACGTCTTGGGCTTACTGCTAGAAAAATGGGACTTAATAGTCCTAATCGGGTAGTATAAATAAGGCGATATTATTATTATTATTGATAACTTCCAACCACTGAAAAAATTGGAAGAAATATTTTATTTGTAAGATGTTCATTATGTTGTTTTGTATACAGGGTGTCCCACCAAACTTGGACACCTCAAATTACTCGGCCCCTGAAAGAGTTTTTGAAAAATAAAAAAATCTAGGGTACATGTGCTGATTATGCGGTTTCAGTTATGAATTTTTTTTTATACAGGGTGGTTCAAAAGTCAGAAATTGAGGTGTCAACTTTCGATTTTTAAATAGATCGACCTGAATTTTATTTGATAATTTTACTTCTAAATGATGTCTGAGTACTTTTTTAAACAAAAATTTTACATACAGGGTGGTTTTTTTTCGACCAATTTTTTTTCTAAATCTTGAATAACTCAAGTTCGTTTAATTTTTTCGATAAAAAGAAGGGAATGTGTTTGTGTAATGAATACACGCACTTTCAATTGGCGTCAAAAATTTTTATACAGGGTGGTTCACAAGTGAAATAATGACTTGATTTTTTTTAAAACCGAGTTTTTTTAATTTTTTATTTAGGATTAATAATTCTCGTCTAATTTTACACATTTTTCGTTGGTCATATCGAAAAACAAAACTAAAGTGTTGTACAGGGTGAGACATAATTTTTTTGTAACACCCTGTATATGGGCAGTCAAAGAGACGAAAAATTAAATATAAAGACTAAATATGCAAGAAAAACTTTGATTTTCAATTAAACTAAAAAGTTATGGTGTTTTAACTAATATTGTCGCATGGACCACCCTGTAGATATTTTCTTAAACCATCATATGGGTAGTCGAAACTGTCTAAAATTCAACGAGGAGTCCAAATCTGAAAGAAAAAAAAATGAATTCAAAAAGCCATGCTCAATTTAGTGTCTACACCTACCTACTTTTTATTTCAAGTTTTAAAATCATTCAGTGTGGACACCAAATTGAAAATGGCTTCAAATTCGTGTTTTTTACTTGTTTTTCCCACATGATTCGAAGTGTTCGTTGAATTTTATACAACTTAGAGTACCTACATGATAGTTTAAGAAAATATCTACAGGGTGGTCCATGCGACAATATTAGTTAAAAAACCATAACTTTTTAGTTTAATTAAAAATCAAAGTTTTTCTTGCATATTTAGTCTTTATATTTAATTTTGCGTCTCTGTGACTGCCCATATACAGGGTGTTACAAAAAAATTATGTCTCACCCTGTACAACAATTTAGTTTTGTTTTTCGATATGACTAACGAAAAATGTGTAAAATTAGACGAGAATTATTAATCCTAAATAAAAAATTAAAAAAACTCGGTTTTAAAAAAAATCAAGTCATTATTTCACTGGTGAACCACCCTGTATAAAATTTTTTGATGTCAATTGAAAGTGCGTGTATTCATTACACAAACACATTCCCTTCTTCTTATCGAAAAAATTAAACGAACTTGAGTTATTCAAGATTTAGAAAAAAAATTGGTCGAAAAAAAACCACCCTGTATGTAAAATTTTTGTTTAAAAAAGTACTCAGGAACCATTTAGAAGTAAAAATATCAAATAAAATTCAGGTCGATCCTATTAAAAATCGAAAGTTGACACCTCAATTTCTGACTTTTGAACCACCCTGTATAAAAAAAATTTCATAACTGAAACCGCATAATTAGCACATGTACCCTAGATTTTTTTTTATTTTTCAAAAACTCTTTCAGGGGCCGAGTAATTTGAGGTGTCCAAGTTTGGTGGGACACCCTGTATAAAAAAAATGTGTATAAGTCATAGAATTTTTGAGTTATCTTATTTGTGTTAATCACGTTTGTGATAATCACAATTAATCAAACTCGCTTTACTAAATCTTTGCTGAAACCGAGACTTGAACCACCGACCTCCAGGTTACAAGTCCCTCGCCTTATCGATTAAACTAAAGTCAGTTCATTGCATTATTGATACTAGTTTATAGTGTCCCAGCCAGACGATGAAATTATTTTATCACTGGTAGAAGACATCCTTAGTCTTCGTGGTGTTGTCTTGGAGGGATTACGTACGACGTGGTCTGGTCAAACCTCCTTAATCTTCGGTAATCTCCGGTAACGTTCGTCTTAATCCTCCTTGGTTGTAAATCAAAGGCTAGACTAGAATTCGTAAGCCGCCCCGGCGTCGGATGGAGAGGGGACGGGAGATTACCAGCTTAGTGACTGCGCGCTCAAGCTCTGCTTGGACAATGCGTCATAGAATTAGACATGAGGGATTTTACAGTTCATCTGTGCGGTAGGAATCACGATTTTTACTTGAGAGAATATGAGATATAGGTATTATTCAACAATTTTGATCAATCTCTATTTACATTTTTTTATATACAGGTACAGTGAAAAGGTAAAATTAATTGATCAAGGGTGGTGATAATGCCTTTGGCATTCTCTTCCTATATATGTACATAAGATTAATTTGAACCTGGATAGACTGAATATAAGAAAAACTTTCATATAGTAGAAGATTTTCCGGGTTCAATTTATCTCTCTTTGAGGTAAAATAACCGCTTTTTAACACGTTGAGCGCCGCAGGACCCCATGGGGGCTTTTTCTATACTATCAACTGGTACCTAAACCCATATGGGGGCTTTAAAGTATGACCTTAGTTTATGTACACTAAGCCCCTATGGGGGTGTTGTATCAATGTATTTCTTATGAAGGAATTATTGCCGTGGCCTAAAGCTATAACGTGATGGTCTTGGTTCTGAGCAATCTTATTTTTTAGCTGAGATATGTGATTTTGAAAATTGACCAATTTTTGCTTGGAACAGACAAAAGTTTACCTCAAAATCATGCGGGGCTCAACGTGTTAAGTGACAGATGGATATAAGATAAATAAAAAAAATTGCGGTTCCTTAAGTTCTCTAATATCATTGTTTGATTGTAATCTATGAGATACATTTCTCACCTGTAACTATCAGTATCAAATACTAGATCTCAAGTATCCTATTAGTCAAAATAACTCATTTATCTGTGTTACCTATCTATATCCATCATTGAATCGTAGCAAAACCCTCTAATTCAACATTACAGTGTTTTACTTCCGAGAATATTGTAGTTCTGAAAAAGTTGCAAGCTCTTCAATAGATTTGGTTTCGTGCCTAATATTTTTGATTTATTGCTATGTGCAAAGCTCAAAAACTACACAATTGATTTTACGTGGTCCGATAGAAAGCCTAGAAATTCTTTGGCGATGTAGATATTCAATGACGTATATTTTTGGCAGATATGGGCCATTTTGTTTTTCATTTAATGAATTTATAGAATTCCTTACGTACATTATTATGCAGGGCTAAATTATAGAACAGAATTGAAGTTGAGCTATGATGCGCTATGATTGGTTGAATTCCGACTTGAGGGCGTGTCTGGCCTTTCTTAACATGAATTCTGTTTCATAATTTGGCCCTTTATCGAGTTATCTGAGTTTTTTCAATTTTTTAAAATAATAATATCTAATTTCCTTTCTGTTTCCAGGTAAATTTGTGGTTTCTGCTTTCATTTTGATCCGTACATCTGGTAAGATAAAAAATCCGATTTTAAAATTAGATTGTGTCTGTTTTAACTGAATGTAGGTCAATAGATTAGGTAGAAGGGTTGGGCGGAAGAGATTGCCACAGGCAATAACCCGCCCTTTAGGTAGGGTATTAGCTTTTTTTCTCTTTTTTGTTCTTGTTTCTTTTGTGTTCAATTCTTATAGCATCTACTTGGCATCTTTGCTTACTGGGTAATGGTTCAATTGAGTACATTTTTCGCTACCTTACTTTTGGCTAATCCGTAGGTAGGTAGGTGTTGGTAGGAGGTAGTAGTAGAGTCTTTTTTTACTTACTAAAAAGTATAATGTAGCATTAACCAGGCGAGGTCAATGCTCAAAGCGTTTTTTACCATGCAGCTAAACCTCAGAGTCTTATTATTATGTGGTCACAAACTCAAATTAATGAGAAAAAATTCATGTTCTGAGTGGGATTTGAACCAACGGATCCCTATGTTACCTGGAATACCAGACTCGCGCGTTAACCACTTTGCTAGTTCACGTGTGCACAAGAATTTAAATGAAAATTTCTGCACTACCCTCTAAAATTGTGATATAATAGCACAATGTAGGTTCACATATTTATATTTATTTTTTTATTAGCTTGCTAGAGGATACTATGAGCTCACAAGTCAATAAATGAAATGAATTCCATCTATTTTACTTTCATAATATGACATTTCCTGGAAAATTGCTGATTTTCTGCTTTCTATGTGGTTTTGAGTATCGAAAATGAAATTTTCCGGTTTTCACAAGCTTGATGTCCTTTTGAATTTAACCCTAGAGTGGTGAAAAAGAATAGTTAAAAGAGTGAAAAATCTAACATATTTATTTTACCGTTTTTAGGACGATTTTTCGTGAAATATTTTGTTATAACTTAAGAAGTAGGCTGAATAAGTATGTTAAAAAACACTTAAATTCGTTTAGTCACATGTGGTCATTATCTTCCGCTGCAGGGTGGGCGCATTGTTGGCAACTGAAAATCGGCAAGAATGATGTTGTCCACACACTGGAACATGGCAGCTGACACATTTATATTGTGTGCGATTTCCGGACCTTTCAACTCGGACGAATTACGCACACTAACAATGAATTCCCCGTAATTTCTTGATCGGCACATCAAAGAAAACAATATTCTAGAAAGCTAGACGAAAATCTGACTTTATTCTACCACCAGTTTAAACTGGTTTAAGGTGCCAATCAATTCGAATGTTTAAAAATATTCTATACAGCACACCACTCACGGGTTAAAGTTGTCGAAAAATTGCGCATTTACCTGGTAAACGTTTTACGCCTAATTACTATTCACTTTTCACCTTTTTCATTAGAGGTCCTTTCAAATTCTGTTTGTGGATTTTTGACAAAATAAATTATTTGAGGACGAAGTAAATTTCATATGCGATGACGTAATGAGATAAAATACCACCTTTGCATAGAACTCTGCATGTCAAAGAGTCAAAAAAGGGATTTTTTTTTAATATCCATAACTGAACAATATCCCAAAGTCTCATTCCGACCTTTTTCCGTCAAACCTATTATTTCTTACCTGTTCACAGGGCTATACCTACTAAAAAAAAAGATGAGTATTTCAAAGCCATTTTATTTCGTAGCCATGAAACAGGAGCTACTGTAGACGCTTGTGTTCTATTTTGTAGACTGGCCATCCCGTAGATGCCTCCCCTCTGATGAGCGAGAAGTGACACAATACGTCCCAATTAGGTGCTAGATCAACACGATACAAATCATCAACGTTTACAAGAAAAATAATTGCATATTAGTATGCTTATTATATGATATCATCAAATGTATGTAAAAGGAGTTATCAATACCATGGGCAATTTTTGGATTGCATAAGCATTTTTGTACCTAGATAGAGCATTCTCTTAATACTAAGAAATGAATGTATTATCTTTATAAACATACGGGTCGTGGCAGATGACACTAAATCATTATAGAGCAATATTATCTAATAATAAAAAAATGAAAATAAACGATTAAGCAATCACTTAAAAGTAAAAATATTTATTCAATTAGAATTAGAAAAAAACCTGCTGGCCATACTTTTGTGTGTTATACCTACTTTATGTAGTTTTAAAAATTGATTTTTTATTTCATCTGAATATAGATATTTTTATATCATAATTTATTAATAATTGTTTTTCCAATATATGGAAACACGTGCATATGAAAATTTGAACAAATTCAATAAGAGAGAGAGGGAAAAAAGAGAGAAATAGGGGGGAGAGAGGAGATGTGTGTATTGAAGAGAATAAATAAATGAGTGAAAAATAAATTTATGAAAAATACGTAGCTTGGGCGTGAAGAGTGTGAGAGAATGAGGGATGTGTTAGAAAAAAGGGGAGAGAGTGAAAGAGAGAGAGAGAGAAAGACGGATAGAGAGAGAGAAAGAGAGAAAGAGAGAGAGAGAGAGAGAGAGGGCCTCGTTTGATGTTTGAATATTACGAAGAAAAAAAAATGTTCCCTAATGAGTAGAATATTGCAAAATATTGCATATCGATTGCACGTGCTAAGTAATGAGCGAATAAAAAAAAATACAGAGACAATTATTACGGACACAACACTTCCTCGTGAATGGTTGCATCATCGTGGTATAATATACAGGGTGTTCATAAAGTCCCACCTCACCTCCCGTACCTCAAAAACGCCTGAAAATATAAAGAAACGCTAAAACCCGTATTCCTTAATTTTATTAAGGGAAAAAAATGCCTACACTGCCCCAGTCAGGCTGGGCACGGACCAACTCTAATATTTTAAACAGAATGGTACGTCTTGTGGCATATTGTTTTAATGGCCTCATTAACCCGTGAGTACACGCACATAGGGAAAAATTCTCACACGCTCGGCAAAAACGCTAGAACTTGATCGATATTGGTCCTAACCTGTAGGGACCTGGAGTAGCTGTTGATAATATGTTTATCTAGATGTATCCACAGTCCCTTGAGCTATTTTCAATTTCTGTTGCCCGTGACGTGGCGAAAAGTTCAGATCGGTCTGAAATGTGAGATTTTTTTTCATCGCGCGTGTACAGACGTAACTTTTTTTTTGAGAGAGTTTTTTTTCTGTTACTAACTATTTAGTTTAATTTAATTAATTATTTATAATAATTAGTTTTAGTAATTAATTAATATAATAATAACAATTGTTTTAAATAAATAAATATATTTTTTTATAGAAAATTAGTGTGTTTACCTACCAAATTCGTGATTGTTCACTATTGTTATAATAATTATTATAACGATTTTTAACTAACAAAATATAAACTTTTAACTAACATTAATTAAATTTATTTGTAATAATATTAGGTAGTTAGGTACCTTCCTACACTTTTTTTGCTAGATACTGAAATAATTAGTATTCTTTGTAATCTTTCTCCACCTACTATAATGGGTACCTACCTACCTACTTACCTCCTGGTATAATCTAAGTACATTTATTTTTTTATCGTTTCTGTTTTTAGCTTTTAGAAGTACCTAAACAAATATAATTACATAATATTCTTGATTATAAGATATATTGTGAATTGCCCTACAAACTTATGTCACTATGGCTTACGATGAACAAATTTTGGAAAAAAAAAAAAAATTCAAATCAGGGGTTCGAACTGCAACCATTTGGAAAAAAAATTGCTAAAATTACTTTAAATATCTTTTAAATACATAAGTCAACTTAATGTATCTTAAAAATATTATATAACTCTTCAAGCAGAACGAAATACAAAGCAAAACCAGGTGTGTAGAATTTTTTTCATCGCGCGTGCACAGACGTTCGGATTTTTAGCGCGTGTACTCACAGGTTAAGAGAAGTTAATTTCTATAATAACTATCGTAGTTCACTTAAAATTATTTTAAGTGAACTACGACATACTGTTCTCGACATACAGGGTCGGTCGTGTTAGCTAATATCCTGTTCTGACCTTTAATTAGACATATTCTGACAAATAATTAGGTTACACCTTGTTCGAAAGGTTTCGTAGGAGGTAACATTGAAATTTATCCTTCGGAAACATACGGTTCACGAGTTATTGGTGAGAACGTAGGGATTTTAGCCAGGACGGTCGACCCTGTATCTCGAGAACGATAATGTTGCACCTCGGTGAAATTAAATTTATTGTAATGAACTTCTCTTAACAAGGGTTTTGAAACAATATGCCACAAGACATACTATTCCATTTGAGATTTTAAAGTTGATCCGTGCCCAACCTGTTTGGTGACTGGGGCAGTGAGGGCATTTTTTTTTCTTCTGCTGAA
Organism: Bactericera cockerelli; assembly: GCA_024516035.1. Taxonomy (NCBI): domain Eukaryota; kingdom Metazoa; phylum Arthropoda; class Insecta; order Hemiptera; family Triozidae; genus Bactericera; species Bactericera cockerelli. The sequence goes on along the minus strand of CM044962.1, from coordinate 18,744,541 downwards.
ACTAAATCCATGTTCGTTTATTATTCTAAAAATGTGTGATAGTTTTCGTTCTAGAGGTGCTGCAGTTCCACAGCTAATTACCACCGGCCTCGCCCGGTGATAATAATTATAAGATAAACAAAGCCGAGAACTTCCTATAATATGATTGATTTGCATTCTGCACGCAGCAAGGATTTCATACACCTCGGGTCTGGCGATGGATAGATCCCCGGGGATGATTAAGTGGTGAATAGAGGGGACGCTGACTGTATAATCCGGGATAATTAACAACATGCATTTGACGAATAAGAGATAAAGAGGCGAGAGAGAGGGAAAGACAGACATAGAGATAGGGAGAGAGGGCAACAGGGAGAAAGGGAGAGAGAAAGAGAGGGAGAGAGGGAGAGAGAGAAGGAGAGAGGGAGAGAAGGAGAGAGGGAGAGAGAGAGGAAGTCCACTTTTATGGTCTCTAGGAAAGTCCTCTTTTCTCTTACTCTTTTCGAGACATCTTCATTTCTTACTTTCTCTGTACATTTGATTCCTTCCATTCTCCTCCACAACCAATTTTCAAAGCTCTCTAAATATTTCTCTTCCTTCTTCCTTTTCACCCAGCTTTCAAATCCATATAAAACTATACTACATACATAGCATTTGGCAAACCCAATTCTTAAACTAATTGGTATTTTTTTGCATTTAATAGACCTTTTATCTTAATATACAGGGTGTAACAGACTAAATGTAAAATCTCTTAAGAGGTGGTAGTATAAATCATTTCCAACCATTAATGTTCTATAACACTTTTGATTTAACTCAGTGGTTCTCGAGATATTATTTTTTTGAATTATTTTTACAAGTCCCCTGCCGCTCGACAAAGAATGGCATCTAACTCCGTAAATACAATAGATGAAGCAATAGATTTAACTTTTTCCATAAGATAACAATATTTCACTATTATTTAGACTACATTTATTCTTAAAAAGTGCACACGGACTGAAAAAAATTGGCAGCAGCGAAAAATTTATCGCGAACATGAAATCCACTTGAAACTTCAGCCGCCATTTTCTCAAAATACTGCCCTCATAAAGTATTAGTTTCATTTATGTAAAAACTTGCTTGAAGTCTTATCTTTCAGAAAATATGACACACTTGATATAAAACTTTCATTTTTTATTGAAACCAAGAGAAATAAAAAAAAAGTCAGTCAGTACTACTAACTGTACCTACTAGGCTACCATCCTACTTTTACCTAGGGAACTAATTTTTTTCTTCAATTTGACAAATTATGGTTGCCATTTATTTTCCAACGGCCCAAAAGTTTGCCTCAGTAGACTCTTAACTTGGAGGTCACTGGTTCGAGTCTCAAGTGTGGCAAAATAGTATGTACGTATCCATGTATGATACTTTTAGCTGTGGTGCTTCAGAAATCAATATTAATCGTAATTGTTCATTTGTTCATAAGAGGAAAGGGTCTCAATGATAAAATGGTTTGAATGAAATGAAACATAACAATGTACCTACATAGTTAACACCCACAGGTTAAGGTGGTACGGTAAATACTGAACATTCATAGGTTGGTACATAGAGGTACAAATTATTATGTTAGTAGGTACCGAATTTTAATAAAACACATGGAATACTAAAATATTAAGGTCAATTAGTAGTCACCGTGGCAGAGTGAGTTAGCGTGCTAGGCGTTGCACGCATGGTGACCTGGGTTCGATCCCCAGCGGGACAGGAGTTTTTCTGCTCTGTACTTGGATGTTCGGGGTCCACTCATACCTCGTGAGGAAAAATCAGTAGTTACTTGTATGAGTAACGACCAGTGGCGGCATTACCAGAGTAAAAAGAAATTAATGTAATAGAATAATTCGAAAAGTAAAGGAGGCTCTTAGTAATGCTGCGCTACCCACAAAAAATGGGAAGAGGCCTTGTGCTTCACTACAAATAAAACCATACATACATACTAAAATATTAAGGTCAATTAATCACGATCGTGGTGTCACAATAGCTCAAACTCGTCTTACTAAATATTTGCCATACTTGAGACTCGAACCAGTGACCTCCAAGTTAAGAGTCCGCAGCGTTATCAATGAATCGACTGAGGCTAACTTTTTGGGCCGTTGGAAAGTCAATGACAACCATAATTTGTCAAATTGAAGAAAAAAATTAGTTCCCTAGGTAAAAGTAGGATGGTAGCCTAGTAGGTAGAGTTAGTAGTACTGACTGACTTTTTTTTAGTTTCTCTTGGTTTCAATAAAAAATGAAAGTTTTATATCAAGTGTGTCATATTTTCTGAAAGATAAGACTTCAAGCAAGTTTTTACATAAATGAAACTAATACTTTATGAGGGCAGTATTTTGAGAAAATGGCGGCTGAAGTTTCAGGTGGATTTCATGTTCGCGATAAATTTTTTGCTGCTGCCAATTTTTTTCAGTACGTGTGCACTTTTTAAGAATAAATCTAGTCTAAATAATAGTGAAATATTGTTATCTTATGGAAAAAGTTAAATCTATTGCTTCATCTACTGTATTTACGGAGTTAGATGCCATTCTTTGTCGAGCGGCAGGGGACTTGTAAAAATAATTCAAAAAAATAATATCTCGAGAACCACTGAGTTAAATCAAAAGTGTTATAGAACGTTAATGGTTGGAAATGATCTATACTACCACCTCTTAAGAGATTTTACATTTAGTCTGTTACACCCTGTATAAATGTCAAAGTCACTGACTGATCATTGCTCTACAGCCCAAACCGTAAGTCCTAGGAAGCTAAAAATTTGGTATGTAGCTTTGTCTTATAGTCTAGATGTGCAATAAGACGGGATTTTTCGAAATTCCCACTACAACACCTGCCATTGGCGAAAAAGGATTTTTTGATTTCACGGCCATGCCTCGGCCCGCGAAGCGGACGACAGCCCGCTAGTATTAGTATAATTATGCACTTTTTTCCATTTCAATTCTTTTTTTTTTATGTCTTCTACTGTATTTCCTTCAAAATTCACTATGGCACCAAGGCATAAAGATTTTATCTGTTCAAGTACTATTCCACTCAAGGTTATATTTAATCTGGTGTCTTCTTTGACAATTTTCTTTGCTTTACTTTTTCCTACATTGATTCTCATTCTATTTTGTTCTCCCACTCTACTTACTCTTGGTAACATGATTTGTAAATCTTCTTGTAATTCCAATATCTCTCAAAATTTTCATTAGTATCTTCCAATCAACTCCATCAAATGTTTTTCGTCAGTCCACAAAACATTAGAATAATTCTCTATTCACTTCTGATACTCTTTCACCTAAAATTCTCTATCATCCAATAGCATCTCTTGTTCCCTTACCTTTCCTAAAACCAAATTGATCCTCTTCTATATTCACTTCAATTTTCTTATCAATTCTTTTCAATATTATTCTACTTATAGCTTTAGTGAGATGAAATATTCTACTTATAGCTTTAATGAGCTGATTGATCTATAATCTTTGCATTCTATGCCATTCATCTTTTTTGGTGGAGGTATTAAAATTGTCTTGAGCAAATCACCAGGCCATTTCCCATTTAATACATATATGAATGGGTGAGTAGAAGAACCAGGAATGTCAAAAATCGACTTTTCAGGAAAGCAGAAATAAGATTTGTCTTATTTTTGCTTTCCTGATGCTAATGAGTATAATAAAATTAAATTTTACATTCCTTGTTATTCGACAAGATTCTCACAACTAGGTACTAATACCGCTAGCAAAAGTGGTCAGTTATTTTGTTACATTCCTTGATTTAAATCAGATTTTTTTTCCGCTTCCCCCACTTTAAAATCGAAAAAAATTATACTTTTAAGGGGTATTTCTCCTTCATATTCACAGAGATGATAGAAAAGAGTGCATTCTTTCTTATTCTACGAAGAAAAAAAAAATCGATTTTTGACATTCCTGGTTCTTCTACTCACCCATTCATATTTTATTTATCAATTTGATTATTTTTGTAATTGCTTCTGGACCTAGGACTTTCAGTGCTTCGGATGGAATATGGTCTCAACCTACTTATTCTTCAAATCATTTATGGCATTTTCTACTTCCCATTTCTCAATCATTGGACCTTTTTCATCTTCATCTCTTATATTCTCTGATTCAACATTCATATCACCATTATTCAAGTCGGACTGATAAAATTCTTCAATGTATTCTTTCCATATTACTTTTGTTTCTTCTATACAAGTTGTATACATTTCCTTCCTTATTGATCATTCCTTGTTTAGATATTGTTCTTCTTTGTAAGACTTCTTGCTGTATTGTATAGTTCTTCTGTTTTACCTTTTTTTTTTCCATTTCCTTAATCTTTGTAGTTCATCAATCCATTCAGCTGTGGCGTTATCTGTTATTCGCCTCAATTTATTGTTTAAATTTCTGTACAATTTTTTTCCTTCGTCTATATTATTCATATATCTATTTCCCTTTTTTAATTATTTTTTACATAATTTACATAATTGCTTATAATTTGGAAATATTAAAAAATATTTACTGATATTAGATTGCCAATATATTCAATCATGATGGAGCTCTATATTCAATGTTATAGAGGTTAGATTACCAAAATTCAAAATTCAGAACCAAAATTTAGATAACAGTTTTTGTCCAGAAAGAGAGAGAGAAAGAGAGAGAAATATAAAGAGAGAGAAACAGATGGAGCGAGAGGTAGTGAGAGTGTGAGACAGGGAGAGAGAGAGAGAGGAAGAGAGAAAGAGATGGAGAGGGATGTAAAGAAAGAAATAAAAAGAGAAAGGGAGAAATAGAAAGAGAGAGAGAACGAGAGAGAGAGAAAACGAGAGAGAGAGAGGGACAGAGAGAAGTTGTGGGAAAGAGAGGGAGAGGTATAAATTCGGTGTTATTATCCAATTAAATTGCAGTCAACAGGATAAACTGCACACCGAGACACATGGATCTCGGAAAAGTGGGAAAGAGAGAGAGAGAGAGAGAGAGAGAGAGAGGATAAATTCAGTGTTAGCCAATTAAATTGCAGTCAACAGGAAACTCCATGTATCACTGACATACGAACCAATAGCGAGAAGTGTATTGGAAGAGTATGGAGGGTAATTGGAGGAGAAAGAGGAGATTTAGAATTGTAGGAATAGAAGAACATGCACATTTCTAGGATAAGGAGGAGATGTAGAATTGAAAGATCAGTAAGAGACGTAGAATTTTAGGAGATGGAGAAGATGTAGAAATGCAGGAGAAGGAGAATTTGTAGAATTTTAGTCTAAGGTGAAGATGTGAATTTGTTGGATGAAGAGAAGATTCAGAATTGTAGGAGAAGGAGAAGATGTGGATTTATAGGATAAAGAGAAGATTCAGAATTGTAGGAGAAGGAGAAGATGTGGATTTATAGGATAAAGAGAAGATTCAGAATTGTAGGAGAAGGAGAAGATGTGGATTTATAGGATAAAGAGAAGATTCAGAATTGTAGAGAAGGAGAAGATGTGGATTTATAGGATAAAGAGAAGATTCAGAATTGTAGGAGAAGGAGAAGATGTGGATTTATAGGATAAAGAGAAGATTCAGAATTGTAGGAGAAGGAGAAGATGTGGATTTATAGGATAAAGAGAAGATTCAGAATTGTAGGAGAAGGAGAAGATGTGGATTTATAGGATAAAGAGAAGATTCAGAATTGTAGGAGAAGGAGAAGATGTGGATTTATAGGATAAAGAGAAGATTCAGAATTGTAGGAGAAGGAGAAGATGTGGATTTATAGGATAAAGAGAAGATGTGGATTTATAGGATAAAGAGAAGATTCAGAATTGTAGGAGAAGGAGAAGGTGTGGATTTATAGGATAAAGAGAAGATTCAGAATTGTAGGAGAAGGAGAAGATGTGGATTTATAGGATAAAGAGAAGATTCAGAATTGTAGGAGAAGGAGAAGATGTGGATTTATAGGATAAAGAGAAGATTCAGAATTGTAGGAGAAGGAGAAGATGTGGATTTATAGGATAAAGAGAAGATGTGGATTTATAGGATAAAGAGAAGATTCAGAATTGTAGGAGAAGGAGAAGATGTGGATTTATAGGATAAAGAGAAGATTCAGAATTGTAGGAGAAGGAGAAGATGTGGATTTATAGGATAAAGAGAAGATGTGGATTTATAGGATAAAGAGAAGATTCAGAATTGTAGGAGAAGGAGAAGATGTGGATTTATAGGAGAAAGAGAAGATGTGGATTTATAGGATAAAGAGAAGATTCAGAATTGTAGGAGAAAAGAAGATGTAGATCTGTAAGATAAAGAAATAGACGAGATGTAAAATTGTAGAATAAGGACAAAGAGGAGATGTAGAATTATTGTATGATGAGGAGAAAAAAAATAGAAAAATGTAGAATAAGGAGAATCAGATTGAGAATTCATTTATTTAATTAATGAGTGACGGGAGGTACCCGTTTTTTTATATATAAAAAAATAAAATAAAAAATCTTTGTATAGTTCCTGTACGTCTTCATGTTTTTCAAATGAACTTTTCAATCATTATCTTCTATGTTGTCATAATCTTCTATAAATTAAATTTTAAATACCTTAGCATCACTAGATTTAATATTTTTAGTCTATTGTTGTTCGCTTTTGTAAAAGAAAAAAAAAAAAAAAAAAAAAAAATTGCTTCGTTTCTTTTTTATTCATTAGGTATGTTATTTTTTAAGGCAAAGGTCAGATATTTTGGTCCACCCTGTATAAACAGCACAGCGTAGAGCTCCTCTACTCTACATTTACTGATTCTATCGTACAAAAATTTGCTCTCTGTTTTTTATTTGTTTTTAGTGTTAAATTACCGTTATTTTTTATTTCCTATGTGTTAATTGACGTATTTTTGTTCGCTGGATCCGAATTTGTAATTAGATTTTTTGTGTGACGTTTTATAAAAAAGTTCTGTTTCGTGAATTGTTTTTTCTTTGTTCATACGCAAGCCTAGGTGAGGTACTAGATACATATTATCATATAGCTAATATCTATCTCTACCTACCTAATATTCAAACCTAACGGTCCCCTATCACTTTGAATCAATATTTGACCTTGAAATACTTGGATTATTTCATTCATTTGCTTTATCGGTTATCTTCTACCCACCGCCTACCATGCCGTCTTCGGTCCCGAACCAGTTACCTGAGAATTCCAGTGCTTCTACTAGTGTACCTATTGACAAGTACGTTAGTCAGTTAGAGAAACGTGTGACTGAACAGGAGCAACTGATAAGTCTGCTGAACAAGAGAATAGCCGAGCTGACGTCATCTGGGTTGAACCTGGGATCTGAGGCTGGGTGTTCTCGAGTTGGTGCGGAGGACCGCGGCGACTCAAATGGCAAGGATCGTGGTGTTTCCTTTGTTGGATCCCGGAAATCTGACGTCGTGACAACGGTTCCATACACAAAGTACACACCTTACTTTGTGTCTAGACTAAATCCTGATGTGTCCGCGGAAGCTTTGGCCAAGGATCTGATGTCTAATGTTCCTGACCTGTCTTCTGTCAAGTGTTCAAAGATGAAGTCACGCCATTCATCCTACTCATCATTTCACTTGGTCATTCAGGCGGATCAATGTCACCTGGTCGCGTCTGGGGGTGCCTGGCCTGAAGGTTCCTTTGTGAAGATTTTTAGTGGTCGGTTGCTGCCTCAGTATGTTGTGGAGACATATGACAGCAGCGGCCCACCTCATAAATCATTCGGTAAGGGTCCGGCCAAGAAAACGGGAGACCAATCTGGGAAAGCTCCATTGAAGAAGCCATCTGTTACTAAGAGCGCTGTGAAGCATTCGGACTCGGCTGGACCTTCTTCCCTAAACACCTCTGGGAGTGGGTCCACGGATACTCAGGAGCCGGTAGCGGTTCTTGCGGCTAAGTTTGATGCCAGTAGTTCGGCTTCAAAAAACTCCGAGCGAAAAGTTCTTCCGCCTCGAAAAGCGAAGAACGTTTAACTTCACTGACATGCTATTATCATAACGCTGGCGGTATCAAATCCAAGTTGAATAATTTAAGACAAATTGTTAATGTTTCTATTTATGATTTTATTTTTCTTGACGAAACTTGGTTAAATGATGATATATCTGAAAGTGAAGCTAAATTTCAAAACTACGAGGTTTACCGTTGTGACAGAGATCTGTCACGGTGGGGTTTTGGCTCGGGGTGGGGGTACGTTAATAGCAGTAAATAGTAGGTTTAAATCCCATAGGATCACTGTTAGTCCGCCTTCTTTTCCTTATGAACATGTTTTTGTTTTTGTTCAGGTTGGTGCTACTAGCTTACTATTGTGCTGCGTCTACCTTCCACCATGTACCGTTCAGGAGGCCTATGTTGAGCACTGTACTGTTGTCGAGGATCTTTGCTGCAGATTTCCTGAGTCCAAGGTTATTGTTGTGGGTGATTACAATTTGAGAAATGCAATATGGAGTATCGATGAGGATTCGTCTATGGTTGTAGACTGTCCTCTCTCGTCATCAGCTGTTCATGTGTGTGAGTCGTTCAACAGTGTTTCACTCTACCAGGTTAATACCCTTCCTAATAACCATGGGGTCTTCCTTGATCTCTTGTTTACGAATGACGTTAGCGTAACTACAAGCCCCTGTGTAGATCCATTACTGTCGGATAACTTTCACCATAATTCTTTCTCATTTGAAATCCCCGTTCCTCATGGGTGTGAGCTTCTTTCAAGAGATAGTACTGTCTATGATTATGCCAAATGTGACTTGGTTGGTTTGAATCGATATTTAAAAAATGTTGATTGGTCTTTTCTTTCCCTGTATACTGATGTCGAAATTGTTACTGAAACTTTTTACGACATTCTGTTAACAGGCATATCATCAACCACACCACGGAAACGCGTGTTTCATTCAAGTTTTCCCGTTTGGTTTTCGAAAGAACTTAGACAGACTATCTTCGAGAAGAAAAAAGCTCATGTGGTTTACAAAAAATCTGGACTGCAGTCAGACTATATCTGTTTTTCAAGGTTACGTTCCCGATGTAATTATCTTAACAAACATTGTTATGATGATTACTTGAAAAAGTCTGACGAAAGTTTGAAATCCAACCCTCGGTCTTTTTGGAAGTTTGTAAATGTCACTCGGAAAATTGATGGATTTCCCAAAAATATGTATTTGAATGACGTAGCTAGTAGCAATGGTGACGAGTCTGCCAATTTATTCAGCACATCTTTCTCGACTGCGTATGTGTCTTCTAACCGTCCTATTCCAGTTTATCCTCTGCTGAATAGTATTGACTTTGATGTTTTTTCGTTGTCTTCTTTTGAGATTTTCAAAGCACTTTCGGCACTTACAGAGAAATATTCTTCTGGTCCAGACGGCGTTCCTCCTTATATTCTAAAGAAATGTGCATCTTCTTTGGCTACTCCTTTATCGTTCTTGTTCAATTTATCTATGTTTTCAGGAGTATATCCAACCTTGTGGAAATCTAGTTATGTCTTTCCTATTCATAAAAGCGGGGATCGTTCCAATATATCGAATTACCGAGGTGTCTGCATACAATCTTCTATACCTAAAGTCCTTGATAAATTGGTTTCATCAAAACTGTCATTTGCCTGTAAGCAGTTTATATCTGATCATCAACATGGGTTTATGGCCAAGAGGTCGACAGTTACCAATCTTTTGTGTTTCCAGAATGACATTTTGAGTTCTCTTCAGTGTGGCAATGAGGTCCATGCCATCTATACTGACGTTGCAAAGGCTTTTGACCGAGTAAATACCAAATATCTTATTGCCAAATTAAGATCCTATGGCATAGGCGAGACCTTTCTTCGTTGGTTGGACAGCTCCTTCACCGACCGTTCTCAAATTGTAAAAATTGGTGACAGTGTTTCAGGTTCAATTCTTGTGTCATCTGGAGTTGGTCAAGGTAGCCATTCCGGTCCGCTTTTGTTCAGTCTTTTCTTCAATGATCTCTCTAATGTCATTAAATATTCTTCTTTCCAAATGTTTGCAGATGATGTGAAGATTTACAAAGCTATAGCTAGCGAGGATGATTGCATTCTCTTGCAGAAGGATTTAACATCATTCAGCCAATGGCTAAAACTCAATGGTTTGCAACTTACCTTGAGTAAGTGTGCTCATATGTCCTTCTCTAGATGCAGGGAGCCCAGTAGCTTTACATACTGTATTGATTCACAACCTCTCAAACATGTCGAACAAATCAAAGATCTGGGTGTCAGTCTTGATCCGACCTTATCGTTTTCTACCCATATCGCCAATCTCTCAATGCGATGCCATCGAATCCTCGGTTACATTTTTAGAACATCAAAAGGCTTGTCTTCTTCTTCATTTAGACTTCTTTATTTCTCTCTGGTTCGATCCTTACTAGAATATGCCTGCGTTGTATGGTGTCCTTATTACAACGTGCATGAGCTGTTATTAGACAGGGTTCAGAGAAGGTTCCTGTATTATCTTAATATCCGTTTTCCTAATCACCAGATCGATATTGAATGTCTCAAGGATCGCCGTCTTCAAGCTGATCTAAACTTCTTTCGCAAGCTGTTATCTGGCGAGGTGGACTGCAGTGATCTTTTGAGTGGGGTTTCGTTGGACTGCCATCGTAGACTTAGGCGTGCTCATACTTTTCACATGAAAACATGCCCTACCAACTACACACACTTTTCTCCTCTAAACAGGATGATGCGCCTGGCAAATGATACTATTGAGTTTGACTTCTGACACGATCTTATAATTATAGGATTATAATATGTATTTATTTTTATTTTTGTTTTGTTTTATTTTATTTATTATTTTGTTTATTTTTTTATTTTGACAGTTTTTTTTTTGACATGTTGTGGTTATTTCACAATTTTCTATTTATTGTACTTTCTAGTATATTTTATGAACTTTAGTTTACCCTTGTGATGTATTTGTGATTTATTATTAGTATTTTTGTAACCTTTGTTTATTTTTATCCTTTTATTATTAATATTATTTGTGTATTTGTGTAAATAGAGCTCGGCTCGTTAATATACACCCGTTCTGCGGGCATTTATCATTTATCATTTATCAATTGTCAGCAGCTAGAAGATTATTTCTTTCTCCATAAGTATTTCAGTATCTCTCTATCTCTCTCTCTCTCTCTCTATCTCTCTCGCTCTTTATTTTATCCTTTCTCCATTTGACCGAAAGATTGCTTTGAAACTCTTCCTCCATTATCTTTAATTTTTCCTTAATATCTCTTCTTTTCTATCTCATTCTCTCTTTCTTTCTTTCTCTCTCTCTCTCTCTCTCTCTCTCTCTCTTTCTTTCTTAAACAACAAGTGTGCGAAACGATTTAAATTGTCCCTATTATTGTTTTTATACGAGCTTTAGTACTTCTCTTATGAGCGGTGCGAGAAATATGAGAGTAGGGTAGACTGGGGCAAACTGAGGCCACGTTCAGAGCCTCAAGAGAAAATTATTTTTTCTTCGATTCTTCTCTTTTTTCCATGACAGTATTACAGTTCAAAGAAGAAGAAAATTCCTCCATGTTGGAGAAATAATTAGTTTGCACAGACATACAGGCAGATCTAATAGCCTACTTAGTTTTGTTCCATTTATTTCTCGACCCTGATAACGCGGTGATTTTTTTTGTTTTCTTTTCTGTTTGTTTGAAAAAAACTCGACACAAATTTACAATAACTTTACAACACAATACACATACAGGGTGTTCGAGCCTTAAAAGGGCAAAATTAAAAATTCAACCCTCATAAAGAAATATTAATAATATCGGCTAGCAGACGACCCTTGCTGCTTGATTATCATGTGAATTAAGTCTTGTAACTAAAGAGCTCTCACTGTTTAACCGAACAATCGTAGCTGTTAATCAGGCTTTTTCTTCTTCTTTTTCTTTGGGATTCACCTTTTTTTTCGACTGCACGGTCACATCACGATGGATGTTTCACCTTTCATTAGAAATAATATAGGTATGTACAAGAATTAAAGAACAATATTTTTTTTTTAATTATAATTGTTTTGTGATCCGGGGCGAAGTTAATGCCTTAGGAATTTTCTGTCACTTAACTCCGTATTATTTTCCAGTCGGTTTTTCTTCTTTTCCCTACAGGCCCAATTTTCCCCTGTCTGCTGTATTGACTTGAACGGAGCTTTCTGTGCTAAAAGCCCGAGAAGGATTCCAGCATTTTCTTCTTTTATTACGGCACGGCTCTCGATTAAATATAACACTTTCTTTTATTGTTCCGAGTGCATTCCGTCTTTATTCCTTATTTCTCACTCACTATTTTTTCTCTCTTTAACCCAGATTATCCCGGTGTCCTTCTAAAAGGACACCTGAGAGCGCTTAGAGATACCCCCCCTCGTTTTTTTCTGTTGGACAACCTGTAATCCCACTGTCCTTTTAAAAGGACGCCTTCTCCTGCCGGAACAGCTTATCTTAGAGCGACATTTTTTATATGTATTATTAGGTATCAAGAAGCAAGCTGAATCCAGATATCTAAAAAAACAAGGAAAAAAAATTCATGAGTAGATCTGGGTTAAGACCCTTATTTCTCCAATTGTGTCCCATTTCCCCGAGTCACATAAGTCTTCTGCTTTTTAGTGTCCTTGTTTAATAATGATATTATTGTGTCGAGTAAATAAATTATGAAGCTCATCTCCTCCACAAAAACAGCAGTGGATTGTAATACAGGGTGTTTGGGGCTATGATGCATAACAATACTAATAATGAATATTTGATAATATCTAATACCTAATAATAATAATAAGTACAGTTGAACAATAGTTGACAAACTTGTAATTGTGTTAAAATTACTTAAATCGGCACTAAATTAAGCCGTAACTATGATTAATATTATTAATATCTATTATAGGCTTTATTGGGTAAGACAAAGTAAAATATATACAGTGAAATACAATGAAATTACATAGAAAAATAAAAACCTAGACTGAACAAATAAGCAAGAACAAAAATGAGCATAAAGCTAATGTCCTACCTAAAGGGCGGGGTTATTGCCTGTGACAATATTTTCTAGCCAACCCCTTACGAGTCAACAACTAATTGCCCATGCTCAGTTTGACCAAATTTGTATAAACGCCTTTTATCTTTGTTGATTATGCAATGTGCAGTGATACAACTTTTCTAGTCATGATAAATTGTTATAAGTGCACCTCCGCTAAAAAAAAAAAAACATCTTACTTATGGTCGATGAACTGTTGAATGCCACCAGTTCTCGTAGGATTAATTAATTTGGGCAACGACCGGTGAGGTGAAGTCCGGATGGGTGACCACCAGGGTTAAGTGACAGAGAATGGCCAGTTGACTAAGGCATGAACCTTGCTCAGTTTCTTTTTTTAATTAAATTAAATTTATTTAATTTGGTGATTTCATGTCCATCCACCAATAAAATTTAAATACGTGGTTTGATACTGAAAACTGATCCTCACATTTGAATTTTCCAAGCATTGGATGAGATTCGAACCACAGATCACGAGGTAGATTGTTTACATAAAAAGTCTATCGCTGTATACAGCTTTTACACAACAAGAGGTAACTATTTTATATATAAGTATAAATATTGCTTTATTTAGATTGTCACCGCAAGACAGCTAGTCCCATTATGCCAACAGTTTAGCAAAGCACCTGTTTATTTATAATTTATATGTTAGTATAATTTCTAAATAATTTTACAGAGTTTTGTAGCACCTAGGATATTTATATGTTTTTTTCATGAATTATCTGTAAATAAAAATTAACAGCTCTTCGAAACTTTTCATCTCTTAGAAGCTCCTTCAAAGCTTAGGAGAAGTACCTTTGTATAATATAAAGAAAATGAATAAATAAACTATTATTATATTATATTGTAATAAATAGTAATAATAAATTACTGATGTGTCTTGGTAGTACTTGAACGATTTCACTTTATCATCTCCTGAAGTACCAACCAACACTGGCTTCAGCCCCGTACTTTCCGAATTCTACACTGCCTGTCATCAGCCATGGAGATTTTGAATGAATACTCAGATCTGGAATCAGACACAATGAAGTAATAACTATACAGTATGTTTCAGAAAAGGTGGCCACCCCCTCGTAACTTTTGAACGCGACGGAATTTTTCAATTCTGTAAAGTCCTAGGTATAGGAAGTGCCCTATGGCCCATCCTGTGGTCATATTTATTTTTGGCCCCGGTCGGCCCTTCCGGCTTTTAGGCCATACTTTTTCATTTTTCTCGCGAATTTTAAATGGAATGCTATATTTTTTATTCCTGTTAATTAAAGTCCAAGTTAGGCTGAGTATAATGAGCTTTTGAAATTTTCAAAAGCCTTATCAGGGGCGGAGCTAGTAGGGTGCAAGTTTCGAGATTGTTACACCCTGTATTTCAGCGTTAGTTAGATTTTTTAGTACTTTTTTTATGTTCATAGGTTCAAAATATTGTTTTACACCATATGAAATCAAAAAATATTCTTGTTTACTTCTAATCAGGGTCATAGTAAGGTTTTTGTAAAAGTACTTTTTTGCTCACGTCAATTTTTCCGTAAATTAATGGTGTTCTCGAAATTTGCATTTTTAGAGGTGAAAGTCTGCAGTGACATATGTTTTTTATGCTTGAAATCGAAAGAAAACTTAACGCAGAAGCGATTAAGATCATAAAAAAAAGCCATTTAACCTGCTAGTTTTTTCACGACAGTGTCCGGTAAAGTGGGTGAATTTCGTATTGGATTTTTTTGTTGTTGAGGAAACACAATTGGCATAGAAAATAAATAATATCTAATGAGGGAATAATACTTCAATAGACATAACTAAATGCGAAATTAAATGAAAATTATTTCTTCTAAATCAGTGCCGGATATTTTTTTTTTTTTTTTTTTTTTCTCTCTCTCTTTTTTTCACTTTTCAAAGTTCAACTTGTATCAAAAATAATTATCGGATAATGCTGCTTCTAAAGTCGGCCTAGGGGTCCCCTCTTGAGACAATTTTAGTTGGTAAGTTGGTAAAATCTGTAGAAAAACACATTGTCAATAATTCTGGAGTCAGTCCGATGGCGCTTTGAATGCAACGATTCTTGTAGGATCACCGAAGTTAAGCAACGTCCAGCGAGGAGAAGACTTCGTGATGCTGGCATTCCGGCCTAACCCAGGCTGGGTGAGATAAATGTGTTTAGGAGGTTGGTGAGTTTCTTGCGAATGGAATGTAACACCCCCGTTATGATATGACCATGCAGTTGAAACGCGATATTAAACCCAAATTAAAAAAAAAAAATCATACTGGTGTTGCTAGTAATGAATACCAGGACTCTAAATAAAAATCTAATAAAAAAAAAATATCCGGCACTGATTTAGAAGAAATAATTTTCATTTAATTTCGCATTTAGTTATGTCTATTGAAGTATTATTCCCTCATTAGATATTATTTATTTTCTATGCCAATTGTGTTTTCCTCAACAAAAAAAAATCCAATACGAAATTCACCCACTTTACCGGACACTGTCGTGAAAAAACTAGCAGGTTAAATGGCTTTTTTTATGATCTTAATCGCTTCTGCGTTAAGTTTTCTTTCGATTTCAAGCATAAAAAACATATGTCACTGCAGACTTTCAACTCTAAAAATGCCAATTTCGAGAACACCATTAATTTATGGAAAAATTGACGTGAGAAAAAAAGTACTTTTACAAAAACCTTACTATGACCCTGATTAGAAGTAAACAAGAATATTTTTTTGATTTCATATGGTGTAAAACAATATTTTGAACCTATGAACATAAAAAAAGTACTAAAAAATCTAGCTAACGTTGAAATACAGGGTGTAACAATCTTGAAACTTGCACCCTACTAGCTCCGCCCCTGATAAGGCTTTTGAAAATTTCAAAAGCTCATTATACTCAACCTAACTTGGACTTTAATTAACAGGAATAAAAAATATAGCATTCCATTTAAAATTCGCGAGAAAAATGAAAAAGTATGGCCTAAAAGCCGGAAGGGCCGACCGGGGCCAAAAATAAATATGACCACAGGATGGGCCATAGGGCACTTCCTATACCTAGGACTTTACAGAATGGAAAAATTCCGTCGCGTTCAAAAGTTACGAGGGGGTGGCCACCTTTTCTGAAACATACTGTATTTATAATACAGAACTTATCAAAAAGAACTTGTGAAACATTAAACCAAATCCCGGGAAAACATAATCTTCTAGCATTGCAAAAATCTGTTGTGTTGAGCACTGCCCATATTGTGCGTAAGGAGTCTCTAAAATAAATGATAAAAAAGAAGAAAAAACCACCCCAGGTGCACGGTGTGCACTCGGTGGTGGTTTCCATCATAACCACGGTAAAATGTGTGGAAAACAGAGATAATAACAATAGTCATAATAAAAGATGGGTACCTCCATACTTAGGTATTTGCTCTCATAGAAGGGCTTCAAGTAAATGTTTAATAACAAGAAGAAAAAGAAAAAAAAAGAGCTGTCCGCACTGTGTTGATTATCGAGAGAGAAAAAAATTGTACCTAATACGATTTGTTGTTCTGATGATAGAAATAAAAAAGAGAAGAAAAAAGAAAGTGGATGAGACAGGACAGGACAAACTAATGAAAAATCCGATGTGTGAACTCCAACTATCTAAAGTCATAAAAACTTGGAAAACTTATGTTGGTAAGTATTAGAAAGACACAAAAGATGGCAATAAGAGATAAATAGATAGGAAGAGAGAGAAACAGAGAAGAAAGAGAGAGAGAGATAGGCAAGAGAGAAGGGGCAGACATGTTACTACGAAAAACAAACTTGGTAAGAAAAACTTTTTCTCTTCGAACAAAGTTGATGAGTTTTTCTTGGGCGGAAAGAAAGAGCGCATGGTGTAATGCATAGAAGAAAGGGAGATAACAAGAGATAAAGTTATAAAGCAATAGATACTTAAATACATGTATAGAAAGAGAGAGAATGGGGTAATATATAGGAAAACGGATATTATAGACTGGTTGGAGTTCCGCAAGAGAAGCACCAATTATCACACCGACCTCTATTTAGATCTATTGTGACCAGATTGTTCTATTAGGTTTTAACGTTCAAAAAAGAGCATGAAGCTAATAAATGTCCTACCTAATGGGTTCTTGCTGTGGCAATCCCTTCCACCCAACCTTACGAGTCAACAACTAAGTATTGTCCATTCTTGGTTTGACCTAATTTGTATAAACGCCGTTTATTCTGTTGATTAATGCAATGCGCAGTGATAAAACTACACTAGTCATAAAATATTGCAATAAGTGCACCTCCGCTAAAAATATCAAGGCTAATAACTGACAATAATATCAATCATAATTGTCTCACTTGAAAAAAAAATTAAGGACTTCTCTGGGACTGAAACTGATTTATTTTCCCTCTAATATGCGTTCCAAAATTCTCAAGGTTAGAGGTATGCAGGAACAAAGATTTTTAGAGAAGGAAAATCAAAGACGGGATAACGAGCTTGAGGCAGAATATTAGACATGGGACGCAACAAGGACGCAATAAGAATGCAACCAGGGCGCAACAAGGACCCTTTAGATGCACGGGCAGAAAGGGGTAAAGGCTCGAATGAAGAGATGTTGAATTTATTGTTCTAAGAATGTTTTTCGGAGCTCTTGAGGGTGAAGGAAGACTCCGAAGACTGTGTTTTGCTACTTTTAGCAGGATCTTCTTCAGGAGGAGGTCAATATTATATGAACAAAGAGGAAATGATTCAAGTGAATTCAAAGTTGATCATCATTTTTTCCGTCCCGGTAGCTGAGTGGTAAAGGCGGCAGTCTGCGAATCCAGATATTCCAGAGGTCGCGGGTTCGAAACCCAGCCCGGACATAACTTGTCATCCTCCCATTTAGGGTTTTTACCACATAATAATACGTCGTGGGCTTACTGATGGAATAATGGGACATAATAGTCCTAATCGGGCAGTATAAATAAGGCGATACTATTATTTTTTAATAATAGATCTAATTCGTCAAAAATTACAAAGCTTGATTGAACCGAAATTGTAAAAAAAATGGAAGATCAAGTTTAGTCAATTTATAACTGACATGGTCGCTTCTCATGATTTTTTTTTCTTCGATATCACAAAGTTAACCCTTAAGGCCGCAAACCGCCGGCGCCGGTTAAAGTTACGGCACTAACGTCTATAACAAGTATTTTTTTGAAAAAATATGGTTATGGGAGTGTCAACTCACTTACATTTACAAATAAATTTCTTCGACCAACTGGCGTAGCAACCTCTTCAACCAGTTAACGAAAAACACCAAAATCCATTAGAAATTGGATTTTGGCGATTTTTGTCCCCCCCCCCCTTATTACGGCCTGATACCTATCAGGATATCAAGTCTCACTGTTAACATTTTGTAATTTATGCATTTTGGGTAAAAACTAGACAATTATATTTAAAATAATCAACGTAATTATATCAATAAGCATTTAGATTTGTACCCTGGTCTTAGTACTCTTCATATTCTAATAGACTTTCTTCAGAACGAAATCTGATCCAGGTTTCTCTAATACACATACTAGCTGCCCTGATAATGGCTATTTGAATTCGGGCCCGGATCCAGCCATATAAATGTAAGAGAGATGTAGAGATTTATGTTCTATTCATGTAACTTTAAGAGTCAATAGAGAATAGTTATTATCTAGGGAAGGATATACAGCAGGCGTGTATCCGGGAAAAAAAGGATTTATATTTAGATGCACAGTAATAGTGGTGGTGGTTGTAGCTTTGGATTAGAGGACGTACAATGAGATGTAGTTGTAGGTACAGACGGTTACATGAAAAAAAGAGATGGTTGTTGTTATTTCAGGTTGTTGAATTTCCTAGGAGCAACATTCAACGAGTATGTGCCTGGAAACAATATACATATATAATAAAATGAAAAAGAATAGAAAAATACATAAAAACATATCTTGAAGAAGATTGAGCCCATGAAAATGATTTTAAATGGATGTGAGGAGAGAGTCTTTTAGATGCATGTGAGTAGAGAGTCTTTTAGATGAATGTGAGGAGACAGTCTTTTAGATGGATGTGAGGTGGAAGTCTTTTAGATGGATGTGAGGTGGAAGTCTTTTAGATGGATGTGAGGTGGAAGTCTTTTAGATGGATGTGAGGTGGAAGTCTTTTAGATGGATGTGAGGTGGATGTCTTTTAGATGGATGTGAGGAGAGAGTCTTTTAGATGGATGTGAGGAGAGAGTCTTTTAACACGTTCGTTACCGAACGGCCATATGTGGATGTTTTTGTGTTTTTGTCTGGGACCGAACGGCCATATGTGGCTGTTATCAAAATTTTAACGAGGGACCGGACATCCATATATGGCCTTTTGGAGGTAGGTTGTTAGTATTAGAACAGATATAGAATCGATTCTTGTACAAATACGATGCCAAATATGCAAAAAAAAACCTGGGACCAAAATTTAGTCCCCAGTATGCAACAGCAACTTTACCGCCTGGTCCTACGTAAACTTGAAAAAATTGGCTTGGTAACGAACGTGTTAAAAGTATGTGAGGAGGAAATCTTTTAAATGGATGTGAGGTGGATATCTTTTAGATGGATGTGAGGAGAGAGTCTTTTAGATGGATGTGAGGAGAGAGTCTTTTAGATGTATGTGAGGAGAGTCTTTTAGATGGATGTGAGGAGAGAGTCTTTTAGATGGATGTGAGGAATCAATGGGGATCATAACAGAAGAAGTGTTGTACAAACTAAGGTAGGGTTCTGAAATCAAAACAATATGTCGTTTTTCACACTCTTTAGGAACAGGGAACCAATTTCGGTAGCTCGATCGATGGGCAGTGGACTTGTAACCTGGAAGTTAGAAATTTGATTTCCAAGATGAGCAAATATTTAGTAAATCGAGTTTGAATAATTGTGACATCACAAATGTAATTAACACACATAATAATAACTATTTTTGGAAGATGAAGAAATAAAGCAAACAACCCATTTTTTTACCGCAGTCATACAAATTAACGCCTCCATGTATACTATCTTTTCCAAATTTGTACTAACTAAAAACTTTTATAACTCTATCGCATGTTGATAGTATACTAAAATTTAAAGTTTCGAGGCACATAGACTTTGGAAATTTTCAAAAAAGTTCGAATTTTCTATTCGAAAGTAGTAACTTTCATGTTCGGTACTTAGAAGGACATGTACTTTCAACCCGATGCTTAGGCAGTAATCCTTTCAGATTGTATCAAATGAAATTATAAATGCTAGGTAATCCGCCTAATACAAACTTGCACGCCACTTTGAAAGACTTTCAAAATTGCGTGAATATAATTTTTCGGAGAATTTATTCAACCAGCATTTTCCACATACATTGCCAAGGAATTATTATGGCAAGGGATATTGTCTCGCTGGGGGAAGTTACACAGATACGGTCCCAGCCTTGTCAGGTAAAAGACCTTTTTAAGGGCATCCACCTTTAAAAAAGATTCACGCTGGGAAAGGCATCCAGCCGGAAAATTTGGGAAAAGGAGTGCTAGAACTACACTGGTAGTCAAGTGGTTAACGCGCTAGTCTGGTAATAAATCAGGTAGCATAGGAATCCGCTGGTTTGAATCCCACCCAGTGCATGAATTTTTCCTTAATAATTTGAGTTTGTGACCCATAATAATAAAACTCTGAGGGTTAGGTGGCATAAAATGATTTGAGCATTGCCCTCGCCTGGTTTTTTCTTCCTCTAAAGAGTGTTATTATTGTTATAAAACCAAAAACCTCAACTATGACTAGAATTTGAAAAATGGGCGAACCCAAGTAAGGTTTGGAAAAAGGCAAAGTGAAAGAAGCAGAGATTTCCTGTGTACTTCACAGAGATGTAGTTCCTTATGTTTATGGTAAATGTTTGTATAACTATACATATCCATTTCCAAGAATAATCCTTACTTACTCCTCAGATATACGCATTGCGTTTTACCAACCTCGGTAGCTTGACGGATAATGCGGCTGGACGTTGCTTAACTTTGGTGATCCTACTAGAACCGGTGCATTCAACGCGCAATTGGGCTGTTTCAATAAGTAAATTATAACATATAAGTTTTTAGGATGTTTGTCAGATTAAAAGCTAGTGTCCTAGGACTATTTCATACCTTAGTGAGGACCACCGCAGTTATGTCAAACACTTAACTAATAAACACTCATTTAGTGGAAGGTAACCACCAGGCGAGATTAATGCTCAAAGCACATTGTACAACCTAAAATAACACTCTTTAGTGGAAGGTAACCACCAGGAGAGTCAATGCTCAAAGCACATTCTACCACCTAAAATAATACTCTTTAGTGGAAGGTAACCACCAGCGAGGAATGATTATTAAACATGTTGGATCAAGTTTTATTTACAAATAAGACTATATACATATATACATACATAGATATTGAAATTAAGAAAACAAAAC
This sequence comes from Bactericera cockerelli, assembly GCA_024516035.1. Lineage (NCBI taxonomy): Eukaryota > Metazoa > Arthropoda > Insecta > Hemiptera > Triozidae > Bactericera > Bactericera cockerelli. The sequence goes on along the minus strand of CM044962.1, from coordinate 18,723,227 downwards.
TTGATCAAGGGCGTTGCTAATACCAACCGCATTCTCTTCCAAATGATCATTTTCCACCACCCCCTATTATTATTAAGTGGTTACAAACTCAAAATGAGGAAAAACACATAGCTAGGTAAACAAGGGAATACATTCTACTTGTTTGACATCCAATATTTGTCATTCATTGTACAGAATATTAGAGTTCTATTACTTCTATTACCGTTGTAATTATCTCAGAAAGAGCTCCTGATCCTAACTTCATAAAACTTTACCCGCGTCGCGTTGTGTTTGATGTTTGATAAGGATTAAAACTTGTCTCTCCATGTTGACACTAACTCAAACACTAACATAAAAGAGGGTGTTTCAACTTTTTGTTATAGTCCAGGAAATTTAGACAAAAAGGGCAGATGCTTACCGATATTCCTACAAAGCTAATAAAGTGTTTAATAATAATAATAGTAATAATCCCTACAATAACTGGATTACTAGACTAGCGCGTTAACCACTTGACTACCAGTCCACTTGTTAATAGAACGGACTACCAGTGTCCACCGAACCTTACATCCAGTTTAATAATAACGGAATAAAGGAGAGAAAAAAGGTATCATATTGTGTGTTTCACTTTCGTGACATCTCACAACTACTGAAACTTAGCTTTACTAAATACCTGAAACCAGGACTTGAACCACCGACCTCCAGGTAACGTAGCATAAGTCCGCCACCTTATCGATCAAGTCTACTGAAGTTGGTAACAGAATAAAGGAACACCCTGTATATAAAGTTTCTCATCACAAACATGGCATTAATTTTCCCCACAGTAAAAACAAGAATACGCAATTACGTACATCACAAGATACTTCAATTCGCGCATATTTATGAAAGTTTTCGCTACGTGGAAGACATTTGTCCCGGTGTTTGTAGCTAGTGGGCAAATTGCAATCTGGTAAACTAGAGGTCGCGGGTTCGAAACCCATAAAGTGTACTATTGTTTTATTATTATTACTAATTATAATAACAACTACCGGATCTATAATATTATTATGAAAATGTCATCAACTAACCATGTCATCAGTGAACCGTTCCAGGAACACTCTCCACTCTTGAAATCCCCAAATCTCCCTTTCAACCGTCACACAACGCACTCTGATTGCGTTCAAATTGAACAAATAATGCTTGGAATCTACCACTTGTCAGTGGTATGGACGGGCGCAGAATGCCACAGGCATTATCACCACCCTTGATCAGACTTTGTTTATCTTTAATTAATTATACCTCTTCACTGTACCTGTATATAAAAATTGTAAATAAAGTTTGATCTAAATTGTTGAATAATAATAATAAAATATTATTTCTATATCGAACCACGAATCAGACTGCGTTGTGTGACTGTTTTACGCAGATCTGGAAATTCTGAGAGTGGGGAGTGTTTCTGTAACGGACAACAGGTCACAATAGATTTATTGATGATACCCATTTTCACACCGACCTCCGAACCAGTCTATAAAAACAAGTTAAATTTAAGTTATCATATGTGTGTTAACCCCTTTCGTGATATCACAACTACTCAAACTCGCTTTACTAAATCTACGCTGAAATCAGGCCTTGAACCATCGACCTCCAGATTACAAGTCTGCCGCGCCGCCTTATCGATCGAACTACGGTAGTCGATTCGTTAAACAAATAACTAACTAGAGGAAAGACGACATATTTAAATTTTAGTATTTTTTTTCTATATTTTATTTTGTAAATATTGTTAATTTTTTTTCTGTTAATAATTTATTGTTGATGGTTTTGTATAAAAAAAAGTGTAAATAAATATAATCAAAAACCGATAGTCAAGTGGTTAACGCGCTAGTCTGGTAATCCAGGTAGCGTAGGGAACTGTTGGTTCGAATCTCATCCAGTGCAAGAATTTTTCCTCAGTACTTTGAGTTTGTGACCACATAATAATAAACTCTGAGGGTTAGGTGGTTAAAAAAGCTTTGAGCATTACCCTGTAAATTATCGCCTTATCGATCCAGATACTGAGGTCGGTTAACCAGTCTCTAAGAATAACCATGCCATCAACTTACCTCATTTTGTCAATTATAAGGAGTCCCTTGTTACTGAGAAATTATGGAGTTGTTTGGGATATTGTTTATTGTTTCTACTTGAGGTACCAGGAACAAGACAATTAGTGCCAAAACACTTGTTCTGACTTCTGATGTGTTTGCTGCTCATTAATTTATTCGTCGCAATTGAAGACGTCACTGAATGAATGAATTGTTAGTCTGTTCTATTTAGGGAAATACTTACATATGTAATTTATGTATTTATATACGAGGACGTACATATGTATTCACAGGATGTATCCGTCTTTCAAAATGGCGCACGTGCACGCATTCGAGGTGAGGTTAATGTGGGTAGCTGGTACGATTCCCAGTACAACCCCCGTCTTAATCAGGACGTTAAATCACGTTTATAATCGTTGGCGTTAGGAAAGGCATCCAGCGGTAACAATATGCCACATCGAAGCAACCTCAGCCATGAGGTTGAACAATGCTGACTCCAGTAGATTTGAGAAAAGGTAAAGTTAGAAAAGGTATTGTTAAGAAGAGAGGAGAAAGAAAGAAGACTAAAAGAAAGTGAGAGAGAAAGAAGACTAAAGAGAAAGTGAGAGAGAAAGAAGACTATAAGAAAAATGAGAGAGAGAAAGAAGATTAAAAGAAAGAAAGAGAGAGAAAGAAGACTAAAAGAAAGAGAGGAGTGAGAAAAAAGACTAAGTGAAAGTAAGAGAGAGAAAGAAGACTAAGAGTAAGTGAGAGAGAAGAAACAAGAAAGAGAAGAGAGGAGAGAGAAAGAAGACTAAAGAAAGTGAGGAGAAAGAAGACTAAAAAGAAGAGAGAAAATAAGAAAGAAGAGAAAGACTATAGAAGAGAAGAAGAAGAGAGAGAAAGAAGACTAAAAGAAAGAGAGAGAGAAAGAAACGATAGACTAAAGTGAAAGGAAAGAAGAAGACTATAAAAGAAAGAGAGAGAGAGAGAAACAAAGAGAGAGAACAAGTCAGAGAGAAAAAGAGAACTAGAAAAGAGAGTATACACGACCTAACTTTATTCAAGTAAGAATAATCAAACAAACAAAAAACGCAACGTATAAATAACCCTTTCAGCCGACAGCTCTTAGCCGGGTAGTCTACACGAGGAGTACATGAAACCTTTGCAAATATTTTGCTGAGAAAATGGGACAGAAGCATGCGAAATTATTAGAAAGTTTGTTAAATGCATAGGAAATAACGAAAAAGAGATAATATATGAAGGTATAGAGTTAGGGAGAGATGACAAAGAGTAATATGGAAAATAATGTGTGTGAGAGAGAAAGAGATGGTGGAATAACAGAGGTATGAGAAATAATGACAGAAAGAGGGGTGAAAGAAATTACCCTCGAATCTGAATATAAGGTAATCTTGGATATATCGTTAAGAGTAGGCGGCCATGAGGACCCTTGGCCCATGCCCTGAGCACTGACCCTTGACCCTTGTATTAATCTGTAATGCAAATGTCTTCCATTTATCATTAATACTGATGTATCTACCTTCTTTTCTAGTTATGACGGGTTTTAAATTCATCAATAAATTGATGTCAAACGAAATTGTCGGATGAAATAAAAATGTACCTACACAGATTGAAACAGTCCATTTTCGGGCCGTTTACATTCGATAGCATGGTTATTATTATTATTTTACACTTTATTATATATTATAAAAAAAAAAAAACATAATACTTTACTTTACTTTATTGTGACGACGGCCTTAACGAGCATATGTCTCTTCTATAGCAGCCTTCCAACGAATTCTATCTTGTGCTGCAATCTTCCATTCACTAGTTGGACATAATGTACAATGTAAATAATTATTTAAACAATGAAAAAAATGGAAACAATATATACAATAAAATGAAAAAGAATAGAAAAATATATAAAAACATATGTCCTAACTAAAGGGCGGGGTTATTGCCTATGGCAATCTCTTCCACCCAACCCTTGTTATATTATTAATACCCCAGGGTCCAGGGTATGAGCCTACGTTGTGGTGGCATACGCGCATATTTCTCGAGCTTTTTACTCCTGCGGACTGCTGGCATATAGAGGGTATTTTTATTTATTTATTTGTTACAATGTCTCCTTATTTTCTAGACATTTTACAATTTATTGATAGAAGATAGTAGAAAGGTACAATATTGAAGGTATGAAGAAAGAAGTATATAAGAAATACATAGGATATAAATATCTAAATTTAATACATAAGGATGAACATAGATGGGTATATTTAATGTTTGAATTCCATGGTTAGTCACATTTTTGTTAATTTTGTGTGTATGTAGTGTTGTGTTTCTGTATATAAGATTTTGGATTTATTTATTTATTTATTAATTAAGTATGTCTCTTAATATAATTTGATGTATGTTTTCTTTAAAGGTGGGAAAATTATCACTAAAATCTATTTGATGATATTTGTTTGCATTGATCATTGCTTTTTCTATTGTGGAAATAATTGATTGATTTTTGATTTTTCTGTTCGTATGACGAGATGATGATGAAGGACATGATGTTGGAACACCCTGTATATTTAATCATAAAACATACATTGTACACAACATATTTTCTAGCTAAGTATGAGCAAGTATCAGGATACATGCGTTACTTAAAGATATGAATTACAAATGCCGAATTTCGCCGTATTGTATATGTTTAAATGTTCTTCATGAAGATATTGAGAATACACGAAAAAACGTGTGAGTATAAGAGTTGGAAGATATGAAAAAAGGTGTGAGTTAAAGAGGAAGATATGAGAAAAGGTGTGAGTTAAAGAGGAAGATATGAGAAAAGGTGTGAGTTAAAGAGGAAAATATGAGAAAAGGTGTGAGTTAAAGAGGAAGATTTGAAAAAAGGTGTGAGTTAAAGAGGAAGATATGAGAAAAGGTGTGAGTTAAAGAGGAAGATATGAGAAAAGGTGTGAGTTAAAGAGGAAGATATGAGAAAAGGTGTGAGTTAAAAAGGAAGATATGAAAACAGGTGTGAGTATAGGCGTTGGAAGATATAAGAGAGGTATTAGGAGATGAAGTATTGTATCTTCGACGAAGATTTACTCTAAATTAGGCTTTCTCGTTCAAATGAAAGCTTTACGTCAGAACTCAAGCCAGAGCTTATGTTAAGCAGGCTCAGTTTAAAAGTAAGCTCATATATATTCACAGAAAGCAAGAAAAGTGGTGGAATCCTGAATGAATTGTTGTTTCTTGAAAACAAGGTTTGGTAGACAAGTAGTTTACCGTGCACTGGTGGTGAAGTGGTTCAGTCTGGTAATCCAGGTAACGTAACAATCCGTTGGTTCGAATCGCACCCAATGCATGAATTTTCATTTATTTGAGTGTACGGCCACGTAATAATAAGACTCTGAGGGTTAGGTGGTAGAAAATGCTTTAAGCATTGACCCACTAGTTATTATTATTATTATTAATCATCATCATCATCAGTGCCGGATTAAGGCTGCGCGGGGCCCTTGGCATTTTCAAGGCGCGGGGCCCCAAAATTGTACTGAGTTTTTTCTAAAATACTATTTTTAGAACCTTAAAACCCAAGCCAAGTGTCTTGGGCACTAATTTATAATAGTATCCAAAACGACGTTTTCGAAATGCATTTCGAAAATGCCCAAAGACCTTTTTTTCTTTTAAAGGTACATACTAGAATTGCACGTCTTGAAAAACAATCCAAAACATCATGATAAGTAAATTTGACGGCGCCGCAGGCAAAATTTTTGCAAAGTAATGGGGTAAAGTACTCGGGAAATAGATACAAAAAATATTTGAAAAAAAAAAAAAAAACATTAAAAGCGTCGCAGGCGACTATAATGAAGATCATTGGTTAAGATGTCTATAAAGCCGATCACTGAGCACTCAGAAGACACTTTATGGGTTTGATGGCAGAGATTACCGAAGTCGATAATCACGTCCGTCAATATTATTCTTTTCAAATACGAGTAATTATATAATATTTATATATTATATAAAAAGCCGCAGGCAATTGGTATAGAGGTCTACCTATTTTCGTATACGTGGTCAATTTTAAGGGGGGCCCCGTGGTTTTTCTTTTAATATTTTGCTCAACTGGCTATGATTTTATTTCATATTAAAATCCAGAAAAACCGACTTGAAGGTCATTCAAAAACACTTATAATTTGTGTAAGCTGCCCGAAACGCTAGGTCCCCAAAACTCCGGGGAACTTGGCATCTATTGAATCCGCAATTGGAGTAGGTAATCCGCTAGTGTCCATGTGGTTGATTCGAGGAGTAGATAGTAATAGGGGGCCCCGCGCTTTTCTTTCAATTTATGTACTTTCCTGTGAGTGTGTGTTTTTTCCCCTTTTATTTCATCTTCTTACTCATTATCGAAAAAAACCTAGTGTAAGCTTTTAAAAAACTCATAATACCTAGTGCAAGCTTTTTAAAAATCTCATAATATCTAGTGTAAGCTGCTCAAGCGCGGGGCCCCCTAAAGCGCGGGGCCCTTGGCATCTGCCAAATCCGCCATATGGGTAATCCGGCACTGATCATCATCATCATCATAGGGTGGTGTCATCGTGAACGATGGTAGCCAGACAGTGGAGGAATGACTCAGCACCTCTACCACTATCTTTACAAGGAGGCTAATAATTGACAAGGGCCCCCAGAACCAAGCCAATGCTGGTCTACTCCCTGTTTATTGTCTCCCAGCCGGACTGCTGGTCTACTCACTGTTTATAGTCCCCCAGCCAGACTGAATTATTATTATTACTACTATTATTATTGTTTATTAATACTAATGAGGATAGTCTGGCTGGGGGACTGTAAACAGGGAGTAGACCAGGAGCCTGGCTGGGGGACTATAAACAGGGAGAAGACCAGTATTGACTTGGTTCTGGGGGCCCTTGTCAATTATTAGCCTCCTTGTAAAGACAGTGGTAGAAGTGCTGAGTCATTCCTCCACTGTCTGGCTACCATCGTTTACGATGACGCCACCCTATGATGATGATAGGAAAACTTCTAAAGACACCCAGCCACCTCACTATCTGAGGTGAGGAATTTTTACACTCTAAAAACCTATCCTCAGAAGACGTATAGGAGATCCCGGAACCGTATGATACATTACGGGATCTCTAGCTATTTTGAGCCTTAAACCTATCTCCAACCTATATTTTCACTCTTACTAGTTCAACTTATTATTAATAGATAACAATAATTGTGTAATTTGATCATCAGAGAAATAAATGCTGCACGATGCCTTCATAGTGGAAAATATCTTTATTGAAATTCCTGAGGTTTATTCAAGACTTCAGATACGCTCCTCTTGCATAAATTCCATCGGCAAGGAAAATTTAATAACCCGTTTTATGGGTCGAAAAAATCTTATGTTTTATGATAGCTCAGGTTTTGAGGTTGGGTAATTAATAAATTCAACCGACCTCAGTAGCGAGATGGATAAGGCGGCGGACTTGTAACCTGGAGGTCGGTACTTCAAGTCCCGGGTTCAGCGAAGATTTGTGCACTGGTGGTCAAGTGGTTAACGCGCTAGTCTGGTAATCCAGATTATCCAGGTAGCGTAGGAATCGGTTGGTTCGAATTCCATCCAGTGCATGATTTTATCCTCATTCATTTGAGTTGTGACCACATCATAATAATATGACTCTGAGTGTTAGGTGGTAGACAATGCTATGAGCATTGTGGTTATCTTCCATCAAAGAGTATTATTATTATTATTGTTATTGTTATAATATTTAGTAAAGTGAGTTTGAGTAGTTGTGACAACTTTAATTAATACATTCATTCAAAAAAATTCGTAATAATAATAGAATCATCTTTAGTGGAAGGTTAACACCAAGCGAGATTAATGCTCAAAGCATTTTCTACCACCTAACCCTCAGAGTATTAATCATGTTAATGAGGAAAAATTCATGCACTGGGTGGGATTCGAAACAACGGATCCCTACGCTACCTTGATTACCAGACTAGCGCCTTAAAATTAACAATAGTTCCTTTACATGATTTCGTAGAATGGTTGTGACTCACGATTCAGCGGTCGTGGGTTCGAATTATTATTTCATTTATTTTCTGGAACAATAAAATTTCTTGTTTTTCAACATGAAGTATAGTACAAAACTTCATACCCCTCTGAATGGCCAGGCTAAAACGTTGAGTGAGGTAGTATGCTGCTTTTGTTTATCTCCAGTCTGTTCAACCAATTTGTTTCCCAATTAACTGGAACAATTCAAGAACATTAATTAGGTAATCTCTGGAAAACAATACTTATGAAACTGTCGAAATAATGGAGCTACTCCCATTACAACACAAGTACCTCAATGGCCTTTCGTTGAAATTTTAGCAAAATTAAATGCTGGTTGGCGATTCGGAAAATCTTTCGAACAGAACGCACTCTGGAGTAGGCGTCGTCAATCTTGCGCGGACGAATATACCATCTTGTAAAAATCCACTCATACCTCGTGAAGAAAAATGAGTAGCTGCTTTAATGTTAGCAGCGACCAGTGGCGGAGTTATAGGTAAAATATTAGGATATTGAAAATACGGTAGAGTCCTCGGCTGGTAAAAATTAAGAGGACCACCCCTAAAAATGAAGTGAGAGAAACAGATCAATGTGGGTTTTTTTTTAACAAATTTATTCTACTCGTATATATTAACCATCTCGTATATTAAACCAGGTCTGTCCCGGTAGCTCAGTGGTAAAGGCGGCACTGTGTGAATCCAGAGATTCCAGAGGTCGCGGGTTCGAAACGCAGCCATGAAAAGACAGGTTATACGTCTTGGGCTTACTGCTGGAATAATGGGACTTAAAAAATATATCCTCTTCCTTCCCAATGTGCATCTGAATGCACATTTTTTTGAGGTTTTCTCGATTTCCGGAACTGTATTGACGACCGCTGCCTCTATAGGGATGCCAATAAAAGCTAAAAATATACCAAATACAAATATGAGCAACAGGAATGCTAGTATAAAATTAAAACATATTTAAGAGTGGCTTCTGGTAGCATAAACCCCATTCAGATAATTTATTTGATCAAACTCAGAATGACATATCAGCATTTGAACATCAATATTCCTGAAATAGAATACCTCACCAAAATTCGAGCATATAATATTGGTTGAAGTGCACAGTAAACAAAAAAAAAAAACATTAACCAGAGGGATTTCCAAAAAAGAGAGGGACAGAGAGAGTGAGAGAGACAGACAGAGAGAGAGAGAGAGAGAGAGAGAGAGAGAGAGAGAGAGAGAGAGAGAAAGAGAAAGAGAAAGAGAAAGAGAAAGAGAAAGAAAAGAGAAAGAGAAAGAGAAAGAGAAAGAAAAAGAAAAAAGAAAGAGAGAGAGAGAGAAAGACAAATACAAAGACAAAAAGAAAGAGAAAGAGAGAGAAAGAGAGAGAGAAAAAGAGACAGAGACAGAGAGAGAAAGAGAAAAAGAAAGACAAAATGAAAGAGAAAGAGAGAGAGAGAGAGAGAGAGAGGCGAGAGAGAGAGAAAGAGAAAGAGAAAGACAAAAAGAAAGAGAAAGAGAGATGCAGCAAGAAAGAGTGAATAAAACACTAAAAAAAGAATAAAATGAGAAGAGGGCGAGAAAAAATAGAGAAAAAAAAGAATAAGAGGGAACAAGAAAAAAAAGCAGGGTAAAAGAGACAGCGCAGTGAGATGGGAGAGAGAAATATTTTTGTTCAGGTTGGCACGTCTCGGCAGATATTTCGGAAACAAATGTCTAACAAAGCGTACGCGCTCGTAATATATGAGATATACCGGGTGTCGATGTCGCCTGAATTCGAAATTCCGGGAAGTTCGTCAAAAATTACAAAGTTGGAAGAGAAACAAAAATAAAAAGCGGGGTTCGGTGGAAAAGAAACTCACAGGCTTTAACCTCGCCCCTTAGTTCACTGCATATTTTTTGTGTTGTTTTTTTCATGTCCTATTTTGTTGAATGTATCATGTAGTTGACGAATAAAGTGTAAAATAATAATAATGTGGCATTGAAAATATTCGTTAAAAATTCTAATGGAAATGTGAGAAAATATCAAGAAAGTTTGTCATTGGGTGGAAGAGGTTGCCATAGAGAAGAAGCCCACCCTTTATAATAATAATTCTCTTTAGTGGCAGGTAACCACCTAATTTCTGCCACCTAATTTTCATAATCATATTATTATGTGGTTACAAACTCAAATTTATGAGGAAAAATTCATATACTGGGTGGGATTCGAACCAACGGATCCCTACGCTACCTGGATTACCAGACTAGCGCGTTAACCACTTGACTACCAGTGCACTGTTGGGTGGAAGAGATTGAAATAGGCAATAACCCCGCCCTTTAGTTAGGACATAACATGTATGTATATAAGTTATGCGAGCCTAACTGCTGACCTAGCACACCTGAGTCAGCATATCTCACGGTGCACTCGCTTGCATCGTAGCTAGTTAGTCAGTCTGAGCCAATTCCCGATCCATCGCAGATCTTGTGCGTATAATTATTGTTCTTCTGCATCGAGCAGAATATTACGTGTTTCTTATATTATTTCTCAAGTTATTTTTATTAATTTATTTCCTATCTGTTTAATTAATCAATCGTTGATTAAATTACTGTTAATAACGTATTTCATTTCACTATTTCAAATTATAAAATTTTATTGTGTTTTTATCATTTTTAATTGTCTTATTATTATTTTTTAAGTTGTAATAAATTTTGGGGAATTTTGAAATAAACATTTTTAAAAAGACCTTCTCTATTTCTCGAAATATAACTTATATTTATATTTTTGTTATTTTTTTCTTGTTTATATTAATATTGTGAACTGGGTATTTTATTTTTTACCATTATTTTTTTGTATATATGTTCTACTAATAAAGAGTTTCTAACAAAAATATACAATAAATGAACTGTAGATGTTGTGGTTCAGTCGCTCAATTCAAACAACCTCAACCTCAAGTTATATAAGCTTACCCTGTATACGATGTAAGTAAACTTATACAGTATAGATATGTATGTACATTATACATATGGATACCTATGTATGTACCGTTGTACCGTATATACATGAAAGAGTCCCACGTACTCTGAAAAATGTAACTTTCTCTAGGGGGGGGGGGGGGGGGGAAGTAAAACTTCTACATACGAGCAAAACTTTGGTTGAGGATGCTCTTTGAAAGTCTTTATGGGGGAAAAATCATCATAAGTTGAAGGAGAGAGTTTTTCATCGGATCATAATTTGTCGTTTTCACAAAAAAAAAAGAGGGAAATATTTCTTTAGAAAATGATAATGATATGAGATAAAGTGCTCGAGATTATATAAAGTCAATGGCTCTCTTTATACAATAGTAAGTTGTTACTTCAATAATTACTAGCTAAAGTTATCATGTTTATGTAAATGAACAAATATAAATAAATTAGTTAAAATACTAATTCATGGACTCATAGATTTGTGTTAATCTCTTTCGTGATGTCACAACTACTCTAACTCGCTTTACTAAATCTATGCTCAACTTGGGATTTGATCCACCGACCTCCAGGTTACAATTTCGCCGTCTTATATTTTTATTAAAAAATGTTTAAACGCAATGTGTTTCACTATACAATTGAACTTAATACTCAACCTATCTAGGAACCATGTTTTTTTAAAACCAAGTGGTTGCCTCACATATTTTACTTTACTCATTCTTAAAGATATTTAATTTTTTTGAAAAGTCTAATTTAGAGGAGTATTGATTTTATAGTAACATGGCACATATTAATGGTAGATTAAGACCCTCTGGTGCACAGAGCTGGTAACTACAATTATCGATCAAGCTAGTGAGGTCGGTCCATTGTTACCACCTGGATTAGTAAGGCATATTCAGGATGTGTTTACCTACTCATAAGACAAGGTGCAAAAACCAAAGCTGACAGTTGTTGAAGTCAAAGTTGAAGGAGACTTCAGAGAAATAATTCAGTGAAGCCAGCGTCGATGGCTTGCGTTGAATACATCGTCTGTATTTTTAATTTTTTTGTTGACCCAACATCTAAATTGGACGTATTGTGTCACTTTTCGCCCATCAGAAGAGAGCCATACTACGGTAAGGGCATGCTACAACACATATCACAAGCGTCTACAGTAGCTCCTGTTACTGTTTTATGGCTACGAAATAAAAAAGGCTATGAAGATTAGGTATGCTATGAAGATTAGCACAGTGGAGGAGACCAGCAGTCTGGCTGGGAGACTATAAACAGGAAGTAAACCAGCAGTCTGGCTGGGGGACTATAAACAGGGAGTAAACAAGCAGTCTGGCTGGGGGACTATAAACAGTGAGTAAACCAGCAGTCTCGCTGGGGGACTATAAACAGGGAGTAAACCAGCAGTCTGGCTGGGGGACTATAAACAGAGAGTAAACCAGCAGTTTGTCTGGGGGACTATAAACAGGAAGTAGACCTGCAATTAAGGGATAAAATACAATTGGCTTTCTTTATTTTACTTAAATAATTATTTTCAGATAAACATTTCGACAGTTACAGCATCGTCAGTGAACTCAAGACAAGTGTTTTTGAAACTTTTTTGAACATGTTCTTTATATTTGGCATTCTAATGTGAATTTATTACCAAAAAACTTATTTATATTATTTTGTACAAGTCTAGGATTCTATTTTTTTTTCTTTCTTTCTTTCTTTCTCAAAATTCGAGTCCCAGAGAGAACCTGGGTTGCCAAACCGACCCAATAACATGATCAAACATACTATCAAATGTTACATTTTTTTTTTGTTTGTTCTTTGTTTTCTTCTTTTGATCTTTTTGACTGAAGAGCTGTATACATGGCGATGTATTATCTTTCAAATTGATAAGAGCAAGTTCTTTTAACTTGTTCTTCTTGATGTTATGTTTATTGAAAAATTCAAGTAGAAATTAATAGTGATACACTGCCTCGTGTACCAAACCAGTAGATACAAGTAGAAGTATTGATCATAAAAAAATATAGTTTAACTTACCGAATGTTTATTTGTTTTACCAGTGTATACCTAAGTTGTACATTTAATGGTTTAACAAATTGCTGTATATATATCATTTTCAGAACAAGGAAAGATCAGTATAGAGCAAATACCTGAGTTAATGCTGATTGAATTGTATATCCTCTTTCTAATCTTCATAGCATATTTTTCAGAGAGATATTCTCTCAAAACAACAAGAGATTAGAAGTTCAAATGCCAGAGTTAATGTACTCGACAACTTACATTCGATTTTAGGAATAATCCCCAGCACGTGAATGAGATTATGGATAAATTTCCATGTAAAATGATTTTATCTTCATACGTAATCCTCATCCTCCAAACTCTTTATGCATAAATTAGAATTGAGCATACTTCTCGAAAAAAAATGTGTGTAGCTTATCAATAGGAATTATAAATAATAATAAATACCCTATGTACGGGAATATACATACAGGATCAGCACTTTGCTAAATAGGTGCATTGCTAAAAATAAATAGGTGCTTTGTTAAACTGTTGGCATATTGGGACTACCTGTCTTGCGCTGACAGTCTAAATAAAGCACTACTTATACTTATACAGGTATTAACAATGTCAACAATCAAACTTTCAAAAAGATACAATGATTAAAATAAATATGTAATGTTAAAACCTAATATCACAAGTAGTAAAAAGTAGTTATCATATTTGTGAAAACTCGCTTTACTAAATCTACGCTGAAATCGGGACTTGAACCACTGACCTCCAGGTCACAAGTCCGCCGCTTTATAGATCAAGCTATTGAGGTCGGTAAATAGTAAAAAGTAATGCATGCACAAATTTATATGAAAAACAGTACAACAAAGTAAACGAAAATATTGAAGAGCGCTTAATTTGGTAATAGATTGAAGAAGGTCTTGAGTTAGGACATGTGTAGTTGTGTACCTATATATTTATTTATTTTTTATACATTTTTTTCTGCATTTTTTCTTTTTAATATTATATTGTTTCCAATTTTTTTTTTTTTTCTTTCTTTTCTTATATTGCATATTAATTTGTAATTATCTGTATATATTTTTATGTCCTCATTGATAAAGTGTTTAATTATAAAAATAATAAGGAAGTCCAAATCATTCACTGGGTTGCACGAGAGGGATTACAAAAATAATAAGTTTTTTTATACACCTTTGAATTCTTATTACATCTCTATGAAGTACTTGTACTTTTCGGGTATTCATGTTTATATCCGAAGAGAGTGCCGTTGCCATTAGTACCGCCCTTGATCGAGTTTTGTTTTATTAATGTCAATTTCTACGTATGTATATATTCTACGTAAATAAAACTTGATCTAATATGTTTAACAATGATATTCATATGATGATAATTTACGACAACGATTTTAACGAGATTTTTTTCTTCGACTACATTGAATATAGAATTATCAAAAATCGAAATAAGAACACCAAATTACAAAGAGATGTCGAAAACGAAAACCATTCCCTTGAAGACCCTTTCACTCGGGATGAATTAGTTAAAGCCATCGACATAATGAAAAACGGTAAAGCTGCCGGAATGGACGACATCCGAACTGAACAGATTAAATATCTTGGTCCGTTAACAATCATATGGCTTGTACGCTTTTTAAACAACTGCGTGAGCAACTCGCAAATACCAAAGATCTGGCGAAAAACGAAAGTGGTGGCTCTGTTGAAACCAGGAAAAGACCCAAATGAACCAAAGAGCTTCAGGCCTATTTCACTTTTGTGTCACTTCTTCAAAATCCTTGAAAGAATGATCCTCAACCGTATATCCCCATCAATCGATGAAGAGCTTATCAAGGAACAAGCCGGATTCAGGCCAGGCAAATCATGTTGTGGGCAAATACTTAACCTAACACAACATATCGAAAATGGATTCCAGAACAACGAAATAAGGGCGTAGCCTCGTAGACCTCAGTGCCGCCTACGACACAATAAATCACAAAACACTAATAAAGAAAGTATACAGCGTGACCAAAGACTACAAACTGGCAGACTTTATCAAATGCCTCCACCAAAACCGACGCTTCCAAGTTGTACTGAATGGAAAAAACAGCAGATGGCGCAATCAAAAAAATGGATTGGCACAAGGAAGTGTGTTAGCACCGATACTTTTCAACATATACACTAATGATCAGCCAATCAACAAACACACTCGATCTTTCATCTATGCGGACGATACCGCCCTATCCGCCCAAGAAAAAACTTTTGAATTAGTTGAACAGAAGATCGAAAACGCCCTAGAAGACCTGGGAAAATACTATGAAAGCAATAACCTAAGACCGAATCCCAGTAAAACTGAAGTATGTGCTTTTCACTTAAAAAACAAAGAGGCCAACAGAAAACTTAACATCCAATGGAAAGGCGAACCTCTTAATCATAATTTTACGCCAAAATACCTAGGAGTGACTCTAGACCGAACACTCTCATTCAATCACCACTGCCAACAAACTAAACTCAAAGTGACTTCCAGAAACAACTTAGTGAAGAAACTAACAAACACCTCATGGGGAGCAAAACCACATGTGCTTAGAACATCTGCCCTTGCACTCAGTTTTTCAGCTGCTGAGTATGCAGCACCCGTGTGGAAAAACTCGCCCCATGCCAAAGAAGTCGACGTTGCCTTGAACGAAACTGGACGCATAGTTAGTGGATGCATGCAACCCACACCACTGGTCAAAATCTACCCCATCCTAGGTATTGCACCTCCACCTGTAAGAAGAACTGTTGCAGCTGAAACAGAAAGAACCAAACAGCTGAATGATCGTCGCCATCTGATGTTCAACCAAAGGCCCGGCAACATAAGGCTGAAATCGAGAAAAGCTTCCTGCATACTACCAACCCACTTCTATGCTCACCTCAAGAAAGGAAAGAACAACTCTGGAAAGAATCACTACAACCAGACCCTCCACCTGATCTAATATGGCGGGGTTATTGCCATAGGCAATAACCCCGCCCTTTAGTTAGGACATTTATGTTTTCAAATATTTTCTATTCTTTTTCATTTTTATTGTATATATTGTTTTTTTGATTTTTCACTGTTAAAATTATTATTTATATGTACATAATGTCCTTTTGTATCTAATAAAGAATTATATAATAATAATAATAATAATACAACATGGAGATCACTAAACAGACTCAGAACCGGAGTATCTAGATGCAGGAAGAATCTCGTCAGATGGGGATATGTTGAAGAAGGAGACAATAAATGTGATTGTGGCGAAACCCAAACTCATGACCATCTCCTAAACTGCAGCCAATTGGAATTGGAAGAACCTTGCACACAAGAAGATCTCATGCAAGCAAATCCAAAAGCCATCCACGTTGCCAACTTTTGGAAACTTAAGATTTGACGTTCAAGTATGTTTCCGGACACGGAAAGTAAGTATTGAATATAGAAACGTACAAATGAAAGCACTCTAAACATTTTGTAAATAATATTCCATTACCCCCAGGGAAATAAATGTTCTATTTGCAGACAGATACAGATAAGTCAATCATGTCTGTATTTGTACAATGCATAGAAGAAATATAATATCCCCCAAAAAATATCACTTCGTGACATAAAAAAAGTCCCGCCAAGTCGTTGCACAAAAATATTTCAGTTCCCAAATTCATTCCTCCCTTCCCAAAAAATATATTAGTTATTATTGACCTCCCCAAAAAAATATTGAAATCAATTTATGGCCCCGCCTTTTATTCATTCACCTAAGTGCAACAGTATACTTATTAATAGCATCCCCTCTCTCTTTCTTCTAATGTCCTCTTTCTTTTGTTGCTTGTTGCATGTTGGAATGTTTCCTTTACAAACTCAGAACTTAAGTCTTATTTCCTTGCTCCTTTCACCGACTTGGGCTCTTGGCGGAGTACCATTAACTGGGAATGATAAATATATGAACCTAATAGACAGTGCTATTTTTAAAGAATTAAAAAGAGATAATTTAACATAGTGGTTCTTATGGAGAACAGGAAAGGAGAAGTCTAGCCGACCGCGACCCAAGGATGCATTATCTGTATCTAAGTCGCAAATTATCTGCCACCAACGAGAATTGGACCATCAGATCAAGTCACGATTCAGGCTCATTTCCACAAGGATCACATGTTTAGATATGTCTACATTTATATATAATCTTAGAAAAGAACCAAGACATCAGTTCCTTTGGCTAAGAACGGACCTGCAGGGTGGTACTCCGCCAAGAGCCCAAGTCGGTGAAAGGAGCAAGGAAATAAGACTTAAGTTCTGAGTTTGTAAAGGAAACATTCCAACATGCAACAAGCAACAAAAGAAAGAGGACATTAGAAGAAAGAGAGAGGGGATGCTATTAATAAGTATACTGTTGCACTTAGGTGAATGAATAAAAGGCGGGGCCATAAATTGATTTCAATATTTTTTTGGGGGAGGTCAATAATAACTAATATATTTTTTGGGAAGGGAGGAATGAATTTGGGAACTGAAATATTTTTGTGCAACGACTTGGCGGGACTTTTTTTATGTCACGAAGTGATATTTTTTGGGGGATCTTATAACTTTTTGTAGTGGCCCTGCATAGGTGTGTGGTGTATGATGTATGATACATGTTAATTCAATATAAAACTATTTAACATATTCAATAATGACTTTAAAGGAACAAGTATTGATAAATGAAACAGTTTGAATGTGAAGATAAAGATTTTAGTTTGATATTCATAACCAAGCACAGTATCCTGCTACAAATTATTTTTTCACCTAAAAAGTAGATATGCGACTTTTGACTCATCTGGGAGAGTGATAATATACTAGATACTGAATATATATACACCAACTTTGTTCTGAGCTCTGAAAATGATCCTTTTTTCAATTATGGGCCAAATGTCCATTTTAGGATAATAGAACAATAAAAGAGCACACCTACTACCCACGAGAAAAAAAATTAGCCATCGTTTGTGAAAATTGGTCTAATAGTTTTGGCTGTAAAGCGGTCAACGTGAAAGAAGAAGCAGTAAATGATGAAAAAAATGACGTTTTTAAAGTTTGGTTTTCTCCAACTTAACTCAAACGATTTTGATGGTTCTTTTTTCAAAGCTTGTCTTTATCGTGCCCCAATCTATATGTATTTATAGTCCAATTGCCTTCATCACTTGTACTTTTTTTCCTACAACTACAAGAATTGTGCTACTTTTGCTCTGGCGTATAATATCACTTGGTATAATATCACCGGTTTCAGCGTAGATTTAGTAAAGCGAGTTAGAGTAGTTGTGACATCACGAAAGTGATTAACACAAATATGATAACATTTTTAATATCACTTGGTAACGCGCGAATTACTTTGACTGGGAGGTTCGGAGCGCTACCTCGGTCCTAAATTATAAAATTTTATTATTATAATAATGATAGCATTTTCTTATTATAATAATGATCTCGCCATATTTATGAGACAGACAAACGAAAGTCAAATCGTCCAGAATGCAAGTTAAAACAGAACCCCACTTAGTGAGGTTGCTTCGCTCCCTCACTGTGTTCGGTTAATAATAGTATGTCCTACATTGTTTCACGGCAATATTATTATTTTTTGCTCTATTTTACATGGCAGGGTTCTTCTTATTCTTCCATCCAACAATAACTAGTGTTTCTTTGAACAGTAAATTGAGGTTTACTGTTCAAAGAACCTCACTTAGTAAGTTCGTTCTCACTGTGTTCGGTTAATTATGTTTAAAAGAAGGTAAGATAACAAGCGAGACCCCTCCCTCAAGTCGAAGAACGATTAAAGAGATAGTCCGGGTTATTCTAAATTTAATCCCGTTTCATAAATTGGCCCTTTGCCACAGATTTTTACAAGGATACTGTGTGGTGCCATTCATTTTATCCAGATGGGCCTCTCAACTGGTTCAGATAGTGGGTACACCCTGAACATATTTCCTTAATTTATGTCAGATATAATAATTAGGACTTTTAAGTCCCATTTTCCAGCAGTATGCCCAAGGTGTATTATTATGTGGTAAAAATCCCAAATGGGAGGATAACTATGAATTTTTACAATTAATTTCTATGAAAGAATACTGAGAACGAAGCTTATTATTAGCCAGCGTCGATGGCGCGTTGAATGCACCGGTTCTCGTTAGATCACCGAAGTTAAGCAACGTTCAGCGAGGTGAAGACTTTGTGATGCTGGCATTCCGGCCCAACCCAGGCTGGGTGAGGTTAATATGGCTAGCAGGTTTGTGAGTTTCCTGCGAATGGAGCGTAACACCCCCGTCGTGATATGACCATGCAGTTGAAAGCGACGTTAAAAACCAAAAAAAAAAAAAAAACGAAGCTTTTTTTTTTTTTTTTTTTTTTAAGTGGGGTTTTAACGTCGCTTTCAACTGCCATGGTCATATCACGACGGGGGTTTTACCCTCCATTCGCAGGAAACTCACAAACCTGCTACTCACATTGACCTCACCCAGCCTGAGTGGGGCCGGGAAAAGCCAGCGTCACGAGAATTAGAATTTGAATGGTCACCCATCCAAGTCTTAACCTCGCTGGATGTCGCTTAACTTCGGTGTTCTGAAGGGAACCGGTGTATTCAACATGCCATCGACGCTGGCTTAAAACGAAGCTTATTGTGTTGTTCAAGTAATAAATGTATAAATATATTTTTTTTCAACTGTTAATTTTTTATAGTATATGTATTATAAATTTCTCTTTTATATATAGAGATGAGGTACAACACAACCCACAACAAAAAGGGTACGTACCTCAGAAACTCACTAAATTTAATGTAAAATATTAAAAAAAAAGTAAAGAGTATTTTGTTAAATAAAAAAAAATACATGTCCCAGCTAGGTTTTGAACCCGCGGACCTCTGACATCTCTAGTATCGCACAGTGCCGCCTTTACCACTGAGCTAACTGGACTGTTGATGTTTCCACGTGGTTTTTGCAACACATAAAAGCTTCATTTTATTTTACTTTGTATAATGAACTTTTTAGCGGCCAGCGAAAGAAATATTTACTAGAGGGAATTGGATAGGGAAGGAAGCCTTTCACTTCCTATGTAACTGATAGGTACCTACATTCCTAATTAGGAATAGGTATTAGGTAGTGTAGGGGCTTTTACAAAGTTTTCTATGAAACTTCTACATTTCCTACTTAGAAAGGTCCCCAAACATTTAGACATTCATGTTACACATACATATTATGTAACATTGGGTACTAGAGATTTTTTACATTTTTGAACCTAGATAATATAACCAACATTTTAGAAGAAAAAAAAAATCCTGTCTTTTTCACTCCTTGGGCATTACAGGTTTATAATAGCTATGTAGGTATGACGTTATTTGTGGTCAAGCACAAGGCCTCTTCACAAATTTTGTGGGTAGCGCAGCATTACTAAGAGCCTCCTTTACTTTTCAAATTCTATTACATTAATTTATTTTTACTCTGGTAATGCCGCCACTGGTCGTTACTTATTCAGTAACTACTCATTTTTCCTCACGAGGTATGAGTGGACCCCAAACACCCAAGTAATGTGCGGAAAAATTCCTGCCCAGCTGGGGATCGAATACAGGTCACCATGCGTGGTAAGCTTAGCGCGCTAACTCACTCAGCACCGGCGACTATTTATGGGTTAGTATACCTTTACACAATTTCACATCGGGACATGTGGATTGAAAGGTTTGTGAATGAATACTTATATACATAATAAACTAGATTAAATATCTATACTCCAATGTTATTCTGAGCTCTGAAAATGATCCTTTTCCTTAATAACGGCCAAATGGTAGCTTTTGGGATAATGAAACCATAAAAAGGCACACCTACCACCCAGAAGAAAAAAAATGAGCCATCGTTCATGAAAATCGGTCCAGTAGTTTTGGCTGTAGAGCGGTCAACGTCAAAGAAGAAGCAGAATTTTTTGAAAAAAAATGACGTTTTTATAGTGTGGTTTTGACCAACTTACCTCAAACGATTTCGATGTTTCTTTTTTAAAAGCTTGTCCATTATCGTGCCCCAATCTGTACATGTAGTTCAATTTCCTCCATCACTTGTACTTTTTCTCCTACAACTACACGAAAAGTGCTACTTATGCTGTCGCGTATAGTATACTCTTGGTAGCGCGCGAACTATTTCGATTGACTTGGCGGGTCGGAGCGCTACCGCGCTCCTTAATGTATGTGGGTGCAAGTGATTGCCATAGGCAATAACCCCGCGTTTAGTTAGGACATATGTGTGTATTATATTTATCTATTTCTTTCCTCTTTATCGTTTCCATTTTTATAAGTATTAGTCATTTGTACTGTATATATTTCTTTTTATATCGAATAAACTTTTAAATAATAATAATACCTCAGTTGCTTGATCGATAAGGCATCGGGCTTGTAACCTGGGGGTCGGTGGTTCAAGTCACAACAACCCTATTTCGGTCCTTAATGGATGATAAAAACAGATAGAATACCTAGTTTTAAAAATTATTTAGAACACCTCCATTTTCTCATTAACTGTCGCATCCTGATAGAAAACTTAGTCCCGAGAGATCAGAAACAAAAAAGAAGATAAACTATCTTCCAGTTTTTAATATAAGAAAGTGTTTGTGCAATTTTATATCTTCCGTATTTTTTAAGCATTTTTTTTTCTTTTCTTTTCATTACATAATCGTTCTGGGTGACTATAAACAGGGAGTAGACCAGCATTGGCTTGGTTCTGGGGGCCCTTGTCAACTATTAGGCTCCTTGTAAAAATAGTGGTAGAAGTGCTGATTCATTCCTCTACTGTCTGGCTACCATCGTTCACTATGATGCCAACCTATCAACCAATTGACCCAGATTGTAAACACTTCATCTACGCTGATGATACAGCACAAGGAAAATCTTTTGAAGATGTGGAACTATAAATCAACAAATCCATTCAAAACCTAGCGGACTATTATGATAACAACAATCTGAGACCTGGGTTTGGTCTCAGATTGTTGTTATCTAAGTCTCAAACTTGTGCTTTCCACCTAACCAATCGTCAAGCCAAAAAAAAATTGAAAATAACATGGTGTCAAGAACTACTAGAATATTGTCCCAATCCTAAATACCTGGGTATATTGTCGGATACCCCGGTATTTAGGATATTGTCCTTGAAGAACAATGTATCGATACCACGAAGATAGTATTTGACTGCTGGAATAAAGGGACTTTTTAGTCTCACCTCAGCAGTATAAACAAGGTAATTTCTATTCTATTCTATTCTATTCTATTTGCTAGGAATAACATAATCAGGAAACTCTTTGAGTCTGTCAGCAGCTGAATATGCAGCTCCTGTTTGAAGAAATTCAGCACATTCACATTATGTTGAAGTTTTCATCAATGAAACTCTGAGAATTATAACAAGCTGCCTGAAACCTACTGCCATTGACAAGCTATTCATTCTAGCTGTACATACACGTCCATTACAGAATGCAGCATGTCCAGTTAAAAAAAAAAAAAAAAATGTTCCAGGTAGGATTCGAACCCGCTATGACGCACAGAGAATGCTCTATTTCTAAGAACAAATAGACTCATCTTAATGTTTTTATCTTAATGATAGCTTGACGAATAAGAGAGAGGGAGAGAGAGGGAAATAGATGAAGAAATAGAGAAGGCGATGAACATAATACTATCCAAATAAAGAGAATTAGAGAGATGTAAAGTGAGAAGTGGTTTGGAAGAGGGAGAGAGAGAGAGAGAGAGAGAGAGAGAGAGAGAAAGGAATTTGAAAAGAAGGAAAGGGATAGAGAGAAAAAAAAGTAGAAGAGGAGAAGAGAAAGAGAAGAAGAGGGGAAATGGTAGTATGGGGAGAGAGAGGTGAGAGAGAAAAGAAGGAAAGGGAGAGAGAGAGAAGGAGGTGGGTATAGAGAGAGAATAGGAGAGAAGAAGACAGTGGTCATGGAAAGAGAGAGAGGAAGATAGAACAAAGGGACAGAGAGAGAGAGAGTAAGGAGACAGGAATTGGTGGTGAAGAGAGAGAGAGAAACAAAGATGAGAGTGTAAAGGATAGAGAGAGAGTAAGGAGACAGGAAGTGGTAGTGTAGAGAGAGAGAGAGAGATAAAAAGAGAAGAGAGAGAGAGAGGAAGAGATAGAAAGAGAAGAGAGAGAGAGAGAGAGAGGAAAAGGTAGAGAGAGGGAGGTTGAGAATTAAGGAAGAGAGAAAGAGAGAGAGAAACGAGAAGAGATAGGGGAAGAGGGGTGCTGTTTTATGTTTTAAAAAACAGGGCAAATGAGATCTTCTCATTTATACCTTTCATTCCTTTAGGTCGCTGTTCTACCATAACTACAGGAAAATTTATCATATTTGTGTTAATCACAATCGTGATATCACAATTACTCAAACTAGCTTTAGTAAATTCTTGTCAAACATGGGACTTGAACCACCGACCTCCCGATTACAAGTCCGCCGCCTTATGCTGGGTCCACATAGGTGCAACATGCAACATGTTGCTGCAACATGAATTCACTCTGTGTGGACGGCTTCTGAACACGAACATGAATGTTCAAAAATTATCCATGAGGACGTCGGTTTTCTAACGAACATCTTTGATCTTTGTTACTACTATGTTGCACGTGTGTGGACGGCACCTGAACATAGAAACAGAATGGATCACTGACGAATACGAACTGAAACACGTTGCTGCAATAGTGTTCCAATTACCATACATATGTTGCAGCAATGTGTTGTATGTTGCATGTTGCACCTGTGTGGACCCAGCATTATGGATCAAGCTACTGTAAGGTTCTTCTATAACTACAGTTTAGCTTACAGTTCAACAAACTTGAATAAAATTTTTTCGAGTTTTTTATCGAGAGAAAATAAAATCAACCTTCTTTAACACGTTCATCGACGCAATATTTTATACGACATACTGTGCCAACCTTGTTCAGCAAAAATTGATATATGTTTTTTACAAATTGACAAGTGAATCAAGTTGGAGTGTTAGAGGACAATCATAATCCCAAAAGATATACATTGAAACAAAAGCCCAATAGGGTTTAGTGTACAGAAACTCAGGTTCGAGACCCAGCAGGGATATGACAAGTTATCCGTCCAATAAGGATACCACATACTTCACATAGTAAAATGTATAGACTTACTGCGGGAACAATAGAACTGACTCGTCCTATTTGCACAGTATGAATACAAGGCGACATTCTATTTATTCTTCGCGGAGTTAAAGGCCCTCGGAAGAAAAATATGATGGATGATCTCAAATTACGAATAATGTGAAAAACTTCCATTATTTTGTTTTTATTTATTTTTTGTTCATGAAAAAAAAATAGTGGCTGCTTCCCCAAATTAATGCTCAGGAGTCCATCGCGAAAAATAGAATGTAATATAACTGAAAATATTAATATAACTACACAAATAAATAAATGTTGTTATTTTTATTATTATAATTTAATTATTTATTAATTAAAAGGACATGTGTAATTACTCAATTGTAAAAATTAAAAAAAATTAGAACTAGAAAGAATAAATAAACAACATAGATCAAATACATACACATGTCCTAACTAAAGGGCGGGGTTATTGCCTACCCTTTGGGTTGGGTGAAAGGGATTGTTACGCTATATCAAACCTGTCTAGCTCTAGAGGTCTGTTTTGAAATACATCAAGAAGGACGAGAAGGAAGCAAATTTTAAGTTATCATAATTCTGATAAAATTGAAGGGTTGGGTGGAAAATATTCCCATAGGAAATAATTCCGCTCTTTAGTACCCGCTTTTGGACATCTGTACTCAAACTCACTTTACTAAATATTTGCATGGGACTTGAACCACCGTCCTCCGGATCACAAGTCCGCTGCCTTATCTATCAAGCTGCTGAGGTCGGTCGAGAAGAAAACATAATATTTTAATAACAACAGTCAAAGATAGATGAAGATACTAGTTCTTTATTTATTACATTAAGTTATTACAAGTTTATTTTAAAAAAGTTTTATAAAGTCTTATCAATTTTTAATTTTTTTTTTTTAATTATCACTTTTAAGTGCATAATTTCAACACACTACACATACACCATTCACTACACACTGGACACGGAAGGAGCCCAGAACACTGGTTCTGGGCGTCCAAAGGGTTCACCCATATCAGTCCTTCCACCACCATGACATCACACATGGACTCGGAAAGTAAAGTAAGTATTAGAAGTAAAATATTTCGTCCCTATAACTATCTATAAATACATATGTTATAGGGACTTGGGCATTGTACCCATGACAGAACCCGCGTTTCCTCTCTGGATGTCTATGCTGATCTTCTGCATGAGGAAACTGCGGGCTCTAGGTTCTCCTGTTATAGCTATAATAATAATAATTCATGTTGCATTCAACTTCTGGATGGCTATGATGATCCGTTGTTTGAGATATTCAGTTGATCTAGCTAGAATATCTAGATGTAAATGAATATCAGAAAAAATATCTAGATGTAAATGAATACCTCTGAAAAATTGGAAGAAATATTTTATTTGTAACATATTCGTTATGTTGTTTTGTTTAAAATAAAGTTGGTTATTTTAAAAAAAATTTAAATCAGAAGAAATATTTATATATAATATTGTTACAAGTACAGTATTATATTAATAAGAAAGCAGAATTACACGCTTATACAATGTCTCCAATTTGTAGCGTCTCTACGTCTCGAAATTAAATGATTTAAAATGCTTCATCGCACAGTTCAATTTGGCTCTTACTGTCTTCTTTCTCTGCTGCTTCTACATTTTCTTTCTGCACACTTCGCTTCTCTCATCTTACTGAACTTAATTTACAGGGTGCACGGGAAGTTCCTATTTGAAACGCTAATAAAAATGAAAGTAGAGTAGAATCTCGCCAACTCGAAATTGCAATTGGTCGAAAATCCGATTAACTCGAAAAAAATCTTCAGTCCTTGTCGAAATTCGCTCCTAATTGGCTAGCTCAAAAATAGTATAAAAAGAAAGGACAAAATACATTAGCAATAACTCAAAATATCTCTGACCCTTGAATTTCGAGTTATCGGGATTGAAAGATGTATTAATGAATAAATATATAATATATCTTTATGTTATTCTAGCACAATTTTTGTGGGTAGCGCAGAATTACAGAATTACAAAGATATCAGGATGACAGAATTACTGTCATCCTGATATCTTATTTTTGCTGCTAATTCCGCCACTAGTCGCTGTACACATTAAAGCAGCTACTCGTTTTTCCTCACGAGTTATGAGTGGATTGTGGATGTATGTAATCGATTGCACGTCTCATTCAGTAACTGAAGTTGAGCAACGTCCAGACTTCGATTCAAAAATTGCTAGCTATACCCAGCATCCCGGCGACCGGCCCTACTCAGGCTGGATGAGGTTAATTCGAGTACCTGGTTTGTAAGTTTCCAGCCAATGGAGTTTCCTCTCCCCTCTCATTCTCTTCTTCTAAAGTTCCTCCCCTGTCATTCACTTCCTGTACAGCCCCATCATCCTCCTCCTCGCCTTCTCTCCCTCCTCCTCCTCCGTTGAAGAAAATGGAAATAAATTGAAATCAAGAAATACGATGCAAAAAAAACTCAATACCTACAGAGCTATATTAGATGTTGTAAGTTGGCGGTACAGAGGAGAGGGGGGATATATTATTGAAGGGTGGCAGAGGGCGGGGCATTTAAGGGGGGGGGGATGCGATGGAGTCTGACTTCATTTCTCTTCGTCAATCTTTCGCTTATCGCGTTATTTTTTCGCGAGCAAAGAAAAAGAATGTTTTAAAAGTAGACTGCCAAACAGTGACACACTACTTCCTCGTGAATGGTTCACATTGCAAACACTTGGCGATAGAAATTTAGCCACTCTCCATTTCGATGCACTCATTCTAGATTTTTTCAAAAAAAAAATCACTTGTATCTGAACATCTTCGGCATTTTTTTAAAAAATAAATTACTTAAATTGTATATTTTAAGTCTTTAATACAGACATCACAATTTAATATATTTAAAATGAGACTATTTTAAAGAGTGATAATAATAATATCGCCTAATTTATACTGCCTTATAAGAGTTAAAATAAGCCAGACATGTCCTCAAGTTGTAGTTGCAACCACAGAACAATATAATAATAATAATATCGCCTTATTTATACTGCCTTATTAAAGACTACTCAAGTCCCATTATTCAAACAGTAAAGTCAAGACATATTATTATGTGGTAAAAATCCCAAATATAATGATAACTTGTCATGTCCCGGCCGGGTTTCGAACCGACGCGCGACGACACGACTGTCATCTTTGGATTCACAGAATGCCGCCTTTACCACAGAATATTGAAAATAAAAGAAAATATACACAAAACAAAAGATCACCAGCCAGCGTCGATGGCATGTTGAATACACCGGTTCCCTTCAGAACACCGAAGTTAAGCGACATCCAGCGAGGTTAAGACTTGGATGGGTGACCATTCAAATTCTAATTCTCATGACGCTGGCTTTTCCCGGCCCCACTCAGGCTGGGTGAGGTCAATGTGAGTAGCAGGTTTGTGAGTTTCCTGCGAATGGTGGGTAAAACCCCCGTCGTGATATGACCATGGCAGTTGAAAGCGACGTTAAACCCACTTAAAAAAAAAAAAAAAAAAAAAGATCCCCGAAATGTGAATTTTTTTTGTTTTGAAATCGTAACCATTTTTTAAATTACAAAAACACAATACTTTACGACTAAAATAAAATAAAACTAAAAAAAAACTAGCCAGGCACGCGCCGCGCCGGTATGGCAGCATAAAGTCCTGCTAGAATTTTAAATTTTCAAGCATCAACATTTCAAGTCAAAATTCTAGGAAGACATGACATCCAAAGAAGGCGTTTCAAGGACAAGCTCAATAAGGAGATGGGTCGAGAAAAACTGATTTTTTTTTTTTTATTAAAAGGCAAAAATGTTAGCGAAATAATGTAATAGTAAAATAAAAGTTATCATATTGATTGTGTTAATCACTTTCGTGACATCACAACTACCGAAACTCGATTCACTGAATCTACGCCGAACTCGGAACACGAACCATCGACATCCAGGTTACAAGTCCGTGGCCTTATCGATCAAGCCACTGAGGTCTTCTTCTACTTCTTTACCACTTACCTTCTTTACCACTTACCTTCTTTACCACTAACCAACTTACCATGTCTAATATTGGTTATGCTTGGAAGAAAAACAAAGAGATAAATAGTATGGCGTTCTTATCCTTGTAAAGGAGCGAGAGAAAGAAATGAGAAATCAAAAAAATACCTCCTGACAGGGTGTGCGATGTAAACTTGTGTGAGTTTTTCTGTAGGTTTGTGAGTTCATAATAGTGCAAGAGTAAAAATAAATAAATTAATGTGTTTTTTTTTTGTGTTATTATATCACAATTTTAGTGCGTAGCGCTGAATCGTAGGACTTTTCCTAATTGTAGGTATAGGGTGATGTAGGTATATTTTTTGTTTTTTTTTTCGCTGAAATATGTGTGTATAAGAAGGTATGGAGGCATAAAAACTATTGACAGCTCAAACAATAGGGACACCCTGTATAGAGAGGATGGGACATGGGAAAATAGCAGGAGTGATACATCACATAGGAACACCCTGTATAGAGAGCATGGGAGATGGGAAAATAGCAGGAGTGATACATCATATAGGAACACCCTGTATAGAAAGCATGGAAGATGGGAAAATAGCAGGAGTGATTCATCACATAGGAACACCCTGTATATACAACACACGGAGATGGAAGGGGTGAAATGTTGATAGACAGGAATATCGAAGATGAGGATAAACGTACAAGAAAATTGGAAAAAGTAGTGGGTTGATGATATTTACACAATTTACACAAGGTTGATGATATTTGTGATGGAATACTTCAGATTTAAGGATGGTAATCCGTACCATTTTGCTAGCAAAAATAGGTAGTTACCTAATTTAGGTGTTTCTTTTTTTTATCTTCTTCTGGTATTTTAATTTAAAGCAAAATAACAGTAAATTGAAAGAGAATTGAAAAAAACATTTACCTACCCAACACTTTTTTACATTGAGAAACTAAATTGGCTACTTATTGTGGAGTCTGGAAATATGCCAGTGAAAACGAACTTCCAATCGCAAAAGAATACCTGCTTTTATGACTAATACCAATGTTACATTTTAAAAAGAACTTATAAGATTTTTTAACATGTGACTCCAACATAAGATAAATATATCAGAACCAAAATATCATTTTTAAAAGAACACTAGCCGCGTCATGGCTAGGCCTGCGGCGCGATGCGTTCACCGAGGCATGGCCGTGCTGGTGAAAGAAAAACATTTGGTAGTTATGTATGTAAATAATAAATAATAATAATACCGTTAGGTATTGTATATTTTACGGTACATAACCAATTTACAATATTAACAAAATATAAGATAAGATTTTTTTTCTTTGTTCTACAGACACAAACACAAACGAGACACAAACACAAACGAGACACTAACACAAACGTTAGGTATTGTATATTTTACGGTACATAACCATGTATTGATAGTTAATCTGATACACTACTTTTTCTCACTTCATAACATTGACATAAAATATACAAATATGTATGCCGATTATGTAAAAATCTCTATGATGCGACCCGAAATATTGAATTGAAGATAAATCACAAAGTAGGTAGTATTGTAGAAATATATACCTAAGAATAAACATTCTTTTTTTCAATTGAGACCCTTTTTCACGGTGTTAATTTGCGAAGGATAAAAAAATTGAAAAAATGGTTAAAGCACGTGTTTGACTTTTGTTCTATGGCACGTGGGAAAGAATAAATATTTGTTGAAGGTTAAAAATGCAGAAAAGATCAGTTCTAGGAATTCTCATTCCAGATATTTACTGGGACGGCCACGGCTGAAAAAGTTCAACTTTTAAAAAATGGATATTTTGAAAATACCATTAGCTCTTTTACAATGTTATGAGTATTTAAGGAACCATACTAAAATCGGACTTGTACTTTGAGAGAAATGCTTAGTATTTGAAAAAGACCAATTTTTGGATAATTAATTTCTTTTTACGCAATAATACTAATAAGCCTGTCATTGGTAACCATGCAAAATTTCAGCTCAACTCAAGTAGTTTTTGACGTGTTCGTCAGTGATCCATACTGTTTTAATTCAGTAGGCCATCCACACACGTGCAACATAGTAGCAACAAAGATGAAAGATGTTTGGTGGAAAATCGACAACATGTTACATGGTGCAGCTGTGTGGACCCAGCATAAGAGAGTGTAACATTGGCAAAAGTACCTCTATCAAAACCAAAATGACATTTTAAAATGAAAATTTACATCAGAATGTAACATTAGAACACACTTACATAATGTAGATACTTTACTGGTTACTGTAGATTATACCTATATTTATACTAGTGTTTGAATTATCAATACCACCCAAACTCGAAAGAAAAAGAAAACATTATTTCTCAATTTTTAAACATTCTAACTTGTGCAGGAGGATTCTTCTACACGAGTATAGGAGAAACAAAGGTAAAAATAATGAGATAAAAATGAGAAAAAAGACATTAAAAAGAGTAAGAAATATCCAAGAGAGATGAAAACAAAATGAAGGTGTACATAAAAAGAGTGATGCTATCATTTATAACTTTCATAAGAGAGAAAGAGAGAGAGAGAGAGAGAGAACGAGAGAGAGAGAGAGAGAGAGAGCTGAGTGAAAATGAGAGTAAACAAGACATAATACAACACTAGGGAGGCAAGAAAATGAGAGAGAGAAAGAAATTGTGTAATTTAGCAGAAAGAGAGGGAGATAGAGAGAGTGTAAATGTGAGTAAACAAGACATAATACAAGAATAGGGAGGGAAGAAAGAGAGAGAGAGAGAGAACGAGAAATTGTGTAATTTAGCAGAAAGAGAGAGAGAGTGTAAATGTGAGTAAACAAGACATAATACAAGAATAGGAAGGGAAGAAAGAGAGAAAGAGAGAGAGAGAGAAATTGTGTAATTTGGCAGAAAAAGAGTGAGAGTGTAAATGTGAGTAAACAAGACACAATACAAAAATAGGGAGGGAAGAAAGAGAGAAGAGAGAATGAGAAATTGTGTAATTTAGCAGAAAGAGAGAGAGTGTGTAAATGTGAGTAAACAAGACATAATACAAGAATAGGAAGGGAAGAAAGAGAGAGAGAGAGAGAGAAATTGTGTAATTTAGCAGAAAAAGAGTGAGAGTGTAAATGTGAGTAAACAAGACATAATAAGAGAAAGGTAAGAAAAAGAGAGAGAGAAATAAATTGTGTAATGTAGCACAGAAGAAGAGAGAGAGAGTTGATAAAAGTAAATAAGACATAATATCGGGACAGGCAGTAAACATTAAATATAGTGAGGGTGATACATAAATTGTGTAATGTAGCAGTAAGATAGAGAGAGAGAAATGGAAAAAAAGAGCGTAAGTGAAAGTAGAAATTACATAATTTGAGAATAGATAAGGGAAAGAAAGAGAGAGAGAGAGAGAAAAAATTGTGTAATTAAATGAAAGAATGGACCCAGAACATCCAAGTTTAGAGCAGAAAAAGTCCTGCTCCGCTGGGGATCGAACGCAAGTCACCGCAATCCTTAGCGCGCCACCTGTCTCGACCACTGTAATGGTTTAATGTAGCAGAAAGAAATGACAGAGTGTGTGAAAGTAAGAGAAAAAAATATCACCCAAACAGTAAGACACAAGGAACTAAAAAACAGAGCCAGAATTTGGAATTAATTAAAGGAAGCAGAGGAAATACAGAACAAGCGGCCTGATGAAAATATGTAGAAGGAAGAGAGGGACAGCGGATAAAACTAATTAAGCAGAAAAATTGAGGAGATAAGTGGAAGACGGAAGAGAGACAAGTCTAAAACTAGGGGGAGAGAGATTGTGGAATAGAGAAGATGCTCTAGATGAAAAACAACCTTAAGCTCTTTTTAATAGGGGAACAAGAAAAACAAAAGTAGGAAAAAGAAGATAAGAAAAAAACCTAAAATAACGAATATTTTTTATTGAAAAAATAATGACACAATAACTTCTGCTAGAATACAAAATAAACACTTAACGAATGCAAAAATGAGACAAAATAAACACTTAACGAATACAAAAAAGAGACAGAAATCAACAAATGCAAAATAGAGACAATACAAACACTCAAAAAATGCAAAAAAAAAGACAGAATGCAAGAAGAAACAAATAAATCAATGTCTGGAGCATTTTTTTCCACCCAACCCCTTTGTATAGTTATCAATTCTCCATTTGACAAGATTTTAGAATTACGACATTGTACGGTATAGGTATGCAAGTATACAAGATACATAAATCTCCAAACTTTGAGCTTTATTTAAACTAAAGTATTATGCTCTACAACACTCAGGGAAATGCTCTATCTCTTTTTCTCACTTAATCTTTTTTTGTTTGTACTAGTTTTTTCTGTCTTATATATAGCTTTTCTCTCCTTGTTTACGTTGTATTTGTTTGCATGCTATCGCGCTCATCTCCTTATCTATCTCGATATCTTTCTCTCTCACCGTTTTTCAGTTTGGTCACTCATTTTTAGAGTCCATCTTCAATCAATCAATATTTTATTCTGTTTAATATGCATTGTACGAGTCAACTCTATAACTCTCGTACGTCAACAAATAATTCTTAAATCTAAACTTATTCTAATTAATGTTTATTAATGTCTGTAAGATAAAAAATGTACGGTGAGTGGTGAGAAAGACTAACAGAAAGAAAGTAATCTAATAAGGTAGGTATCTAGTGAGTCTGCGTTTAGATGATGCTTATAAATATTCACTTTGATTACTATGATATTTGATCTCGAAAGTATTGTGTTGATTTTTGTAGAATAATTTACCTAATTTTTGTTCCGACAAAAAATTATTAAACAGATTCAATCAAGTTTTATTTACAAAAAAATGTGCATGTCATTGTGCGTGTCTCTTTGTCTGTCATTTTCATGCGGGCAAATCTCAGAAACTATGCATTCTTGCACTGTGCACTCTATCGTTCATACACTCCGTTCTTCGTCTTCTAGAAAGGTATGTACGAGTATGTTGTATGTATGATGTATGATTTTATTTGTGGTGAAGCTCAAGGCCTCTTCACAATTCTTATGGGTAGTGCAGCATTACTAAGAGACTCCTTCACTCTTCGAATTTTATTACATTAATTTCGTTTAACTCTGGTAATGCCGCTACTGGTCGTTACTCATACAAGTAACTACTCATTTTTCCTCACGATGTATGAGTGGACCCCGAACATCTAAATGCAGTTCAGAAAAAAGAGTTTTATCCCCTGCTCCGCTGGGGATCAAACTCAGCTCACCATGCGTGTAATGTCCAGTTGCCCAGCGTGCTAACTCACTCGGCAACGGTGACTAGTCTTCTAGAAAGGTAATAGTGTTTCCTATGTTCCTCGCCCTGTTGAGGGTGCCAATGATTTGTTTCTGGTCCTGGAGAAGTGATACTCTTCCCTTTCTAAAATAATATAAGGTCTCTTTTCTATCTTCATTAGAAACTATGTTTGTTTTTGTTTGAACTCCTAACTTAGTGTGTCTATTGCTTCCTTACTTATTTCATTATTCGTTCTAATTTGCTTTTTTGGAGTATAGTTTGTTCTCTTCTTTTCTGATCTTCTTGCATCTCTTTTTTAGCCATCTCCTGTGTTTCTAAATGTATTTCTATATCCCTGTTTTTCTTGCTTTTATCTTTACATCTGCATTTTTTCATTAATTTTTATTATCTTTTCTTTCACTTTTTTTTATTTTCCGAAAAAGACAATTCTCTCTTTGGTCTCTCTATTCTTCTTCGTGATTTCCTATCCTTTTATTTTCCCCTTTGTTTGAACTTTCATCGCTTTTTGTCCTTTCTCTCCTGTTACACTTGAATCTTAATCTCTCTCTGTCTCTCTCCTTCAAACCACCTCTATCCCTCATTCAGTTTTTCTCTGGGTGAGTATTACTCTTCTCTCTTTTTTTGTCTTCATAGTTATTCTTTTAGTTTTCTCTGTACCCACTTTCCCTTCAAATCCTTCTCATTCTCCTATTTTTCTTTTTTTTTTTCTTTCACTCTCTCCTCAAAATCACTTTCTCACCCTTTCCTCCACTTTTTCTCTTTTTGAGAACTCTCTTTTTCTTATCTTCTTATCTTGTTCCTTATTTTCTTCATTACTTTCAATCTTTCTTCTCTTGTTCCATCATTTGTCTCCTGTTTTCTCCCATTTAAGGTTTTCTTCAGCTGTCTCCTGTTCATACATTTCCATGTCTTTGTGAGTAGCTTCTGAACCTTCTCTGTCATTTCCTGTTTTCGTTTAACGTATTCCCGAATGACTCACATGCACTCTGTTCACTTGTTCAGTATTGACGCGTAGGTGCGATACTAAATTTGTTAGTTCGAATAGTAATCAAATAAATTGTTCAAAATTCGATGTCGGGTTGTATAGAATTTTCTATTTTTCGTTAAGCTGGCATTTCCGGTCGAAACCAGGTTGGGCAAGGTCGATATGGGTAACTGGTACGATTTCCAGTAAAATATTTGCAAAATAAAAAATAAATAAAGTGTGAGAAAATGGGGAGAAAAAGAAGAGAGGAAAAGTGAGTACAGAGTGGATAGTTTGGAGTAAAATTCCGTCAATTCAGGACGTTATATCTAAATAGAAGCAATTGGTCACCATAAGTCTCATGCAATTTCATTTGTATGGATTTTCTACTAAACAAAACACAACAACCAGTTCAGATAAGAAATACAATACGTAACTTTCAATAAATTCCACAAAGAATTCCGAGTCTAATAGTTTTAAAAATAAAACTAATTGGGAAAGAGAACGCAAATTCAATTACATGGAACAGAAGCAGAAGGAATCCCTGGAAACTTTGCTGATCTATTGCTGCACAGGGTTGGAGCATGCTGCACGTGAATTACACCGCATTTCTCTGTGAAGCTAGAATAGAAGCAGTGGAAGAAGAACTAAAACATGAAAAAACAAACCTTCATTTTGATGAAATTTATGAGAAATACAGAAAGAAGTTTAAAGTTTAATTCGTATTCGAGTGAAAGAAATAACTGTATGATTGATTTTACTATTGTTCGAAGAACTATTTCTTACAAAACACTCAAAAGATCATATAATGTGATACAATTGAATGATTAGTGAACCAAGAGACAAGACTAAAGCTACTGTTTCATCACTTCCATGTGATCCAAATTTAAATTTTCTCATAGGTGTCTTATTACATCAAGAGATATGTACGTAGGTAGGTTTACCTTGGTTTAGCTGACCCATGTTCGAATCTCGGAATTTGTCCGCTCTGTACTCACTTTTTTCTGTTCTCTTCTCTCCATTTTCTTACACTCTATTTATTTTTTATTTTGCAAACATTTTGCCTCTTACAATATTTTCAACTCGCCCTATTACTTATAGTTTCATACTCGTAACCCCTTAAACCCATTCGTACCCCTTTAATACATTCTTTTACCTCCTCTTCACCGCCTATCTTCTAAGCTTCAACATTATTCATTCAAATTTGTCTCATCTTTTTACACCTTGGCAGTTTTCAATACACTTCTCAGAATTTCTTTAGAAAATAAAACTTATTCTTCAGAAAACTTCGAAAAATCACTGACTCCTTTGTTGAGATTTGCAAGCATTATTCTCAGAAGTCAGGTGACTTTAGTCGAGAGGAAAAAGTTCCAGGTTGACTTTCTCTAAAAACTAGAAAGACTTGACCAAAAAATTACAAATATGTTATTCACCATGGCAAATTGATTTTTTTAAAAACCTAGATACAATAATGTAGTAAATTATACCTTTCATTCCTTCAAAGAGAAAGAATTTTTTAAGGAAGAGTATTTTGAAAAAGTAGGATGGCTTATTTTTATCAAGAGATTTTTTTTTAATTTAATTTTTTTTTTCTCTCAGGGTAGGATATTTCTTATTATATTAAGATTGTAGTGTTAAGTAGGGAAAACTTGTATAAGAGGGTAGTTCCCGTAAGTTTATATAAAATATAAAGTTTATATAAAAAAAATTCTTTAAAAACGTGCATCGATCTAAGTGACCTCTAGACCTGTGGGAAAAACAGGGATTTGGCCATAACTCTTTAACGAAGCAAAATGACCCACTGCAAGTTTCGCTCATATGATAGTCCACGGTAGGTTGAACCTACCCTCAAAATATTTGCATCTGTATACGG
Source organism: Bactericera cockerelli (assembly GCA_024516035.1). Lineage (NCBI taxonomy): Eukaryota > Metazoa > Arthropoda > Insecta > Hemiptera > Triozidae > Bactericera > Bactericera cockerelli. The sequence continues at coordinate 18,687,079 of CM044962.1, read as the reverse complement.
GACACCCTGTATATGAGAAATAAAACAAATGATTTATTTTAATAAAAAAAAATCTGGTGTAAACATCACACGACTTTCCTTATCCCCCAAAAAGGACTCGAATTCCGCCACTGGTGACTCAACAGTAACAGATAACTAAAAATAAATGCCGAATTCGTAATCAGCACTTCAAAATGATTGAATTTGATATGTCACAACCCCCAACTAGGATGAATAATAAAAAAGTTAGTCAAAGCAGGTACCTCCAAAATACCGGTAAATTGGAGCCGAGGTCCAAAAAGTTCAAGATATCAAAAAAATGATCAGAATAGACCCCTATTATTTTTGCATTCTAAGAAAATGTTGTTCTACAACTTTTTTTGTATCTTTAACCAATTCAAAGAAGCGGCGCTTGCGGCTAATATTTGCGGCCCTGCGGCCGTGGAATGCGGCCAATTTCAACCAAAAGTTTCGTGGTTCGTCTGGTGTATAAAATTAATTTCCATACCAAATTTCAAGTCTCTATCCCTTACCGTTCTCGAGATATCCTGTTCACACACAGACACACAGACACACAGACACACACACACACACACACACAGACAGACGCACGGACCAATGGCTGAAAACAACTTTTTTGGTATCCTGAGGCTATGATTCGTCCAGAAATGTGAAAACCTGGGTAGGTCAAATTTTCGACGAATACAATACTTTCCTTATTATAGGATAAGGAAAGTAAAAAAGTAAGAAAATAGAGAGGAGAAGATAAAGAGTCAGAAAATTGAAAGAAATAATTATAGAAAAAGATCATAAGGAAATATAGAGAAAGACGGAGGGGATATGGGGCAAAAGATATTTTGTATGTCAAATTTTAGATTCATATAAAAGGAACAGAGGAACATAAAGAGAAAATAGGAGGAGAGAAAATTTGTTATTGAGAGAAAGAAATGTTGAAGAGAAAGAGAGAGATAATGAGAATGAGGACGAGCAAATAAATGAGAAAGAGAGATGGAAAAAAAAGATAGAGTGAAACAGACAGAGCTATTCATTTACTTCCGAGAATATCTACTGTTAAATAATTATCAGAACTGTAATTTGTAAAATAAAAAATAACTTTGTTTATTCGTACTTTAAGCATGAGCAATTTTGGTTTTTGTGTAATTAATTCCGTCCATCTGAGAAATTAAAGTCATACGCAGATTCCCCTTTTCGTAAAATTTTGTGTGTTAATGAGTTCAACCATTTTTGAACAAATTTTATTTAGAATATTTATATACAGGTACAGTGAAAGGGTATATAGTTAATTAAAGGTAAACAAAGCCTGATCAAAGGTGGTGATAATGCCTTTGGAATTCTCTTCCGAATAGTGCTTAAAGAAGCTATCAAATATAATGTGTTAATCGCTCTCATGAAACAACAACTACTATTATACAAACTGGTAAATATTTACCTGACTTGGGACTTGTACCTTCGACCTCCAAGTTAAAAAACTACCGCCTCATCAATATAGATATTGAGGTCGAATGATATTAATCGTGTTTGTCATATTATAATCATAACTGTAAATTCAGTAAAATAAATATCTAACAAAATATGATTGAGCTCAAAAAATCCAAATTCGAGCAAAAAGGTGGAAAAAATCAAGTCTTTAACTAACCACTACAGATTTTTTTTTTTTTCAATTTTTTTTTTCTACTCTACCATTTAAAAAAGTTCAAAGAATATGACCCAAAACCATCTTTACTGAACTCTACCAGTGAAGTGGACTCACGGATTAATTTTCTCATAAGGTTCAACCTCCTTCACTTCATGTAGACCTTGAGAGGATCGGCACAAACGACCATACAATAATTGGTTAAAGTGGCCATAAGGGAAAAAAACGGTACATCGATTGAAAATGTTGGGAGATAGGTACAAGTGATTTTACAAGAGCTCAGAATATATCGATAATGAAAAGTCTCACTATTGTTATCGTCTAGTTATCTAGTGTACACGAGGAAGTATTGTGTCCATCATTGCCAGTGTAATTTAGTTAGACTACTACACTGCTCTGTCAACCTACTTAGCTCTGCAGATTATTTTAATTGTGTCATTTTTCCACCATTCAGCTTTTCTTTAGCTTTTCTTGCTAGATATTTAAAACGTAGCGAAAAAAAAAATGCATTGTTAGAAAACAATGTATCCATCTGGGTTTTCAGGTCGATGAAAGATGACTGGAGCAAAAAATTGGGATATAATATGACCAAAATGTGAATAAATATAATATCTGGAATGTTTATAATAAAACAACATAACATTAAGAACATCTTACAAGTAAAAAGTGGTATTTTTCTTTTGGATAAAAAAAAATTCCAGGTTCGATATTTCCAAATATTTCCATTTTATTCCAAGGTCAACTTCACCACATTCGTGGAAGAAAAATGCGTTTTGGTACTTTTAAAGATAAACAACGGACTTAACCTATATGTATAAAAAATATAAGAACTGGAAGCAAGAATTTTCTACTTACATTTTGGTTAACCAAACTGGAAGAAGAAAGAGGAAAAATTTCCTCTTTCAAAAGAAAAATGATTTGCTTCCAGTTTGGTTCATTTCATTCCCGTTGCATCCAGTTTGGTTTGAAAGAAATATACGACTAAAGATTTCTTCCAATTTTTCAGAGGTTGGGAGATTGGGAGATGTATTTCAAGGTTTTACTTTTAAAAAAAATATTTATCATAAGCTAAAGTAGAATCTAACTTGATATATTTCAAAGGTAAAATATTTCTTCAAGCTCACTACCGAGAGGAAGCGTGCCTCTGATGCTCGAGCTATTGCCCCTTTGGATGACCTGTGATATTTTTTGTATCAGGAATTGATGCGAGCGAGAATCACTTTAAATGACGTATGCTTCACCCGCAATCAGTATGGTTGTGAGAGAAATCTCTCAATTTTTTAAAGAAGTATCTATATTTCTATAATTCATGTTTTTTTTTATTATGAAAAACCTGTCCCAGGGACCGTCCTTTCGAAAGGGAACCGAGGATGCAAGAACCATTTCTTCTTTGAATGCATAGACCAATTTTTTGGTAAAGGAAATGATTGCAACGGGGATCACCCGTAATTCCAATCAATTTCTTTCCCAAATGGTTAGACCATTTGGGAAAGAAATTGAGGCTACATTTTTGCTGTTGCTGTGAAAACATAGTTAGATTACTTTACGAAGTTCTGGCTCTACCCCAGGGTCCAGGGTATAGGCATTAGGCATGCGTTGTGGCCGCGCACTAGAGCTTTCTGGAACAAGGCTCCGCTTCACAATATTAATAATAAATAATAATAATATCGCATTATTTATACTTTCCGATTAGGACTATTCAGTCTCATTATTCCAACAATTAGCCCAAGACGTATTATAATGTGTAAAAAACCGAAATGAGAGGATAACTTGTCATGTCGAACCTGCGACCTCTAGAATCTCTGGATTCATAGACTGCCGCCTTTACCACTAAGCTAGCAGGACAGACTATTATTATTATAATTGAAATGATCTGGTACCTCTCCTGCTTTTTCAAATAATTATAGCAAAGTCTTTTGTTTCGGATCCTCGAATTGTCCTCCCTTATCACAAATATCTGGGTCATGCTTTGAAATAACGGTCTCGCGTTCGTTGGTGTAAAATACGGCGGGAATTCCAGCTGCTTTTGTCTCAAAAGCATTGTTTTCGCCATCTCGTTTTTGTGTTTCAGATAACTGCTATTCTGTGAGCAAACACTGGCTATCAGGTGCCTTTTCTTGTGTTCGGTGTGACTATTATGTACTAAACTAACAATTTACTGTCAGTTGCATTTCAAATGCAGGGAAATTCAGCGAGTATATTGGGCTCGTTGCCATCAAGCACCAATATGGATGAGGCGTTTTATTTATTATTATTTAATTATTTATTAAGAGGACATGTGTACAACAAGTAATTTTACTATAAAAATACAAAATTTAGAAAAATATGAACAAGAAAAGAAAAGATTAACCACATACATAAAATACATACAGATGTCTTAACAAAAGTGTTATTTTGCCTATGGCAATCTCTTCCATTCAACCCTTATTTGTGATTTATTTTTGAAAATTAACAGTAATAATAATATCGCCTTATTTATACTGTCCGATTAAGACTACTAAAGTCCCATTATTCCAGCAGTAAGCCCAAGACAAGAAAATATAACATTTTAATTGAATTAAAAATATAGGTATCTACTACATATTTCAAAATTTAATTAAATTACAGCGAAATTTAATATCAATTTCTTCAAGTTTCCCTTTACACAGTGCATATTCCCTCAGGACCCTGTTCAGACTGAATTCGTGGAATGCAAGACAGGATATAACATTTGTACTTTCATTGATAAATTTAATCTGTTTCCGACAGCATGGAGTTGAATCATCAAAGTAAGTTTCTATAAATATAAATTTATATAATGTTCTTTTCCCATTTCTGTATTACTTCAGGTAAATTTCTAATATTAGATATCGGAAGTATCGTGTTCGTTTTTGTAAATAAATATATTTTTGTTCCGATTTCAAAAAAAAATTTTCTCTTTGGGCAGCTTCATAATTAATGTTATTTTGACAACTGCAACTACTTCTCTCTCTTTCTTTTTATCTCATTTATTTAGACTACGTAACAATTGCACCCAAAAATTATAAATACTCACAAACTGACATATTATGTGAATAAGACATATAAAATATTATTTTGTTATTATTATGAAATGACAAAAGCCGAACGAACTCACGTTTTTTGACCTAATATGACCAAAATCCATTCCCAGTCCCAAATTCAAACATTACTACAACACCAATAGGTTCTCCTTGAAGGCAACAGAACTTAAAAAAAGGTCAAAAGGTTTGAAACAGTTTTCCCAAGCGAAAAGACAAGAGAGCAGTAGAGAAATAGCAAGTTGAAAAAGTCAATATTGAAATTTTCACCAAAAGCCCGGGATTTCACCATCGATAGAATTTTCTCTTTTCTTTTCATTCCAATGACCTTTTTTTGTGAGCGCTTTCTTTGTTTGTCCCCAAGGTTTGGCCGGTCAAATCTGCAGAGCTTGACCTTGGCAGAGGGCGGAAGGATGTCAGCTGCAAGGGGAAATTAATTAAAAAGTCTGGGACAGTGACGGACACGGGATGAGCGGGAGTGATGGGACTTCTCAAATTGTTGCATGCATTGACCAACAGTAAATTTCAGACCTAGCTTTTTTTTTCATTTTTACTTTGTATACTCTGGAAAGTCTGGCTGGGGTACTATAAAAAGGGAGTAGACCAGCAATCTGGCTGGGGGATTATACACAGGGAGTAGACCAGCAGTCTGGCTGGGGGAGTATAAACAGGGAGTAGACTAGCAGTCTGGCTGGGGGAGTATAATCAGGGAGTAGACCAGCATTGGCTTGGTTCTGGGGGCCATTGTCAATTATTAGCCTACTTGTAAAGACAGTGGTGAAGTGCTGAGTCATTCCTCCACTGTCTGTCACTATGATGAAACCCTATGATGATGATGATTGATGATGATGGTTCGAAACCTTGCCAGTACATGACAAGTTATTTTGACCACATAATAATTTGTATTGGGATTACTGCTGATATAATGGGACTCATTAGTACTAATCGGGCAGTATAAGTAAGACGATACTAATAAATTTCAGTATTTTTTATGTTCAAATAGATTATTTTCAACGTGTTTGAGTCTTGGTTTTTATGGGACAGGAAAATGTGCTCAAAAGAAATGGGAGAAGAAGGAAAAGAAAAGAAAACTTAAAGAAAGAACATAAGGAAAGGGACCAGGAAGAGATGATTTCCTGTGGGACTGAATTGAACATTTCGCCCTAACCCAGTTACTTCAGGAGAAGATAAATGATCAGAAGTACTTGGCCCATTACCGACCTTTTCCCAGTTCCATTATCCTAAGGGGGGGGGGTGCTAAAGTAATGATGATAATAATTGGTCATTGATTAATATTTTAAGGGTTGGGTGTGTTCTTAGCTTCATTTCCCTATAGGGCAGCTAATGGTCCTGGTCAAAGCTATATTTTCTTTTTTATTATTATTATTTCAGTTAGTGTTCATTCAACTTTTGTTGGGGTTTCAATGAAGTGCGGGTAAAACCAAGCATCCTCATCTACTGATTCAAGAACTTGCGCACTATTCGGGTGGTGTTGAGAATGACAGTTTTTTTAAGGAGAATATATACATTCTTGTTGATGTTTAATGTTTCCAGGCTCTGATGTAGGGATCTTTCTTATTATTATTATTATTGTATGTTTTATTAGGTAAAACAAAAATATATACAGTAAAATACAATGAAATTATAAAGAAAAAATAAATAGATTGAGCAAAGAAACAAGAACAAAAAAGAGAATGAAGTTCATGTCCTACCTAAAAGGCGGGGTTATTTCTTGTGGCAATCTCTTCCACCCAACCCTTTTTGTTGTAAATCTGTAATAGTGTCCTTCTCACTGAATAGTGTCCCGCAAAAATGTGTTCATTTGCAATGCACATCTCTTCTATTTATCATGATTAATAACAAGCGGAACTAAAAAAGTGCCTGAAATATAAAGACTCTATGATTTCATTCCCTTCGCCGTTGAAACCTTTGGCTCTTTTGGTCCAAGTGCTTTGGAAATGTTTAACAGCATATCCAAAACCTTGGGCCTTGAGACGAAGGACAGACGCGCCGTGGAATATTTCAGGCCACGGCTTAGTTTCGCTGTTCAGAGAGGTAATGTTGCCTCAGTGCTGAGCACACTGCCTCGGGAAGATGTCCTTGGAGAAGTGTTTTATATATTGTAAAAACATAACTATTGATAGTGTCAACAATAAAAAAATCCTAAAGAACATGATTTGAGAAGAAAAAAAATATTGCTGTTGTATCTACCTTTCTTCTCATTATGACGCGGGGTTTTTTTTTTTTTTTTTTTTTTTTTTTTTAAGTGGGGTTTAACGTCGCTTTCAACTGCCATGGTCATATCACGACGGGGGTTTTACCCTCCATTCGCAGGAAACTCACAAACCTTGACGCGGGTTTAAATCCATCAATTGATGTTAAGACATACTCGTCATCCTTTAGGTCGGAACTATAAGGTCTTTTTTCAAAGTATTGAACGTATTTTCTAAATATGTTTTATGTCACTTTAAGTCCATGCCAACCTCCATGGCTCAGTGATTAAGAGCATTGGTTGCATGGTTGCTGACGCGGAGGTTGCAGGTTCAAATCTCGGCCGGAACGTAAATTTCTGTACAGAATTTCCGTTTCCGGAATGGCATGGATGTAAAGGTAAAGTTCCCTGAAGTAATGCGAAAGCGGTTACGGGGCACACTTACGTTTTTTTTTTTTTTTTTTTTTTTTTTTTTTTAAAAAAAGGTGTGTTGTCATTATCTTCTCAATATTTGTATGAAAATCAATCATTCCTTTACAAGATTACACGTTTCTAAAAATCTGAAAGGCAGAGAATGTTTACAGGTGACGTGATGTAGCGTTACCTGTAAACATTTTAGCGCCCAGTAAGGATACCAAAGAGGGAAATTTTGCAGTGACTCTCAGTTTTTTCTTGTAAATGAGTGGGGGGACTCGAGTGAAGATTCCCAACTCGATAAAAATACACTTGAATATTCCTCAGTTCGATTGTTCACTCAATTATCTGACTCGAATTGAAAATCATTATTCAGTAGATTAGTTATAATATGAAATATGAATGTCGCACCATTCGAGTTCTATTCTCTCACTCGCAAGAATTTCATCACTCGAGTATCGAGTTAGTGATGGGACTCGAGTAAATATTCTCAATTCGATGAAAAATCCCTCGATTGAGCAAGTAACGAGTGGAATGCGAGTCGAGTCAGTCTTGGCGAGTGAAACAGTAGAGGCGATCTTCACGCGTGCGATTAGCTCAGTGGTGAAGCACTCGCTTGCCATGCGGAAGTTCTCGGGTTCAATCCCCCGTGCCGACAAAAATTTGTATTCATAATTTGGTTACAATTGTTTGTAAAGGATACCCCCCGGTGCGTTCGTGTTGACCCAGCACCAAATTTGGAAGTATTGTGTGGCTCCTCGTCCATCAGAGGGGAGGCTTACTACGGGTATGCTACAACACAGACCACGAGGGTCTACAGTAGCTTCTGTTTCATGGCTACAAAATAAAAACGGTTGTGAAACTCTCTACTTAAAGTTACCTGTACATATTGCAAACATTTTCTTTCATCTCCATACACTTGATAAATTTGTCATTATAAGAAATATAAGTGTTTCAGTAGGAAAACGCTTAGTAGAATTTTGGAAAATGGTTGAAGTAGGCAGGCAACTTCTCATGAAATTTCCGCTTGGAATGATATTGCTTTTCAACACAGGAATATGAGTGAGGAAGAAGAGATGTAGTATATTTCAGAAACAAAAGGAGGAGAGAGAGAAATTTGTTTGAGGATTAAACTGTTTTCTTTTTTATTTTCAAGTTATACCTTAAAAATACCTTTTTGCGTTGAATGGACCAGTTCTCGTAGGATCACCGAAGTTAGGCATTGTTCAGCGAGGTGAAGACTTCGTGATGTAAGCATTCCGGCCCAACCTAAACTAGGTGAGGGTAATGTGAGTAGCAGGTTTGTGAGTTTCCTGAGGGTAACACTCCTGTTGTGTCAATTATCAGGCCTAGTTGATTTTTGTTGGTGTGGATGTAGAAACTGCGATGAATGACTTCGTTGGATTGGATTATAATTATTATTTAAAACAATACACCAACATACATTATTCTGTAAATGAAAGAGCGTGTCCGTTTTCATCATTCATTTGACGGCTACCTTTGCAACGTACCATGTTTAAACTTGTTTTGTTTCAACTAAATTTTATTTTTATTTTTAATCATGCTACCGTCAGCGAACGCTTGTCATTTTTTGTTTTTTGTTTTTAAATTCCGTGTGACATTTGCAGAGTGGTTTTGAAAGTGGGAGAGAGAGAGAGTGGGAAAGAGAGAGGAGATCGAGATAACGAACGACGGAGGTGAGGAGAAATTGAGAGGGAGGAAAGGAGGAGTGAGAGAAGGGATTGAGAAAAAGGAGGAAGCAGCTACGGAAAATTAGGAAGAGAGATATTGAGAAGGAGGAACTGTGAGAGAGAGAGAGGGTGAGAGAAGGGATTTTGAAAAAGAACGATGCATCTACGAAAAGAGAGAGATATTGAGAGAGAGGAAGTGAGAGAAAGAGTGAGAGAGGGGATTTAGAAAAAGAAGGATGTATCTACGAAAAAAGAAAGAGAGATATTGAGAGGGAGGAAGTGAGAGAGAGAGTGAGAGAGGGGATTTTGAAAAAGAAGGATGCATCTACGGAAAGAGAGAGAGAGATATTGAGAGGGAGAAACTGTGAGAGAGAAAGAGCGAGAAAGGGGATTTAGAAAAAGAAGGATGTATCTACCAAAAAAAGAAAGAGAGATATTGAGAGGGAGGAAGTGAGAGAGAGAGTGAGAGAGGGGAAATAGAAGAACAATGATGCATCTACGGAAAGAGAGAGATATTGAGAGGGGGGAAGTGATGAGAGAGAGAGCGAAAAGGGATTGAGAAAAAGAAGGAAGTAGGTACGGAAAGAAAGAGAGAGAAAATAAGAAATAGAGAGAGAGACAGAGAGAGAGATGTATAGATGGAGGAAGGTAAAGAGAGAGAAAGAAAAAGAGAATGAATTAAAGAAGGTATCGAAAAAAGAGAGATATTGAGAGGAAGGAAGGGGATGAGAGAGAGGGAAATGTGAGAGGAAGAGAGAGAGAGGTAGAGAGAGGAAGAAAGAGAGAGAGAGAGGTAGAGAGAAAGAGATAGGAAGAGCACTGAAAGAGTGAATGGGTAGGTGAAAAAGTTAACCATAAAGTTTTGTACAACAGTACTAATACTGACTGATGTGTTCTCCCCGTGAAAAGCAACGACAACCAGGAACAAAATGAATCGTTGATACCATAAATTTCCCATGGGAAAGAGTACATTGACCCCATGAAAATCCTTTGACCACATCATAGTATATATGGACGTTGAGGACATTTTGAAAATACTCATTTTTTCATCAAAATAGGACAAAGTACTCATTAATTCATGAAAACCAACTTTACTTTATCTTAACTTTACCAAGTTTACTTTACTTTACAAAAAAGTGTGTTAATATTCATACTATTATTACTCGCTGCATTACTTAGGATATATAAGATCAATTTAAAAGTGGGATATTAATATACTCGTACATAATTATTCCGAGCCTTCAACAACGGGTAGAGTACCTAAGAATCATTAAAAAATATTATTATTATTTAACACTTTATTAATTGGACATATTATATACAACACAGATAATTACAAATTAATATACAATATAAGAGAAAATTTTAAAGAAAAAATAAATAACAATATACATAAGAATGAACTAATGAGAAAATAATTTGAATTAGCTAATTACCTAATTAATATTCTACTTTTTTACCTAAATAATGTTCAACATTCCTTATTAATATTCAACTTTCTATGGCACTGAACTATGTTCAAAATTAAGAGAAACAGCTGTCCTCAAGCCTTTATATAGGGTGTTCCCAAAACGACAGGACTTAATTAAGGATTAGGTTGCGGGCACTTGATGAACTATCATAATATCAGTCCAAGATGCATCGGGGTAATTTGCTTTGTTTCAAAGTTATGCTCAAATCCCTGTTTTTCCTTTATCCATTCTGTTGAGGTTCGGGGATAATTATGACTGCTGATTTCGCATTATTGTGTCCCGGAACCCGGAATTATGCCCCGGATTTCAAGTTACTTCAGGACACTTTACCATCCATGCCATTCCGGAGACGGGAAAACTCGGCCAGAATTTTCCGCTTCGGCCGGGTTTCGAGCCCGCGTCTTCCGGGTCGGTAACCAATGATTTTAACCACTGAGCCAAGGAGGTCGGCTAGCTAGGAGACTTTAAATAAGACTAATCTGTCAAGTAAATTTCGTTGCAAATAAAGGGTTGGGTGGAAGACATTGCCAAAGGCAATAACCCCGCCCCTAAGTTAGAACAAATGTATATATTTTGTTTATTTTTTTTTTTGTTTATATGTTCTACCAATAAGGATTCTAAATAAATAAAATATTTCCGATTTCTAATATTAGAAATTCATCGGAAGTAACATGAAAATGTCAACCAGCTATTCAATCGAAAGTAAAGATTTTTTATATGAAAACTTCATTATTCTCTTTTTTGCCGTTCCATTGTCAATAAATTTCAAAATGAAAGTTGACGAGTCGCGATTCTGAAAAAATTGGACACTCTTTGAGTTTGTTGAGAATTAATGAAAATATATTCCCCAGAAATCTCAACACAATTTCTTTTAACTTTGAGAAAGGGTACCATCCTATCATTTTAAAACTGTAACACTATTTTAATGGTAACAAATAAATGGAAATTTAAAAAAGAAAATCAAAAATGTTGGTACTGAGCGATTAGCTAGAAATAGGGAAACTCTGTATGTATTCTGTATAGAATCTCTAGTTTGTTCTACAACGTCATTTTCCGTAGTTGGCACAAGTGTTCCTAAACGTTAATGGCCACAACAACCGTTTTTTTGCATTAAATGTTTTTCACAAATTTTGTGAAAAACAACCCATACTGCCAACATAATGAGTGCACTGCGTAGACAGGAGGAAACTCAGTAAATCATGGATTAATTATCTACGTTGTTTGTTTTTTACTTTCCTTATCATATAACAAGGAAAGTATTGTATTTTTTACTAATTATGATTCATTATCTAAGTAAATTGTTATGTTTGCCAATTAGACCATGACTTACTGTTTTTCATCAATCTATGTATTTATTTTTGTATACATATTAACATATCCACCAAAAACACAACTTCGTGATTACAACACCCCACAAAAAAAAAAAAATATATCATATTGAAAACTCTTATCTAATTTGTAATCTTTTTATTTTTAGTATTTTCAGACTAAAATCTTTTTAATTTTTGTCCTCTTTGTAGTAATAATTGCAACACTTTTTAATGGAAGGTAAGTACAAGGCGAGGTTAATGCTCAAAGCATTTTCTACCACCTAACCTTCAGAGTCTTATTACTATGTGGTCACAAACTCAAATTAATTAGGAAAAATTCCTGCTCTAGATGGGATTCGAACCAATGGATCCCTATGCTACCTGGATTACTAGACTAGAGCGTTAACCACTTGACTACCAGTGCGCTCTATCTAAATTTATTCTTTCTCCTTGCTAGGAGAACGGTTTATCACCGTTCTCGATTAAAAAATTCAAACAAGTTAGGGAAATTATTGATACATCTCTATATATAAAACAGAAAAAAGGACTACCTACCTACCTACCTACCTACCTACCTACCTATGTTTGTTTGTTTGTTTGTTTGTCCGGAGTTGTTTAGCCAAAACGGTAAGAGATAGCGAAAAATGTCTCAGAATTGACTCCCCCAAAACCATTATCGCTTTGTCCAGAAAAATTATAAAAAGTTCAAAAAGGCATTGCTGTCCAGCAGTACGGCCATGCCTTAGTAAATTTGAAATTTAGTCCCGTTGCAAAGCACGGGCAAACGGCTAGTTTAAAATATAAAAAAAACCAAAGGATCCCACAAGAGGGCTAACCAGAACCAGTGGACCAGATTAACCAAATATATATAAATTTAAAAATAGCTAATGAAGAGCTTCCGAAGAGAATGCCCTTGACATTAGCACTACCCTTGATCAAGTTTTGTTTTATTAATTTTAATTTTTATGTTATATATTCTATGTGAATTGTAAATTAATAAAACTTGATCGAACATGTTTAATAAGACCTTTAGTTTTATACCCCCACATGATTAGATTGTTCTTGAATGGTATAGAATTGAAACGAGGCCAATCATAAGAGCAAAAAATATATAGAATTTAATGGATATAGAGGGGATAGGCATTAATCCATTCGAATGGGAAGAGTTTGCTAAAGACAGAAGCACAGGGTTTCAGCTCATTAGAACAGGCATATGCTCGATGAGACCGCAGCCACGGAAAAGTAAGTATATATTTATTATACATTACTGACCTTGCACTGCAGTGTCCACAGTTCAATATCGAATTTTGGAATAAAATCAGAACACCACTAGACTTACCAAAACACTCAAGATAGTAAAAAATATTCTAGGTATGTCAACACTGATGACCTTGTCTCCGACACAAAGTCTCGTCTATTACAAGCGAGAACAATAGAGATACAGTGAGACTACTCAGTCTTTACCTCTTCATACTTGTTAACGCTGTGCAGCCTGCTCGATGAGGGTGAGAAATGGGAGAGAATTGTTGAGAACTTAATGTGGGCGTAGTGCCATTATCGTTTGAGCACAAAATTTGGAGTTTGCTGCACAAAATAGCACAAAATTCAAGGATTAATTTGACATTAAAAAAGTATTACGAATCAAAAGTGGTGGTGCTGGGGAAATGGGTGTGGGAGAGGGGGGTCTCCGGAAAATCGCAATAGCGCCCTTGCTGTTTGAGCACAAAATTCGGGTTCGCTGCACAAATTAGCACAAAATAAGTACAAAATTATTATGTAAAAAAAAATATTACGTTTTGAAGGTGGTGATTTTACTGTTTCCCCAGCAACACCAAATTAAAATGGGCGTAGCACCATTGGTGTTTGAGCACAAAATTCGGGGTTTGCTGCACAAAATTAGCACAAAATACCCATGTAAAAAAAAACATTACATTTTAAAGGTGGTGGTGCTGGCGAAATGGACCAAAAAAAACTCAGAACAACAACAAGAGGTGAGAATTCTTATCAAGCCTCAACAATATGACTATGTACCCACCTCAACCCCTGAAATCGTACATAACATAATTATGTGGTGATTGTATGTATCTACATATTCTTTCGAATCAGCCTGTAATAATATTGTATTTTAAATATATAGACAGTCATGCTGAAAGCAGCTTCTTACGTGACTAATTATGAATCATCCATAGTAATTAGGACTTCTCTGGTAATTAGCAAACATGAAAGAGAAACAACTGTACCACACAAACACTTGCCAATTAACTAACACGAACAGTGATGTACCTATATAAAGCTGATACAAGAGTGTTTCACTTACAAACGTTTTTTCTCTAATCACAAGAAATTGAATATGGTTTTAAAATTTTCTTCAGTCTTGGTTTTCGCATCGGTCATATTCATATCCTATGGATCTAGATCTGTGAATAGAACTGGCACATTGAAAAAGAGCTTCACTTTATCGGGAGCTCCAAGTGGTGTCAGTGGGCTGAATTCGTCCATATTCGTTGGCAACAAAGAAATAAAAATTGCAAAGTACTACGACCAAGAGGAGCTGGGAACACTCTTAGAAAAATTATGCAATGATAATAATCATATTGCAAGATTGGTAGTTCTAGATCACACTCGCGAGGGTAATAGGCTACTCCGAGCGGTGCATCTTTCAAGAGAAAAGCGTCCTGTACTTAAGCCTGCGTTCAAATTTGTTGCCAATGTGCATGGGGACGATGCAGTCGGTTACGCCTTGCTGGTATGATAATTTATTTTACTTTCCTCTAAATCTAGAGATATAGAAAGTTTTTAAGGAGAATGCCGAAGACTTTAACATCACCCTTGTTGTGCCCTCATTTAACTTCTTTTTTTTACTGTAATACCAAAGTTTTATTAAGAGTCAACTAAAAAATGTAAAAGTTATCCGTTTTCGAGTGTTATTGTTCACTCTAAAATAAAAACAAAGCGGATTTATGTAATGTCAAAAATGCTAAAGCCTTTATGCAGTCCAAACAAAGATATCGTAAAATAATAATACAAATAAATAAAATCAATCAATTGATATTGAACAACAACAAGACTGATTGCATTTCTTTGGCACAAATTAATATTGAACGTCTAGTTTTTATATTAAAAAAAGTGACCCTTTGACAACTCCCCAGGTAAAACTAATGGTATGAAAAAGGCATGAAAATTCGTTCCTTCAAATAGTAGCTACAGCATTTTTTTTTTTTTTTTTTTTTTTTTTTTTTTTTTTTTTTACCAAAATACAATTAATCTCTTGCAAAAAATTCTGAAACCTCTGAAATGCTATTTACGATATCTCCGCCCCTGGTAATGATTAAAAATCAAAATCTAGTATAAAATGTTTCTCTTTTGATAAAATTGAATACAATACATGTTTCAGGAGTTCTCAAAATTTAAATCCGTTCTCTACATAATTATTTAAATCTGTTCTCATATATCGTGTGCCTGCTTTTTCTTTTGCGGACCCTGTATAATTTGTTTATTTTATATGAGTTATTATTGACAGTGTATATTATTTCTTTAGGTATCGCTTATACAATACTTGATATATAGTTATGGACATAATCCGCGTATCACTAAAATGTTGGATGAAATTGATATCTGGATCGTTCCCTCCTTGAATCCGGATGGCTTCAGCAGTGCAAAGCCAGGATGTGAGGGAAATGATCTTACAAGATATCAAAAAAACTCGCCTGGAAAAACCAATTACAATGGTATAATTGGACTGCATAAACCAATTTGTTTATGCAGTCCAAACAAAGATATCGTAAAATAATAATACAAATAAATAAAATCAATCAATTGATATTGAACAACAACAAGACTGATTGCATTTCTTTGGCACAAATTATTATTGAAAACGACTAGTTTTTATATTAAAAAAAGTGACCCTTTGACAACTCCCCAGGTAAAACTAATGGTATGAAAAAGGCATGAAAATTCGTTCCTTCAAATAGTAGCTACAGCATTTTTTTTTTTTTTTTTACCAAAATACAATTAATCTCTTGCAAAAAATTCTGAAACCTCTGAAATGCTATTTACGATATCTCCGCCCCTGGTAATGATTAAAAATCAAAATCTAGTATAAAATGTTTCTCTTTTGATAAAATTGAATACAATACATGTTTCAGGAGTTCTCAAAATTTAAATCCGTTCTCTACATAATTATTTAAATCTGTTCTCATATATCGTGTGCCTGCTTTTTCTTTTGCGGACCCTGTATAATTTGTTTATTTTATATGAGTTATTATTGACAGTGTATATTATTTCTTTAGGTATCGCTTATACAATACTTGATATATAGTTATGGACATAATCCGCGTATCACTAAAATGTTGGATGAAATTGATATCTGGATCGTTCCCTCCTTGAATCCGGATGGCTTCAGCAGTGCAAAGCCAGGATGTGAGGGAAATGATCTTACAAGATATCAAAAAAACTCGCCTGGAAAAACCAATTACAATGGTATAGATCTTGAAAAAGATTTTCCGAGCAAAATTATGCCTGAATATACGAGTTCCGCTCTTAGATATTGGTAAGTAATAATGATATTATTAATAATATTCTTCTTTCACTTTTCCTTTTCCAAAACCTACGAGTTCTTGGGGTCGGGCGGTCGGCAGTGGCCAAACACTTCCACATGGTTGAGGTTGAGCTCTGTCACTCTTAATTTTACATTCCAGGCATGGATGCCTCTCTTATCGTCAACCCTGTTTGGAGCGCGAACCTTTTTTTTAAACTAACTCAGAGTGGGATATATTTGTGAAATGGACGTGCAATGTTGTTGTTACGGTCAGATCAAGCAGGGTGTCTACTGGTCAGGGAAATCCTGGAAAACCTGGAATTGTCAGGGAATTTTTCGAGACCAAAAAAGTCAGGGAAAAGTCAGGGAATTTTTTGGAAAAACACCATAAGTCAGGGAATTTTGGGAAAAACACCAAAAGTCAGGGAATTTTTTTTTCAAGATCCAATTTTGTCATGAAAATGATAAAAAAAAAAAAAATCGCCTGCGGCGCTACTGTAATCCAGGCATTGTGATAATACTTCTTTGGTAAGAAACACAAAACACTCTTAACCACTTTTTGATAAGATTAACAAAATTTTAGCAGGTTTTTGTTTCAGGGTTTTCCCTGAAAGTTCTTCAATTTTCTTTAGGGTTCCTATTTGTGTGTTGATTTATTACATTTAGTTTTAACTTTCCTTATCCTATAATCAGGAAAGTATTGTATTCGGCGAAATTTTAAAAAAATATAAGAATATAATTGTGTATTTCTTTTTTTATCATTCCTAACACATTCTTGGTAGGAGCTACCGTTAGCGAACTTTTATCAAATTTACGAGAAAAGAATTGGTGATTTCTTAGCAATAAGGTAAGAAAAGTCTTGTGGTGATCACACTAGATTTTTTATTTGAAAAAAAAAAAGCAAGGAACTAAACATGTTTTCTAAAAGCAAGGAGCTAAACACGTTTTCTAAAAATATGACATGTCTAATTTGCATATTTACTATTATTTTAATATGCATTACCTATTGTGTACTAATAATCAAATAGTACATGAGTAAGCAATTTGTACATAATATCCACCTATTCGATATCCTGCTGATGTCTCTTCCCCAGTAGGTACTAAATGTTGATATCGTAGAACGCACCAGAAAACTCATTTATTTGATTTAGAAAAAATGCTTGGTTGGGTGGCGTGGCGGTGGGCTTGCATAAAAAAAAAAAAAAAAATAGAAGGCAGATTGACGTCTTATATAATATACATATTATAATGTCTCCTTAAAAAAAGTAGACTGGAGAAACTGGAAAAATGGTCTGGAAAACCTGGAAAAGTCAGGGAATTTTACTTTGACCATTTAGTAGACACCCTGTCAAGGTATTGACCTGGCAGGTACTACGGACATCGGACATTATACAGGGTGGCGCAGCTATGCCTCGTGAATTTGAAACAGTCGTCAAATCGTCAATGTTGAAGGTATCGGGTTGAAATAAATTTTAAAATGTTCAGTAACAAAGACATTTTATTTAAGAAAGGAAAAATATTCAATTATGATCAATGATGTCCATCAAATGACTTCCTTCTTGGGCGATGCTTTCTTGGAGTCAAGCCTAACACGTTCCACATTCTCCGGTGTTCTTGTTGTTTGAGGTTGAGTCTTGTTCCAAGTCGGTGCACATGAACCCCCGTTTCACGAAATTTTCGTACCCACTCCAAAATCGAATCACGATAGGGAACAGCACCACGATGTGGGACGTTGAAATGGCAGCGGAAGGCGCGCGTGACTGCAACGATAGATTCGTTATTTCGAAAAAATTGCTCTACAGCGAAAACACGATGCTTCACGGACCAGGTCGGCATTGTTACTGAAACTGCCCCTCCTACCCTTCAAGAGGGGTTGGTCGTTGACCCCGCCATCCCCTCCGTTCGGCCGTACTAGCCGTTTCAAAAACACGAGAACCTGCGGCGCCACCCTGTACAACACAGAAAACGCAGTGAGAGAGAAACCCCTTCCGTTTCATACTACGGGCTCAATCATTTGAATCAGTAACTGTTGTTTCTTGAGGGATTTACATGAAACTTTCACAATAATACGTAGAATCTTAATAGGAAACGATTTCACCACGAAATAATCACAAATTTACACCTTAAATTACTTAAAACACGTTTTATTAAAATCACTTATTTGGAATTCACTCGATTTTGAAAATGTTTTGAAAATTTTACTTTCAATTTCCTTTGGAATATTTCACACCGCCATTTTGTTTTGAAAGAAGGGGAATTGGAGAACCAATCAGAGAACCATCGACATGTATACCAACAGAAGTAAAAAAAAAAAAAAAAAATTTCATCATATATTTTTTACATCGTATTTTTTACGTATTTTGTCCGTTTTATTCTTTCACATATAAAAGACGAATGATTATTGTCAATTGGAATTTGATGCGTAAGTCATTTTTGGTAAGAGGATTTTTTTGTTAAGAAGAATTTTCTAGTTATATAGGGTTAGGTAAAGTTAACGAGGTGAAATTGCACGATAGATCACTGACTTCAGTTTGTTGGGTAGGGTGGTTGGGTGAGGGGCTTAGGTTAGGTTGAAATTAGTGCAGGTGGTTAGGCCGGGTCTAACCCTGCACTAATTTCAACCTAACCTAAGCCCCTCACCCAAGCTATACTAGCCGGCTAACGAAACACAACATTTAGACTGACAACCGTTTGTTGGGTAGGATGGTTGGGTGAGAAGCTTAGGTTAGGTTGAAATTAGTGCAGGTGGTTAGGCCGGGTC
The DNA here is from genome assembly GCA_024516035.1 of Bactericera cockerelli. Taxonomy (NCBI): domain Eukaryota; kingdom Metazoa; phylum Arthropoda; class Insecta; order Hemiptera; family Triozidae; genus Bactericera; species Bactericera cockerelli. The sequence continues at coordinate 18,668,011 of CM044962.1, read as the reverse complement.
GCGCAGCGACCCGGTCTAACCCTGCACTAATTTCAACCTAACCTAAGCCCCTCACCCAAGCTATCCTAGCCGGCTAACGAAACACAATATTTAGTCTGACAACCGTCAGACTAAATATTGTTTCCTCGTCCCTCACCTGTATCAAATGTAAACATAAACGTAATATATATCAAAACAGAAAATAAATAGATCGCGAGAAAATATTCTACGACTTAGCGATGGTGTCGCGCGTCGCGCTATGTGGCGTTTCCATGCAACTGGGATTCGTTTACACTAAATATATTTGCGGTTGTCTAACCTGCATTCTTTGTTTTTGTTTACAAGTATTTAAAAATGGCGGAAGTAGTTTTAAAATTCACGATAAAACTTCATAATATAGTTCAAATTTTAATCAAAATTAAAATAATTTAAAGTGTAAATTTGTGGTTTTCTTGGTGTGAAATCATTTTCTAATGAGATTTTAAGTATTCTGTGAAAGGTTCATAAAAATCCTTCAAAAATAAGCAATTTCGTAACCATGTGATTGACCCCGTTATCCTTTTGGTATTGGTATAAACAGGGCTCTCGGCTACGAAAGGTCTTTGTCACTGCGACCTTAAACAAATCTTTTGTGACATGCCCCTGTAACTCTAAAAGAATTCAAAGCTATCAATGTAGCTAAAGATTCTTTAGGGACTGATTCTGGTATCTTATTTAGATGTTAGAATTAGCCTTGAGAAGTGTTTCAGTCGAGCGTGAGAGGCTGCTGTACATTCACAGAGAATGTGTTTTGCTGTCTATGGGGCCTCTATACAGATACTGCAATTTGGGTCTTGAGCGATGTTCATTTGTTTAGATGGTAGTCAAGGCTGCAGTGGCCTGTACCTACGGTAGGGTTCCTCTTTGCTCAGACAGAGCATTTCTTTTGCTCTTTTGGGCGAATGAGTTATGCACATATTCTCCCGTCTGTGACCGGACTCATTTGAGAAGTTCTTCAGATAGGTATTGTAATATTATATAAAACTAGGATTTTTTTAATTAAATTTTCACTCACTGACTTAAGTTTCGCCTAACTCGTAGGCTTGATCACGATTACTGACTGGTTAGTTTTAATGTTGCTGTGAAGATATAGGTTCTGTGTGTTTCTTATAGACCAGATATGGCAATGTGTCTATTATAGCATTTAAATTCACATTTGTTTCTGCAGATCGATGGATGTATATTTGTTCCTGGCACATCAATCGATCTGTAGAAACAAATATGAATTTAAATGCTATAATAGACACATTGCCATATCTGGTCTATAAGAAAAACACAGAACCTATATCTTCACAGCAACATTAAAACTAACCAGTCAGTAATCGTGATCAAGCTTACGAGTTAGACGAAACTTAAGTCGGTGAGTGAAAATTTAATTTAAAAGAATCCTAGTTTTATATAATATTACAATACCTAACAATTTGGATTTCTGATATGAACCTTATAACAAATAAGTTCTTCAGAATTACCCCCACTTTCAAAGACTTCAGCGCATGTGTAAAGCTGTGAGAAGCAGTTGGGGTTTCAAATGCCACCTCTGAGCTATCTCTACAAGAGAGTATACAGGGTGGGGCAAAATTCTGGAAACCCCTGAATAACTTTCGAATGGCTTCTTCGGTAAAATGAAAATTCTGTATGGTAAACCGGGCTAATAAGACCTTCTTTTAGAGTGGGGTCGATTTTTGTTACCGGCCCCCATGTCGGGGCCAGGGGGGCCAACTTCATTTTTTTATATACGAACCCCCACCTTGTGATACATTTTTGGGAAGGTCTTTTATTAATAAACACATTAGTGCAAATTTTATTTTTTAAATTTAAACTGTTTGCAAATGGCGTCCAACTTTGTGCATGCAGAAAAGTCTGGAAACCCCTGAATATCTTTTGAAAAGGCTTTCTCAGTAACGTTAAAATTGAGCACGGTAAGCCGGGGTAATTAGAACTTTCCAAAAATGTATCGCAAGGTGGGTTTTCGTATTTAAAAAAATGAAGTTGGCCTCCCTGACCCGACATGGGGGCCGGTAAAAAAAATCGGTCCCATTCTAATATAAGGTCTAATCACCAAGGATTACCGTACACAATTTTAAAAAAAATACTGAGAAATCCCATTAGAAAGATATTCAGGTGTTTCCAGACTTTATTGCATTCACAAAGTTGGACGCCATTTGCAAACAGTTAAGATTTAAAAAATTAAATTTGCACCAATGTATTTCTTATTTAAAGACCTTTTCAAAAATGTATCGCAAGGTGGGGGTTCGTATTTAAAAAAATGAAGTTGGCCCCCATGGCCCTGACATGGGGACCGATAACAAAAATTGACCCCACTCTAAAAGAAGGTCTTATTAGCCCGGTTTACCATACAGAATTTTAATTTTACCGAAGAAGCCATTCAAAAGTTATTCAGGGGTTTCCAGACTTTTGCCCCACCCTGTATTTGAGGTTGTTGGCATCTTCTGCCTCTTTTGCTCCGTTAACTTCACACCCTGATGCTCTGAAGTGGTTTCTTCTGAGTAAGGATTCTTTTTGGTGCTTGTATACTGGAAAGTGGTTCTACGGCTTTTGCCCGGCCTCTTGTGGATCATAGCATTGTTTGAGCAGCCATTCGAACCACTTTCCAGCAGCTCCTGAAATTTTTATAAAGATCTCTTTCTTTTGAAGCTTTTCAACAGCTTCTGAGAGATATTCCTGTTAGTCGCCTTTTAGGATAGGCGGAACAACCTGTAGTCTTATTCTGAACCAAGAGCCTCACGGAACACCGATCATCATGAGATAAATGAGATTTGTACCATCAAAGCAAAACAAATGAAAAGTCAATGTTGGGCTATTCACGAGGGGAACTTCAAAGTTTTAGATTTGAAAAGTAAAAATGTTAAATTCATACTGTCAGTACTGTGTCTCACGGCAAGTATCATAGTGGTGTCAATTAGTACTAAATATTTTTTAGTATTTTTTCTAACTATGGGGCGGAAAATCTAACGGTGGTAGTGATATTACATCAACGCGACGCCTCAATGGAATGTCTGGTTTCTTTCCTATAGTGATTTATTCTTAGTTATCTCATTCTGATGGAATTTGAACTTACGTAAGTGCAGTACCTTTATCTATTTTATATTTTTGATAGGTCTCTACGAAGGGAGACTAAGATTATGTACGACTTAATCTTGAAACATCCATTTGTCCTCTCTGGCAATATAAAGAGCGGCGCCTTGGGTGCCAGCTATTTCTTGGAGAAATCTAAAGATCCTAAGAAAAATGGCGACAAAATTGTTTTAGAGGCTATTTCTAAGGAGTATACTTCAAACAATCCAATGATTACACGTGGACATCAATGCTCTACAGGGAGACGTAAGTTTTTCTTTTATTTTCATCAACGACTCTTTTTTTTTGTTTAACGTCCATTTCAACTGCATGGTTTAATAAGAACAGCGGTTTTACCATTCATTTGCTCCTAACTCATGAACCAGCTACTCAAATTAACGTCAACCACCCTGAGTGAGGCCGGGAATAGCCAACATCACAAGGGTCACTCAGTGACTGGGTAAGAACTGGTTTATTCAACAAGCGTTTCTAGAGTCATAGGATTTAACATTATGGTTTCATCGATTACACTACAGACTTGAAATCAAAAGGTCCTAAATTCGATTTTCTCCAAGATCGATTAGTTTTCACATCGACTAAACTAGAGTGGAGAGGGGAGTTCGAGGGAGAGAGGAGGGGGAGGGGTTACCTCTACTTACCCGATGATGGGGGAATAGCACAATGCTCCACGAAATCGCAGTGAGGATACAATCATAGCTTATTTTACTTCTACTCACAATCAATTTCCAACTCATAAGAAACTTTTTTTGGTACTTTCTCTTCTTGAAACCCCAGTAAATCGGTCCCGAAGGTTACCTTTGAGCCCCGATTGAGCTTATAAATAATATTCTTTTTTCGACGTCGCCGTCATTGGAATAATCTAGACAACATACCATTTCATTACTGTGTCTGTCACCTCCAGTGAGGTTAGGACTTGATGGGGAACCATTCAAATTCCAACACTCGTCATATTGGCTTAGGTAATTAAAATAACTCAACAGGTAGCTAGCAGAGGACACTCCACACCCAATTTCCAGAAGTAGAGGAGAGACGAGCCTCAAAATATTATGGTTTCAAATTGTCTTTTCTTGTCGAGGGGTTCTGACAGGCCGCGTGGGCCCAAGACCTCCAACAACCAACCGCATTCCTACATATTATAGTGCCTCGTATACAAGTTGACCTCCTCAGCAATACAAGTTGACTTCCTTTCAAATGATCCTTAAAATTTCCAATATTGATTGTTGGTCTCTTAATAATGATAATAATATTTTTTCTTCCGTTTTTAGTGGTGTAGGTTATTAGCCCACAGCCACTCAGAAAGTTATTCAGCAAAAGATGTAAATCTGTGCCTTTTATAAAATTCAAAAACTTGTAGTAAAATTACGAATTTTATAAAAGTTGGTTTAGGTTAATTCAAGTAGCTGGTTTGTAGTGATTGGAATGTAAAACCTCGCCCGTGACATGACCATGAAGTTGTGAGCGACATATATGAAACTACAAAGAATAAGAGAGAGAAAAAGAAGGTTGAATCATCGCACTGCCTCCGCCACAATATTTTAAAATTAACACAACCACCAAAGCTGGGGTCATTGAGTACATGGGGAGCTAGAACCGAAGATCAGTACCGAGAAGGGCCTTCACAGAAGGGATAGTACAGAATATTTTCTTTTGGATGATGTGTAGGTACCTAATTGTTGAATTTTTACGTATTATTCATTAATGAATCATAGTTTATCTTTAAATGCATAATCTACGGTATACATGTAGTAAAATTGTCTTGTAAAATTTTATTGAAAGTTTCCATTTACTCATTTCAAAAATTTGGCTTCACTTCAGGAAAATCAGGAACGAGTATGCAAAAGACAAACTATTATTTATCAAACTGCTTTGAGATCAACTTATTTGTGAGCTGTTGCCAGTACCCACCTGAGGAATACCTGCCCTCGTACTGGGAGAAAAATTTGGAGTCAATGCTGAAATTCATCGAAAGCACTCGCAGGGGAATCTACGGTCAAGTGTTTTACGACAATCCAAAGGATGGAACTGCTAGTAGAGCTATTATAAAAGTTGAAGGCAAAGAAAAAGATGTGAAAGCGACGCCCGATAAAAGCGAGTACTGGAGACTGCTGCCTTTGGGTGATTATAACGTAACAGCAAGTGCCTTCGGGTGCCTAGAAGAAACCAAACTGGTAAAGTTGAATAGCACAAACAATTATGTTCAAATTGATTTCGTTCTCAAACGACGAGGTGTGGTCGGTGCTGTATTTGACCAGAATGGGAATAATAAAATTAAAGCTGTCGTCAAAGTGGAAGGTGAGAAGAAAAGTATCGAAGTTGATGATGACACGATGTATTCCTGGGTCACGGAGGCCCTAGGTACTTTCAATATTACCGCGAGCGCCCCAGGTTTCTATTCGCTGACGAAACCGGTCACTCTGACCAGAGAGGAACGTTTTGCTACTCTCAATTTCGGTCTTACCCCATATAAATCGATAGGAATAGCTCCCATTTTTATTAAAGTTCCCTAGTGAATACTGTTCTTTTCTAAATTTAACATTTCTGCGTGGTAGGAGGGTTCATATTATAAGCTCAGGTGATGGTGAAGTTGTATGATATTTAATATGAGATATCGGAAGTATTCTGTTTGATTTTGTAGAGGAAAGAAGTATTTTTGTATAGAAAAATCTTCTTCCTTCTTCTTTTATAGTACACCTCTCAAATTCGATGATTTTTCCTAAATGAATTTTCTAAAGAGATTTATTTTTTGTACTAATTCCCTTATATTCAAAACAAAAAAAAATCTACTAAATATGTTATCTCAAACCGAAATTACATTACTTTTCAGGCGCATAGAAATATGAAAAAATGGCATGTGGTCAGAATTTAAGCGACTCGGTATATAAAATATTTTACCCAAACTGTCGTTGTGGTCATATTCCTCTCTTTTTTTTGTAAGATCCCTCCATCCACCCCTGTTGGGCGATTGAAAGGGGGCACCTGCTGGCAATAGCCTCAATCCCCCGTTCAAACCTCCATACAGTCATTTTACTTTTTTTTTCTTCTTCAAATTATATTGTAATATTAATAACAACAAGTTAAATAGATACAGATTACAGAACAATAAAAAAAGTAGAGCACAAAAATTGGAGCTCCGGCAAAGCTAGGAGGTCCAAATTCTCTCTGTAAAACATATTCTCACTTGTCATCTTCATGGACCAATTAAATCATTCCTACCTGTCCCTCCAGCTCTGTCAGACTCTGTCGAGAGCGCAGATTCTCTATTTACCCGGGATCAATACGGTTCGGTTTTGTAACGTATCCAGAACACGGTGACGTATACGGTTGTGAGAGAAATCTCTCACAACCGTACTGATTGCGGGTTAAGTTACCTCAAGACAATCATACTGTACACGCTGGTATAATACATCAGAAGAATTGGCGCGAACCACCTGACTACTGACAGAGATAAAGCGCCTAACAGGAAAAAAAAATATTTGCATGAGTAAATAAATATAAAGTATTCAATTCAAATTCATTAGGAAATTATTATTTTTTTTTTTAATCTTCTTTTTATTATTATATATATATTTTTTTTTTTTTTTTTTAATTAATTTTTTTTTTTTGGCCAGAACTGCCATATGGTGATGTGAGTTCATCTTCGGACCTAGAAAAGCTCTCAGGTTCTTTACAAAAGAGCTGTACAGTTTTGATATCTTAAAATGATATCATTTTATTGAACGTCGAACCTACCAGAAAGAAAACCATTTCGAAAGTCCTTTCCAAGGCTGCAGTTAATTTTTTTACCCATTAAGTGATTCTTTTAGTTGAGATATTTGAATACATTTTTTTTACACATTAATTGATTCTTTTAGTTTTAGATATTTGATTACAATTTTTTACACATTAATTGATTCTTTCAGTTGTGATATTTGATTACAATTTTTTTTACACATTAATTGATTCTTTTAGTTGAGATATTTGATTACAATTTTTTTACACATTAATTGATTCTTTCAGTCGAGATATTTGACTAACGTTTGCTATTGGTGTTTTTTTGGGTGTTTTTGCTTATATTCTATCGCTAATTTTATTAAAACAGAAATCTTTTATTATTATATACCTACATTGTTTCATTGTATCATTGCAGATAGAGGAAAACTATTTTTTAATTATGAGAAAAAAAGGTAGGTAAGCGGTATGTCTGTATTTTAAATTTTTGTATTTATAAAATTTCCAGAAGGAAAGTTTACAATAATTTGATAGATACAATGATATTATAATATAAATAGATATTAAAAATTAAAACATGAAATTGAATACCTAAAAAAGACATTAGATAAGAAAAAAAAACATGTCAAATTGTTCATACTGTAACTAGCCTACTACTAACACATTGAACTGATACATTCTCCAACAGCCAGTGTCGATGGCTAAACCATTTCTCGTTCTGTCACTGAAGCAATGTCCAGGGAGGTTAGGACTTGGATGGGTGACCATTCCAATTCAAATACTCGTGACGCTGGCTATTTCTGGCCCCACCTGGGATAGGAAGGTTAATATGAGTGAAAAGGACACTCTAATGAATATGGCAGTAATATGGTATACCTATGTAATGTGAATAATCAACCAACCCTTCTGCATGTAATGTTTCAGTATGTGATGTGCGATTATATTTTTCGGATAGCATGCACGGTGACCTGGGTTCGATTCGCGGCAGCGTAGAAATTTTCTGCTCTGTACTTGGATGTCCGGGGTCCATTCATACCTCTTGAGGAAAAATGAGTAGCTATTTGTATGATTAACGAAGAGTGGCGGAATAACGAGAAATTATATGTATTTATTATACTATCGGGTTACAACCGCCGCCTCACCAGCCCATCAAACACACACACACACACACACACACACACACACACACACACACACCAAATTACCACACCACACTCAATTACACGGCATAGCTCAAGAAAAGCTCATCAGAATTTTGCGATCAATATGTCAAATAAAACCTCAGACCCTTGTCTGAAACTTTCTCACTTTGAGCTGATGGGTAGTCCCTTCAAATTTAGAGAAAAAATGTGATGTCAAAAAACGTAAAAAATAAAATAAAAAAAAATTGTTTCGCCCATCCAATTTTTAGGACTCGCTCTTTTTCCCTCACATCTGGCGCCCCAGTTGGAACATAATAAAATCCTTTCTGAGTGCACATCTGCAATATATGATCAACCTATACATAAATTGTTGGTCACCAGAAAGTTACCAGTATGGAGAAAAAGTGAAAAGTGGCGTTTTTTATGTAAAGGCGCCCCTTTACCCTCGGTGCACCAGCCGCGGGGGTAAAGGGGCGAATATTTCAAAGTCCTTTCTTATTTCGCACCCAAGACCTAAAAGTGACCTACATACCAAATTTCATTACTTAATAGTGCTGAGAAATAGAGATAAATGAGTGTCACGTGAGTGAGTGAGTGTTGTACGTGATTTAGTATTAACTTTTGCATTAATATACAATTATACATAGATTTACTTAATACTTATACATAATAATGTATATGGTTGTTATGTGATCGAAATTTGGTAACTTGTAATGCTGACCTACCCACCAAAGTTCTGACATTATGACACAAAGAAAAACTTATGCATACCATAACATTTTTCTCCAAACTCTGTTCACTTTCTCTGCAAAGCAGCAATTTAACGATACCCATTTCAAAAAACATCAGCACCTCAGCTTAAAAAGAGGTAGGTAGTCGGAGAATCTCTCTCTCTCTCTCGCTCCCATCCAGGAAAGCTCTCACGAAGAGAGTGTACTCCATTTATCTTCTCTCCCTCCTTTTACTGTCTGCCTCTCCTAGCTCCTCCCCTTTCCCAAATTCCCTTCTCCCCTTCCACCGCTGTCTCCCTCCCCTAGCTCCTCCCTTTTCTCAAATTCTCTTCTCCCCCTTCCACCGCTGTCTCCCTCCCCTAGCTCCTCCCTTTTCTCAAATTCTCTTCTCCCCCTTCCACCGCTGTCTGCCTCTCCTAGCTCCTCCCTTTTCTCAAATTCTCTTCTCCCACTTCCACCGCTGTCTCCCTCCCCTAGCTCCTCCCTTTTCTCAAATTCTCTTCTCCCCCTTCCACCGCTGTCTGCCTCTCCTAGCTCCTCCCTTTTCTCAAATTCTCTTCTCCCACTTCCACTACTGTCTCCCTCCCCTAGCTCCTCCCCTTTCCCAAATTCTCTTCTCCCCCTTCCACCGCTGTCTCCCTCCCTTAGCTCCTCCCCGTTCTCAAAATTCTCTCATCCCCTCCCTCATATTTTCACCTCCGTCTTCTATTACACTAACTTTCTCTGTCCGAAATCTTCTATGCCCCTCCTTCATATACTCTTGTGTCTTTCTCCTACTGTTTTCTACCCGCGAAAACTTTGTTTCCCTCCAAATTATCTCTCTTACCCCTTCTATCTCCTTCCCCCTCTTTTATTCTTCCTGTCCCCCTCCCACACAACCTTCCTCTCCTTCCTGTATCCTACATTTGGTTCCAACCTATTCCATTTTCCTCCCACCCCTAAACTCATTTTCTGCCCCCACTCATCTAATCTCCTTCTACCTCAAACTCTTCTTCCTACATATTCTACTTCCACTTTCTCCTCCCGAATATCCTTCCTCCCCCGACTCCTCCAGCTACGCTCCCTCCTCCAAACTCTTCTTCCCACATCTCTTGCTTCCACTTTCTCCCTCCAAATCTCCTGCCTCTCCCCACTCTTTTAACTCATCTTCCCCTACCCAAAACTCATCTTACCCACATCTCCAACTCCTACTCCCTCCCCCAAGTCTCCTACCTCCTGCCACTCCTTTAACTCCTCTACCACTACCCCAAACTCTTCTTCCCACATCTCTTGCTTCCACTTTCTTCCTCCAAATCCCCTGCCTCTCCCCACTCTTCTAAATCTTCTTATCTTCTTCCCCTACTTCAAAATCTTCTTCCCACATCTCTTGCTTCCACTTTCTCCCCCAAATCCCCTGCCTCTCCCCACTCTCTCCTGCCTTTCCCCACTCCTCCAGCTCCTCCGCCCCACTCGCATCCTTCTTCCAGCGAGTTCTGTCTAGTGTTTCCATTAGACAAACACTGTTTAAATAAGGTCAGGAGAACTAGTACAGCGCTCGAAACTCTTTATGTGTGCCCCAACTAAGTGCATGTGGTTCCAAACCTTGACAGGGTGCGGCGTGTTGGAGGATACGCGGAAAATTTAGGGTGCTTAATATGTGTACATTGAGTACATTCATATATATTATGTACGTTGATATAATATATGTACATTTGTAAATTGAGAATTAGGGTACAGAAGTTGAGAATTGGAGTCATGGGCGTAGCCAAGATTTAGGAAGCTAATGAGGAAAAGCTAATGAGGAAAATCAATAATACCTAGTGTTGCATACTACCTGGAATTTTCAAGGGGGCAGCTGCTACCCCTGCACCCCCCTGGCTATGTCCATGATTGGAGTAGTTGGTTGTTATCATATTTGTGTTAATCACTTTCATGATGTCTGCTCAAACTCGCTTTACCAAATCTTTGCTGAACTTGGAACTTGAACCACCGACCTCCAGGTTCCAGGTGACAAATCCCCTGCCTTATTGATCAAGCTACTGAGTTTTATAAATTTATATAGATTGATTATAAATTAAAATAATAAAATTACCGAATAGAAATACCACAAAATAAACGCATTTATTATTTTCTTCCCATGATCGTCACTTCCATTGTACAACTTACTCTCATGAAGTAATATTATTACAAATACTAAATATACAAAATGTGTGTTCTTTTTTTATTACATCACAATTTTAGTGGTTAGCGCAGAATAATAAGACTTTTTATTTTATATTAATATTTGTGTATCTTTTGTGGAATTTTATTTTTTATTAATCCCACCAAAATTTTTGAATAACAATAAATAAATAAAAGCAAAAACAAAGTACTTTATTAGAATCAAGACACTCTCATTCGTCCGAAATTTCTTCCAGGTATTAAAAGTAATAAATAAAATTATCGTTGATTTGGAGCCAATGCAAGTCCAGGGCAAAACAGGGAATACGGGAGAAATTTAGCGGTGGGGTCAATGAAATTTGCGAATTTTGATGTGGTGCAAATTTCTGGTTAGTCCATAATATGGAGGAGAGATAGGATATTTTGACAAACTACTCTGATATTATGCCACCAATGGTAATTATTTTGATGAAAATTGTGCATTCTCTCTCCTAGTCCTTCTCTATCTCTCACTCTTCCTCTCTATCCCTCCCCTCTCTCTCTCTCTCTCTCTTCTCTATCTCTTCTACTCTCTCTCTTCCTCTATCTCTTTCTCTCACTCTTTCTCTTTCTCACGCACACTCACTCGTCCTCTCTTTCTCTCTCTCTCTGACTCCTATTCTCTCTCTTTTTTTCTATTTCTCTTCCTCTCTCACTCTTCTTTTTTCTCTCTCTCTCTCTCCCCCCCCCCTTCTCTTTCTCTCTTTTCCTCTTTTTCCACTTTTCCTCCTCTCCCCTGATCTTCTTTCACCTTAACTTTCGTGCAAATGCTGGACACGTACTGAATTTTATTCATAGCTCCACAATAACATTATCATATTCGAGCTGAAAATTCAACATTAATATGGTATTCAAACTCAAATACAGTAAACAAATAGAATGGAAGCGAAGCCAATAAATAACCGATAAAAATGCGGGAGGGAGGAGGAGGGAGAGAAAAAATTGGGAGGGGGTGGGAGACAGGGTGGAGGAGAGAGGAGGGTAGGAAGGAGAGTAGAAGAATAAGAAAAGAGAGGGGGAAATAGAGTATGGACAAAAACAGGGTTGTTGGAAGAAAAAAAAATGTGTAGTACCTACCTGTTATATCTGTCCCGGTAGCTCAGTGGTCAAGGCGTCCGACTGGTAATCAAAAGTCGCGGGTTCTAAACTCAGCCGAAACAAGACAAGTTATCATCTCATTTGGGATCCTGACCACTGTCTTCGTCTTACTGCTGGAATAATGGGGCCTGGGGCCCATTGGTCCTAATCCAGCAGTATAAATAGGCTAACATTATAAATATAGATAAAATGGACTCGGATAAAATAGAAAACTCTTTTAATGGAGAAAATCTCATGTGCCTGCGTCACCTGTTTATGTGTATTAGATTGACTAGGTATATTAGAAATCTCTTAATGGTAGATGTTTTGCTCTGTCCCTTGGGTTCTATTATAAACAGTTATACAGGTTTCACTGTAATACATAAAATATTTTTTTTTTTTTTTTTTTTTTTACATGAGCGGGGGTTCCATTATACATTTCTTCTTAACATTATATATTAAAAACTATATTAAATATGTGGAAATGATGCAATTTTTTGCCTGAGTATTCCTCACATTGCGTGGAAATGGACCCATGGCTAGGCCTTCCAGTCTCGCGTACCGTTCACCCTGTACAGTCATATTGGTGGGACACATGACTCATGCCTTAGCTACAGTGCTATACCACCCGTGACTTCCAGTCTCGCTTACCATCCACCCTGTACAATCATATTGGTGATACAATGCTCGTGCCTTAGCTACAGTGCTGCACCACCCAGACTTCCAGTCTCGCTTACCGTTCACCCTGTACAGTCATATTGGTGTAACACGGACACATGTGCTACACCACCCGTGACTTCCTGTCCGCCCTACTTATCCAACACCCTGTATAGTCACCGTGGCCGAGTGTCTTACCACATTAGGTTTATAGGTTTACATGCACAGTGACTTGGATTCCTTTAAGTAATGAGCAACAGGTATACGTAAAAGGTTCCAACCGACCTTCGTAGCTTGACCGATAAGGCGACAGTAATCAGAGGTCGGTGGTTGAGGTCCCAAGTTGAGCAAATTTTTAATAAGACAAGTTTGCGATATCACGACTGTGATTCACTCAAAATGTATTATGATAACTTCTCAATAATGAGACAAAGAAAACAAATACATTCATACTAACCAGTTGACTTTCATTGCGTGCATGTCCAAAAAAAAATCTAGTGACCCTATAAAAAATAGAGGAGAGAGGGACAGAGAGTTAGTAAATACAAGAGGGAGAGAGAGGGAGGTAAAAAGCTAATAATATAAATCAACATAGGATGAGCTTGTAATAAATATTGAAATTCAATTCAGATAAAAATGCATGGTATGAGAGAAAAAGGGACAGAGATATACATATAGAGGACCATGGGGTTAAGGGGGAAGTAGAGAAAGGGTGAGAGGGAGAGCCATAAAAATGTTAAAAAGAATGATAGAGAGACAAACAGAGAGAGAGAAAGAGCTAAAAATAGGACCAGAGAGGTTAGAAAGGAAGGAAGAGCCATAAAAGACGTTAGAAAGAAGGAAAGAGAGAACAAAATAATAGGACCAGAGATGTTAGAAAGTAAGAGAGAGAGAGAGAGAGATAGATAGAGAGAGAGAGATAGAGAGAGAGAGAGAGAGAGCTATAAAAGAGAACCAGAGGGGTCATATGTCTGGCTGGGGGACGTTAACCAGTCAGAGGACTAGTGTCTCGCAAGAGGACTATAAACAGAGAACGTACTTGCCAATTCCCAGCGGATGGACAGCAAAACCCCAGTACTGACTATCAATCTCAAATCAGGACGTTAACACCGAATAGAATCAACTGGTCACAGTAGATCTAATTAGGTCGCAGTGTTAATTGCAAGGGTGTCATCGAAAACCCTGCAAGTAGGTTGGATAATAATAATAGGACCATCCAGTAATAAAAAGAACCAGAGGTAAGAAAGGGGGGGGGGGGGAAGATAGAGAAAAAGTTCGATATTTTATTCATTCTGGAAACGTATGAACTACTTGATTGGTATATCTCTCTGTTTCTCCTCTCTCTTCTCTCTCTCTCTCTCTCTCTCTCTCTCTCTCTCTCTGTTTCATTCTCTCACTCTCCCTTGGTCTCTCACTCTTTCTATATCAAACTTTTTTCCTGAACTCTTTCCATGATATATATACAATATCCTCCGTTTTCTCTCTTCTATTCTTCATCACTTTCAAACACTTTTCCTTTCCCCCCCTTCCCCTTCCTGAATCCTTCTCTTTTATCTTTTCTCTTTTCTCCCTTTCACCCCCGGGGTGGTCTGATGTAGCCAACAATAATAGTTAAAATTCTAGGACCCAATTTTTTGCATCTGTACTGGAGTTATCGTTCCAGATACAGACAAACGCAAGACAAATCTTCAAGTAGGTAATGGAAGTTAAAACAGAACGGCACTGCTTTAGGTCAATGATTTGCTGATTTTTTTATCTGACTCTCTCTCTCTCTCTCTCTCTTTGTCTCTGTCTCTCTATCTCTTTCTCCCTCCCCCTCCCTTCCTCTCTCTCTCTCTCTCTCTCTTTTGCTCTATCTCTCTGTGTTTCTCCCTCCTTCTCTCTTTCTCTTTATCTCTCTCTCCGCATTTCTCCCTCCCCTTGTTTCTCTCTCTTTCTGTATCTTCTTTCACTTTATCTCTCTTTCTTTCTCCTTCTCTCTCTCTATCTTTATCTTTTCTGGGTTTCTCCCTCCCTCTCTCTTTGTCTCTCTTTCTCTCTTTTACTCTTTGTCTCGTTTTTGTAATGTTTGCTCTTCTTCATAGTGTAAGTTACAACTTTGTCTCTTTTTGGTATTGCCATATAGATCTTTTTATATCTCGCTTTCTTTATGACTGACCTTTTTATTTATTTTCAGTCTCCCTTTGTTTTTATTTCTATTAGCTATCTATATTTTTCTTTTGTTTATATTCTTTTTTCATTGCTTTGTTTCCTTCTTATATCACCCTTTCGAACTGACCTTTTGTCCGTTGTGCAACGACCTCAGAAGGTGGTAGACTCGTAACCTGTAGGTCGGACGTTCGAGTTCTATGTTCTGGTAGTTTTTTGGAACGTTTTAGTGGTTTCGATATGATTCTTGAGATTAACACCCATTATTTTTTTTTTTAATTTTTTTCAAAAACGAACACACCACTTCCGATTTCTAATATTAGAAATTTATTGGAAGTAATAACCTAGAGAAAGAAAACAATATTTTTTTCTTTTAATTTCTTTTCTTGCTCAATATTAATCTGTCTCTACATCTCTTTCCTTATAGTTATCTTTTTTTTTCAATCACAAATATCACGATAATGATATCACAAATTTTTGCTTAACTTGGGACTTTCTTTTTTGATGAATTTTTGTTGAACGCAGTCTTATTGATTAAGCTACTGAAGTAAGTCTCTTTTATTATTAACCTACCTCTCTTAATAATTATGTATTTCATCTCTCTTTCTTCTCATTTCTATCTTTATATCTCCATGTGTCTATTCAATTCCTGTTCTTCAATCTACATATTTATTATCTTGATCTATCTTCTTCCAAATTCCTGTCTGTATGTCTCTCTCTCTCTCTCTCTCTTTCTTCATATTCCTGTCTTTCCGTCTCTCTGTCTCTTTGCCTTCTGTCTCATTTTTTTTCATCATCCCATACTGTCACTTTTTTAAAAACTTTTTTTCCTTTTATTCTCCAACATACAAGTATATTTACCTTCGTCCCTTCTCACTGTCCGGTGGACTTCAGAGGTGACACGGTGACAGCATTTAAAACAACGTGTGCTGTGCAAAATAAAAACCTGTGTTCCCGAGGTAGGTTGTGACTTTCTTGTCAAAATATTCTTATATGACGTCCATTTGCCTTAAAAATATTTTTTAACACCTAATTACTAAATTGTTTAAAATAAACACACTCGAGTAATAATCTTTGAAATCATTGCACATTGCATAACCACACAATTGTACGGCGCGCATAAAAACTTGTTTTTAATTCGTGTCGTTTTTCAACTGCATGGTCAATTGGTCATACACGACGGGGATTTTATCCTTCATTCGTAGGAAACTTACAAACCTGCTATCCACATTAACCTTACCCAGCCTGATTTGGACCGGAATGCCAGTATCACGAAGTTTTTACCTCACTTTGCTTAACTTCGGTGATCTTACGAGAACCGGTGCATTCAACGCGCCATCGACGCGACGTCAACATACAACTTGTATATAATTGTGATTAGAAAGAAGCGAAAGAAAGAGAGACTGAGAAGAAAAAAAAGGTAATGAAGTGGAAAAAGAGAGGGAGAGAAATGTGAGACAGAGAAATAGATAGAGAAAAAAAAAGAAGAGACAAAGAAAGCGAAAGAGAGAGAGAGTTATTTAGTCAAAAGGTAGCGCACGTGTAATGAAATTTTCAGTTTAAATTTAGATAATATCCCAAAGCAATTCCTTTACAAAGGTATTAAATTTGTTTTCAGATAGAGTTCCTATTTACGGCACTGCTTGTAGATGTAAATGATGTAAATATTATGATAATAACGCGCTCCGAATATTATTAACGATAACATAATATGAAAATTGTAAAGGGTTGAAGCACCCTCACTCCTCTTATCCCTTCCACGGGTTACGCATCTTGCCATACCTCCAGAGACTACCTGGGTTACTCTGTCTCAAATAAACTGCTCTCGGGGAGAAAACCGCCGAAAAAAAGGGAAAATAAACTGCCAATTATGGACACAATACTTCCTAATGATTGGTTCACATTGTATACACTTGGCAATTTTCCAGAATTATGAAAAAATTGAAATCGGAGCAATTTTTATTCGAAAACAAACACAATATTTCCAATTTCTAACATTAGAAATTTGTCGGAAGTAAAATATTTTATTTATTTGATGGTCGAGTATTTTGTATTGGATTCTGGATTTTTGTGTTTGGATCCCACACAAGACCTACCTATATTTTCCGTCGTAAAATTAATAATTATATCTTATTATACATACTACCCTAGGGCTAATGAGTCCCATTATTTCAGCAGCTCAAAACGTTTTTTATGTGGTCAAAATCTCAAATGGGAGTACAACATGCTATGTTTCAGCTGTGCTTCGAATTATCAGACCGACCTCTTGACCACTGAGCTACCGGGATATTTCAGAAGCTCACTACAATAGAATTGTCACCGGAAAACCCACTGTCTTAAATGGACTTTCTTCAATCTGGCAGTACAAATAAGTGTGTATTTTATCATTTTCAATTTAGTTGTATATCTCTATATATTCTGAGAATAAATACAACGTTACAACAGAACAACAATTGCGAGAGACAAAAAATTCTCAATTTTACCTAATTTTTTATGATGTGAGATTCTCTAAAAACATGTGTTCTTAGAGAATCCTAAATTTTAGCTAATTTTTTATGACGTTACAACAGAACGACCATCGCACAAGAATCTCTAAGAACAACTTTCTTGTTTTCCTAGTATTCACGAAATTTAGACTATAACCCAGATTTTCATTCCTAAAATTAGATTCTCCTGAGTTTGGAGAGACTTTTTATCCCCAAAATTTCCTCCTGAGTTTCGATATTACTACAACCGGAGGGTTCAAAGGAGTATGGAGGTCTCATCTTTGCCATGTCTGCTTCTTTACTTTGCCTTTTCCTAGAACTACTTGGATTCGGCAATATTATTCCATGACCTCCTTACAGATCTCTCTAAAAGGTATAACAAAAATGTTGGGGGGTTTCATTCTCTAACAAAAATGGAAATCAACTTTTTCTTCTTCAGGACATGATAACTAAAGATCAAAAAAAATCTGGTTAGGGGCGTGTCCTATAGAAAGGAAGATACATTTTTTTGTTGGAGAATGGATCCTCCCCTAAATTGATCTCTTAAACATGAGGTTTCAGTATTAACATGCATTTGTATTACTATACACTCCATATTTGGAGTGTAATAGATATGTATGTTTTTTTGTTTTTTATTTTTTTTGGAAATGGTTTTGTTTTATTGATATATGTATGTTATTTCTAGATATAAGAGCGCACGAATAGCTCAGTGGTTAAATACTCGCTTGGCATGCGGAAGGTCCCGGATTCGAACCCCCGCGCCGACAAAAAAAATTGTACGAAAAATTTGGATACAGTTGTTTGTAAGGGATACCTTTCGGTGCGCTCGCGTACACCCAGCACCTAAATAGAAAATATTGTGTCACTTTTCGCCCATCAGAGGGGAGCCATACTACGGGTGCTTTTAAAATAAACTCTACCATTATGCAAAACTTCATCTCTTTAGGTAGTCGGGAAGTGCCTCATAATTTTGATGATCTGTCGTCAGTCAGTGACAAAATTGCAAATTTTATAATTACTTTCCTCTGAATTTTTTTTGCATAGACTGTTGAAATTGCCAATGTCTTGAATGATATTAAGACAATTTTTGTTCCAAATTTAATATCTCTATGATCAATTGAACCGAAGATATGAGGGTGTGAAAAAACCGGGTGAATCGGTTCGTGTAAAGATACCACTGCCGTGCTTGCTGAAATTTGGCTTAGCGCACTGCCGCTGCCGTACGCTCTCGTAATATCCATCCATAAGTATCAAATTACATATTTCAATCTGCTAATTTATTTGTACTTTGTCATACATTGTTAGTTAGTTTTGTGTACTCGAAAAAAAAAAAAAAAAAAAAAAAAAAAAAAAAAACATGAAATACAATCAATGTAATTGCGAATATCCTCGTTGAGATTTTTTTTTGTTGCTCTTTTATTCAAATCACCATTTTATTTCGCTTTGTGTACACAAACCATACTTGTCCATTCGTACATAAACCTAATACTGAATAAATATTGGATTTATTCAAATAAATATGTCTACCAATTATACAGCATATAAATTATCTTTATAAAACAAAAAACCATTGCCAGAGTAATCTAATGAATATTGGATTAAATTTTTGATACAATCATATTGATTATTTACTGGCCGGAAGAATTCCTACTGGGTACCGAATGCCAAGTCATTATTATTATCTGACCTGCTTGTAGGGTTTTCACTGAAACTCTTACAATTAACACTGCGAGCTATTTAGATCTATTGTGACCAGTTGATTCTATTTGGTTTTAACTGAGATAGTCGGGACGGGGGTTTTAACTTCATCCAGTCTGGGTAGGGCCAGAAATGCTAGCCACACGTGTTTGGATGGAACAGAATTTTCATCGAAAAGTCTGCCCCAACCGGGAGTTGAACTCGGGAACTCTGCACTACAGGCAGTAGTCACAACCATTACGCCACGGAGCCTGACTTCTGGAATCAAGAATGACAAGTCATTCTTGATTCAGATTTTCCACCAGTTCAGTTTTTCTTCTCTGTCAAATAAATTGTTTTCACTCAATACATTATGGATTCGTATATGATTATTTATTTTCTTAGTTAGCATACCATACATATCAATTTTATTTTATTATTATTATTTCGCAAACTTAATAGTAAAAAAGACTCGATATCAGTACGAAGATTTAATAATAACAATAATAATAACATTCTTTAGTGGAAGGTAACCACCAGGCGAGGTTAATACTCATAGCATTTTCTACCACCTAAACCTCAGAGTCTTTTTATTATGTGGTCACTAACTCAAATTAATGAGGAAAAATGCATGCACTGGGTGGGATTCGAACCACCGGATCGCTACACTACCTGGATTACAAGACTAGCGCGTTAACCACTTAACTACCGGGCACTTTTGAACTTCAACTTAAAGTTTTTTAACTTCAATTGGTTAGAAATCGTACCATCCGTTCACAGCTATGTACCTCAACCACTAGGAGAAGTTCGAACAATGCCAACCCCAGGTTGGAAAAGATATTAAAGGCCGATTTATGCAAAAGGATTAGATTTAATCCAAGTGGACACTATCGTAAGTCAATGATTATGTTAAGCTACATAATCATTGGCTACATTATTAGAAATATTACAATTATTTCCCTTAAACCATAACGTGTAGATTAAGAAGTGTGGAAACCACCCCCCGCCGGCCTACATCTTCGCGTCCTCAGCACTAGACAGCGCTTGTATCGCCGGAGACGGATCCTCTCCTCGCCCCTCACAAAATTTCTTCACGGTACAAATGTAAACATAAACATAAAAAGTTCAATTTTTTTCAAGATCGAGATAGTTTCGGCATTTTTGCTGAAATAACAATAAGTAATTGTGATTTGAGCATTTTGAGCTTGGTTTTATGATAAAAATCTTTTCTAAATTAGTTGTCAGTACCTTTTTAACTGTTTGATATTATTATGTAACTGTTAAGCTTAATCGCAAAAAGGATACCGAGGAAGAGATTTGCAAAGTGTTACGTGTGGTGCTGTATGGAGCAGAGACGTGGACGATGAGAAAGAAGGAGGAAAAATATCTGGAGAGCTGCGAGATGTGGGTGTGGAGAAGACTAGAAGGAATCAAGTGGTCAGATAAAGCCAGAAATGAAGAAGTATTTAGAAGAGTTGGAGAGAAAAGAGAAATATTGAGAACCATGAACAGAAAAAGAAGCTGGCTGGGTCTCATACTGAGGAGAGATTTTCTGCAGAGAATCATCATGGAAGGAAATCTGGAAGGAAGAAGATCAAGAGGAAGAAGAAGGTTTGGAATGCTGACAAACATGCTGAATGGAAGAACATTTGAACAAATGAAGGAGGATGCCCAATGCCCATGATCGAGTAAAGTGGAGAACGTCAAGTTGAAACCTATTGATGGCTCGTTGAATACACCGGTTCTCTTAAGACCACCAAAGTTAGGCAACGTCCAGCGAGATTAGGACTTGGATGCTGGCTCTTTTCGGTGCAACCCAGGCTGGGTGAGGTTAATTTGGGTAACAGGTTTGTTAGTTTCCTGCGAGTGGAGGGTTGAACCTCTGTCATAACTGACCATAAAGTTGAAATATGACATTAAACTCTAATAAAACACACTAATAATACAAAAGGATTGGTGGGATATGAGTTTTCTTTCCTTCCAACCTGGGTGTTTTCTGTACTAGAAACCACTGGGTTGGAAGGATCTAACTCTCATCAAAGCTGGCTTTCTTTTTTCAAGTAAAGTGTCATGAAAATTAAGTCATGATTTTTGTTCTTTCTAAGTCTGTAGACTTAAGAAGCAAGGGAAAAAATGGAAATATTTAGGGTGAAATTAATAGACATTGATGACTTCAGCATTGGTTATCCTATGCTAAGTAATAATAAGCAAATCTAGACTTAGTGTCCAAGAGGTATTACAATTTTTTTAAATATTAACTTTGGCCTTAAGAAACAATACATTAAGGATGTTATAAACTTTTTTTCTAAAATATTTTGTTTTGCAAGTTTACATTTTTGTTTCCATAAGTTGTAATAATTTTTCCTGTATTGAGTTTAAATCCTTAATCTAATTTATTTTATACAAAACAAAAAAAATTGCGTGTGTTCCCTGAACTGTGCTAGAGAATGTATATTGGTATCTAATTTCTTATACTTTACTTATTTTATGTTGATCAACAAAATAATGAAAATATAAGTATGTTACATTTGTGTATAAACATGATAATATTAATTATATCTTTTCTATTTGATAAAGTTTGCAGGAAGGTTTAGACACATTATAGTTAGTATCATTATTAAATTTACTTTGGTTCATATGGGCTGTGTGGGCCCCAGAGCAATAAGAGTGCAATTACCTCCACTACAGTACATAATTATTAGTAGAATAGTAAATAAGTTTCTTTGTGTTATTATATCACTATTTCAGTGGGTAGCATGGAACTAAAGAACTTGCACAAGTTATCTTTTAATATACAATAGCTTGATTTGACCATAATTCCACCAATGGTGTCTGCTCACAGTACTCACATCAAAGCATCTATTTATTTTTATCTCACAAGGTATATGAGTGGACCCCAGGCATTCAATTATAGAGAGAAAAATTATTGTCTCACTGGGTATCGAATGCAGGTCACTGTGTATGCAAGCCTAGTATGCTACTCACTCAGCCACGATTACAACTAATTCTTCCCATAGAATAATAGATATCAAGAAGTGCAGTAATCTCTTTAGCAACTTCTTTATAAGTTGGATGTTGTCTCGAGACACCCTAATAAAATAATAAATTAATTACTTTAATGAGACACAAAGGAAAACTATTACTTGGTATCGCTCGTAAATCTGTATTTTGTAATAGGAAGTATTGGGTATATGTATGTACAACATGTTTAAATTGTGCATTTTTTATTGAGGAAAAATGTACGTGTCAATCGGGATTTGAATCCTACCGTTTGTTACCATTCAGATAAAATAATTGAGTAGGTAACAGTTACCTACTTACCTGATGCCTATTAATTAATTAGTTACCTATATGTTGTGTGGCTTATTTCTCATTGAGGAATATTACACAGAAGTTTTTGAAATTTCCTTTATAAACCATTTATACTTCAGGTTAACAGAGTTTTGAACTTCCTAATTTACCTAAATAAGGGAAACGATATTCCCATCTTAAAAAAAAAAAAAATAGTAATACTGTCGTGATTATAGTGCTCGATTAGGACTATCATGTCCCATTATTCAAACAATAAGTCCAACGTAATATAAAAATTCTGCACATGTCACATCTGCATCGCCAACTCTGAGATGAGGAGAGTGTCGCCTTAACCACAGAGTCATCGTATATCATCTCGTTGGAAGTATTTAATAACACGTTATGAAGCTATCGAGACAGCCCGCGAGAAATATTCCGTCTGCGGCGATGGTGTCGCGCTATGTGGCGTGTCCACGAAACTGGGGCTCGTTTCCACACTTATTAATCTACACGCTATGCTTAAACTATGCTATACAAGGAATCGACCTGCTAAACATTTTGTACTCCTCCAAAATACACCATCTGTCTGCTATTTCTCGGAAAATTTTAATTCACAAACGTCACTGAAATTTTCTGGAAACAGATTATTCAGCAAAACAGCTCCTTCGCTTGCCAAATGGTAATTCAGTTGACGAAGTCAAGTTAGATGCCAATGTCACAAACAGAAGAGTATCTCAGAGACATGACTCCCGTCATTCCAAGTTTTTTGGAGAAAATTTGAAAATAATGGGGAAGAGCGAATAAGTGGAAGAGAAGATAAAATGTAAAGAGAATTGAGATGCTTTCTGTGTTTATCTTTCTCTCTATTTATTCTTATTATTATTACAATACAGCTCCGTGGTGTAACGGTTGTGACTACTGCCCGTAGTCCAGAGATCCCGAGTTCGATCCCCGGTCGGAGCAAACTTTTCGAAGAAAATTCTGTTCCATCCAGACGCGTGAGGCTGGCATTTCCGGCCCTATCCAAGCTGGGTGAGGTTAATCAAATGAAGTGTAATCATGACATTACACTTGTTTATGCTGAACTTTAATTGGATTTCATTCATCCAAGCGTTGACGGCACTCAAGTCCTCCTGAAGCAGACGACTGTCATTTTCGATGGCATACAGGAGATAACTTGAGTGCCGTAGACATTTTCCAATACCATCTATGAGCACCGCAAACAGGAGGCCGGATAACTTTCAACCATGGACTACGGACGAAGAAGGGAAGGGCTCAGATAGTACCCCACCAAAAAGCACCTGCTGTTTCCTTCTCCGCAGATATGACGCAAAGAATTTTGTCAAGTCTCCAGAGAATCCGAACAGGGCCAGCTTCCGAAGGAGCACGTCGTGAGACACCTGGTCAAACGCCCTAAGTATGTCTGTGTACACTTTTTTTTTTTTTTTTTTTTTTTTTTATGAAACACTTTATTAGTAGAACATAAATACAGACAAATAATGGGAAAAAGTAAATATAAAAATGACAATAATAATAATATAAACAAGAAAAAATAAATAAAATATATACATATGTCCTAACTAAAGGGCGGGGTTATTGCCTTTGGCAATCTCTTCCACCCAATGCTCGAAAGAGATCATATTGAATTTTATATTCCTCATATTCCAGATGAAAAAAATATATATTCCATAATAATAATTACTTTAAAAACTGTCACAAGCTTTTAGTCATTCATTCAATGCTCGAAAAGTTCAACAAACTTATAATGCACATCGCTAGTTCCTCAAATTTCCTCAACTTTACCTTCGAGTTTACGGTGCAGTAAGTTGAAATTTCAATTTGTTAAATCAAAATTGAGGAGTGAGTGTAGTGACCGCAAGGGAACATCTATTCTCGGTACTGTTCTATGCTTTCAAACAATATCAGTCTATTTTTGTAGAGCAGAGATCTACCGACTTGTGCACGTGGGAAAATGTTGTGCAGGTATTCTAGTTGTCACATACTCGTAGATATATACCATGCATCACGAGGGTTTGCATTTGAATGTTCACACTCAGGCTGTGTGAGGTTAGGTGTACTTATGACTGACGGTGAAGGTTTTGTACATAATTCTTCTTCTCTCTCCTATTTCTTATTGCTCTTCTCCTTTCTCTTTTCCTACTCCTCTTAAATTACCTCTTTCCTTGCTCTATTTTATCGTGCACTGGTAGTCAATAGGTTAAGACGCTACTCAGGTAGCGTAGAGATACGTTGGTTCAAATTCCACCCATATACTTACTATTATATGTGACCATATAATAGTAAGTATTTTTTTCTGCATCAATTAAGAAATGGTTAACACAATAGGTGGTAGGTTGCAGATAATGATTTCAGCATTAACCTCGCCTGGTTGTTACCTTACATTAAAGAGCGTTATTAATTCTTACAAGTTAATGTCTCTTTACTTTCGCATAAATAGTGCAACGCGGACGTTTTTTTAAATGAAGTTGCAGCAAGTTTTTTTTCTGTCTAGACGTGTTAAAACGTTGGGTACAATTTCAGAAACGTCATTTCAGTAGTGTGAGGGGGAGGGGTTTTCTTTTAAGAATAAATTAACGTTTCAGTGGTGAGCTAAGGGTGTTTTGCACAGGTCGAATACAGCGGATACTTTAAAAATATAGAGCGCGCGATTAACTCAGCAGTTAAGCACTCGCTTGCCATGCGGAAAGTCCCGGCTTCGATCCCCCGTGCCCACATAAATTTGTATTCTTAATTTGGATGCAATTGTTTGTAAGGGATACTTTCCGGTGCGCTCGTGTTGACCCAGCACCTAATTAGGAAGTATTGTGTCACTTTTCGCCCATCAGAGGGATGCATACTACGGGATGGGCAGGCTACAAAACAGACCACAAGCATCTACAGTAGCTTATGTTTCTTGACTACGAAATAAAAAAGGCTGTGAAACACTTAAAAAATAAAAATAAAAATAAAAAAAAGCAAATCCTTAGTCTTGAGTTGAGAGAGATGAAAGTGTAATATATTGTAAGTGAAAGAGAGATAGAAGTATTTGTTTAAGATATCACAACTACTCAAACTCACTTTACTAAATCTACTCTGGGAAACCGGGTCCCGGGAATTGAACTACCGACCTACAGGTTACAAGTCCGTCGCCTTATCGATCAAGCTACTGAGGTCGGTATAATATTGAAAGAGAGATAGTAGTAATTAGCGAGACAAACAGAAAAAAAATTACAGATTAAGCGAGATAGTGAGAGAAAAGTAATGGGGACGAATAGAGAAATAAAAAAGGAACGATAGAGAGAGAGAGAGAGTATAAAAGAGCTGGAAAAAGCAAGAGGCGGAGAGGAAGAAAGAGAGTTGAATGAAAAGATGAGAGTAAGTTTAGAAAAGCAAAGTGAAAAAAAATACACTCAAAAACACAATGCAGAAAAAATAAATAACGCCGAACGACGAGGAAAATAATGGCCAAGGAGGAGAAGATAAGGGTCGAGGAGAAGTAGGAGGAGAAGGAGAAGATAAAGTAGGAGGAGAGGGAGAAGATGGAGTAGAAGGAGGAGAAAGAAGAAGAGAAGGAGGAAGAGACGATAAAGTAGAAAGAGGAGGAGTAAAAGACATGCTGGAATGGGTAGATAGTGAAGTGGAGAGGTCAGGAGGAAATAGCAGGAGAGAGAGGAGGATACAGACGCGCTATAATAGAACGCAGAGGATAATTTCTAAGAAGGAGAAGGGACAAGTGGGTGGAGCAAGAGGAGTTTGAGGAAGAATAGGGCGGGGAACTGAATGAGAAAACTAAGAGGCAAGAGAAAATGAAGGCAACTAAGTAAAAAACAAGAGCGATAAATCTTTTCAGCACCCCCAGCACCATGTAAGATGTTGTGCTTGCAATGCGCGTTGATTTCAAAGGAAAACTCGACGGAGATGAGGGGAGAATGAGATTGTTGGAAGAAGTAAAGAAAACTCCACCATCTCCCAGACAAGTAGAAAGAAAAACAGAAGACTGCTGAGCGCACAGAAGGTAACAAACACACAAAAGAACGGAAAAGGCACAGAAGAAGAGGAGGTGGAAGATAAGAATAGAGAGGAAGAATAGATGGAGAGAGAGAAAGACAAAGAAGAATACCGGGTGTCCGGAATACATTCTGGAAATCGTTAATATTGCTGAAAATCTACTATAATAGATTTTTTTTCAAAATCGGTACTTTTTTAAGAGGGTAGCCATTTTGTGATTCACTTCATTGACCAGAAACACTAGACTTCTAGTGGAATAATATTGCTGCTTTTGCCAAAAAAAAAATCTTGATTTTCCGTCAAAATTACTACAATAGATCATATTTTTGACTGCATCAATGAATGAGTTCTAGCAATTTCATTGGACCCTGTAGAAAAAAGACAATTGGACATTTCTGAAACCATTCGCTGTTGGGTGAAGTGCGGGTTGAGTCACTCGGAAACTGGAGAAAAGGGCAATTTTTTTGCCTTTTTCAAACTTCAGAACTTTCTATTCGGCTCTTTCGCACAAAGGAAGGGATAAAAATTATGTTGGCAAAGTTTTTAATAAGTTAAATTTAAACCGGAAAGTTGCACACAATAGACCAGGTACCTCGAGGCATCGTGAATAATTGGATTATTGATGTAGAGCGTTTGAAAGAATTCCGGGAGAAAAAAAAAAGTTTGAAAACAAATCGTTTTCAGAAATTATAAAATAGAGATGAAAACTCCAATTTGCTAAGAGAATAAATTACGATCTACTTACCCGTAATGTGAAGGTACTTTTTTTATATCTTTCTATAGAAACTGTAATTTTTAACTTTTATAAACAAAAGGAAAATGATATATATTCTGCGAATAATGACAAGAGGAGCTTTTTTTATGCTTCTGCCATACCAACTTCAATTCTTTATTCTACCTGCATCAAGAGTTATCCATCTAAACTTTCTCTCGTTTTTGTGCAAGTACTTTGTGTGGATACGAAGCAAAATTATGTAGATTTTCCCATGGCTTGTGAACATATACTTTTCTTTTGAGAACTAGTGGTTAACACGTGCTTCGTAAAGGTTCGATTTGAGTTCTCAGGGAGACACAAAATAGAGCAAATTTCTGTGTTCTGTCATCGAACCGAACGAATCTTTTAAAAGATATATTTGTTGTTGTATTGAAACATCAAAAAAAATCGTAATCTAACATAATTTTTCTATATTTTTTTTACCCGAACTGGGTATTAAACTATCTTCTGAATTATCTATCAATAACTAAAATATGTACAGTATTTTTTTTTTTTAAATAAGTAAAAATATATATATCAAAAGATATCTAGATTCGATTGTACAATACAGTATGTTTCAGAAAAGGTGGCCACCCCCTCGTAACTTTTGAACGCGACGGAATTTTTCAATTCTGTAAAGTCCTAAGTATAGGAAGTGCCCTATGGCCCATCCTGTGGTCATATTTATTTTTGGCCCCGGTCGGCCCTTCCGGCTTTTAGGCCATTTTTTTTTCATTTTTCTCGAGAATTTTAAATAGAATGCTATATTTTTTATTCCTGTCAATTAAAGTCCAAGTTAGGCTGAGTATAATGAGCTTTTAAAATTTTCAAAAACCTATTCAGGGGCGGAGCTAGTAGGGTGCAAGGTTCAAAACTGTTACACGCTGTATTTGAGCCTTAATTAGATTTTTTAGTACTTTTGTTATTTTCATGGGTTCAAAATATTGTTTAACACCATATGAAATCAAAAAAATATTCTTGTTTACATCTAATCAGGGTCATAGTAAGGTTTTTGTAAAAGTACTTTTTTTCTCACGTCAATTTTTCCTTAAATTCATGGTGTTCTCGAAATTGGCATTTTTAGAGGTGAAAGTCTGCAGTGACATATGTTTTTTATGCTTGAAATCGAAAGAAAACTTAACGGAGAAGCAATTAAGATCATAAAAAAAGCCATTTAACCTGCTAGTTTTTTCACGACAGTGTCCGGTAAAGTGGGTGAATTTCGGATTGGATTTTTTGTTGTTGAGGAAACACAATTGGCATAGAAAATAAATAATACCTAATAAGGGAATAATACTTTAATAAACACAACTAAATGCGAAATTAAATGAAAATAATTTCTTCTAAATCAGTGCCGGATATTTTTTTTTTTCTCTCTCTCTCTCTTCTCCTCTTTAAAATAATTGAATTGGTTTAATTTTCACCCTCAAGAGTTTTGTACTTGACCTGGTATTTTTTTTTCTTAAATTTCGAGATAATTAGATTTTTGTTGTTGTTGAGAAAACACATTTTTTTTAAACAAAAGAAAACTAGTTTTTCCATACTGAGTCCGGTAAAATGTGTAAATTACGAAATTACTGGGTTTTTTTGGGATACACCATTGGTATACAAAATAAATAATATCTTATAAAAGAATTAATCTTCATAAAACATAAATACAAAAGAAATTAAATAAAAAAAATCTTCTAAAAATTTTTTTTCTTAAAAAAAAAGAGTTTGGTAATCAACCTGGAAAAAGGGCCCTTTATTTAGAGACCTGGTATTCATTACTAGCAAAACCAGTATGATTTTTTTTTTTTTTAATTTTGGTTTAATATCACGTTTCAACTGCATGGTCATATCATAACGGGGGTGTTACCCTCCATTCGCAGGAAACTCACCAACCTGGCTAAACACATTTATCTCACCCAGCCTGGGTTAGGCCGGAATGCCAGCATCACGAAGTCTTCACCTCGCTGGACGTTGCTTAACTTCGGTGATCCTACAAGAATCGTTGCATTCAAAGCGCCATCGGACTGACTCCAGAATGAAGACAATGTGTTTCCTACAGATTTTACCAACTTACCAACTAAAATTGTATCAAGAGGGGACCCCTAGGCCGACTTTAGAAGTAGGTAGCATTATCCGATAATTATTTTTGATACAACTTGAACTTTGAAAAGTGAAAAAGATAGAGAGAGAGAGAGAGAGAGAAAAAAAAAAAATATCCGGCACTGATTTAGAAGAAATTATTTTCATTTAATTTCGCATTTAGTTGTGTTTATTAAAGTATTATTCCCTTATTAGGTATTATTTATTTTCTATGCCAATTGTGTTTCCTCAACAACAAAAAATCCAATCCGAAATTCACCCACTTTACCGGACACTGTCGTGAAAAAACTAGCAGGTTAAATGGCTTTTTTTATGATCTTAATCGCTTCTCCGTTAAGTTTTCTTTCGATTTCAAGCATAAAAAACATATGTCACTGCAGACTTTCACCTCTAAAAATGCCAATTTCGAGAACACCATGAATTTAAGGAAAAATTGACGTGAGAAAAAAAGTACTTTTACAAAAACCTTACTATGACCCTGATTAGATGTAAACAAGAATATTTTTTTGATTTCATATGGTGTAAAACAATATTTTGAACTTATGAAAGTAACAAAAGTACTAAAAAATCTAACTAACGCTCAAATACAGCGTGTAACAGTTTTGAACCTTGCACCCTACTAGCTCCGCCCCTGATAAGGTTTTTGAAAAATTTAAAAGCTCATTATACTCAACCTAACATGGACTTTAATTAACAGGAATAAAAAATATAGCATTCCATTTAAAATTCTCGAGAAAAATGAAAAAATATGGCCTAAAAGCCGGAATGGCCGACCGGGGCCAAAAATAAATATGACCACAGGATGGGCCATAGGGCACTTCCTATACTTAGGACTTTACAGAATTGAAAAATTCCGTCGCGTTCAAAAGTTACGAGGGGGTGGCCACCTTTTCTGAAACATACTGTATAACTTGAAATCTAAATGATTAGTGTTAATTTTTTTCCGAGAAACTACAGTGCTTATATAACGGTAAACATAGTTTACATGAATTTTCTTTCATCGAAAAGCTAATGTTGCGATAAAAAATAGCCATTTATTGCATCAAAAACCAATCATTTAGTGACGAAAGATAGTAGTAACTCACATCCCCTCTCTCTCACTCCATGTTACAGAAGCCGCCATCGACAGCCAGCCGTCACACAACTACTGGGAGCAGCCATTCACGCAGCCATACTTCGACAACTCTACCAGGCGGGACATCACCACCACCGTCGGCCAGACGGCGTACCTCCATTGCAGAGTGCGGAACTTGGGTGACAGAGCGGTGAGTGATGATTCTAATCCCTCAAACAGAATAGGTATATATTTAACACTTTGAGCCCCGAAGCTGGAATTGGAAAATGATTACGGGGACCAAGCCAAAATATGCCTTCTGCACCCGTCGGACCAACATTTTTTTATTATAAAATATGGTGTATTTTATCGAAAAAATTCGATAAATATACGATTTTCAGCTGTAACTTTTATACTTTATGAGTTATTGACCTTTTTCTTTGAGTACCAAATATGGTACTCATGTTCCTTGTGATAAAACTGCATCAAGAATTCATTTATTCATGCAGAATACAATATTGCTGATATATGCAAAATACAATTTGCTCATTTGATTCTTTGGTAAATTTGTTTTTTTTTTCGATGGGGGTTCCCATATTATAAGGAACATACAAATTTTGAGAATTTATTTTGTCTTCATATAATTAATTATTCAATAAAGTTGTTCTTTTCAGCAGTGTTTCAATAATTGTAAAAAAATCTCACGTGTTTTTCATTATTCTAATAGGTAAAAATGAGTACCATATATATAGAGCACTCACCCCCCAAATTCCATGCCTATATATCCACCCTATTTTACACAAATTTCAGAACCCAACACTCATACATTGTTCCCAGGGACCACTAGAACCTATTTCCTATACAAAATACATAGAAACGAATACCGTGGAGAGTATTCGTGTCGTCAAAGTAAGGAAGGTCGTGAATTCCACAGAGAGTACTCATTTCCTCAGAGCAATGTTGGGTGAGGGTTATACAGGGTGTCCCACCAAACTTGGACACCTCAAATTACTCGGCCCCTGAAAGAGTTTTTGAAAAATAAAAAAATCTAGGGTACATGTGCTAATTATGCGGTTTCAGTTATGAATTTTTTTTTTATACAGGGTGGTTCAAAAGTCAGAAATTGAGGTGTCAACTTTCGATTTTTAAATGGATCGACCTGAATTTTATTTGATAATTTTACTTCTAAATGATTCTTGAGTACTTTTTTAAACAAAAATATTACATACAGGGTGGTTTTTTTTCGACCAATTTTTTTTCTAAATCTTGAATAACTCAAGTTCGGTTAATTTTTTTGATAACAAGAAGAGTATGTGTTTGTGTAATGAATACACGCACTTTCAATTGGCATCAAAAATTTTTATACAGGGTGGTTCACAAGTGAAATAATGACTTGATTTTTTTTAAAACCGAGTTTTTTTAATATTTTATTTAGGATTAATAATTCTCGTCTAATTTTACACATTTTTCGTTAGTCATATCGAAAAACAAAACTAAAGTGTTGTACAGGGCGAGACATAATTTTTTTGTAACACCCTGTATATGGGCAGTCAAAGAGACGCAAAATTAAATATAAAGACTAAATATGCAAGAAAAACTTTGATTTTTAATTAAACTAAAAAGTTATGGTGTTTTAACTAATATTGTCGCATGGGCCACCCTGTAGATATTTTCTTAAACTATCATGTAGGTACTCTAAGTTGTATAAAATTCAACGAACACTTCGAATCATGTGGGAAAAACAAGTAAAAAACACGAATTTGAAGCCATTTTCAATTTGGTGTCCACACTGAATGATTTTAAAACTTGAAATAAAAAGTAGGTAGGTGTAGACACAAAATTGAGCATGGCTTTTTGAATTCATTTTTTTTCTTTCAGATTTGGACTCCTCGTTGAATTTTAGACAGTTTCGACTACCCATATGATGGTTTAAGAAAATATCTACAGGGTGGTCCATGCGACAATATTAGTTTAAAACACCATAACTTTTTAGTTTAATTAAAAATCAAAGTTTTTCTTGCATATTTAGTCTTTATATTTAATTTTGCGTCTCTTTGACTGCCCATATACAGGGTGTTACAAAAAAATTATGTCTCGCCCTGTACAACACTTTAGTTTTGTTTTTCGATATGACTAACGAAAAATGTGTAAAATTAGACGAGAATTATTAATCCTAAATAAAAAATTAAAAAAACTCGGTTTTAAAAAAAATCAAGTCATAATTTCACTTGTGAACCACCCTGTATAAAAAATTTTGATGCCAATTGAAAGTGCGTGTATTCATTACACAAACACATTCTCTTCTTGTTATCAAAAAAATTAACCGAACTTGAGTTATTCAAGATTTAGAAAAAAAATTGGTCGAAAAAAAACCACCCTGTATGTAATATTTTTGTTTAAAAAAGTACTCAAGAATCATTTAGAAGTAAAATTATCAAATAAAATTCAGGTCGATCCATTTAAAAATCGAAAGTTGACACCTCAATTTCTGACTTTTGAACCACCCTATATAAAAAAAAATTCATATCTGAAACCGCATAATTAGCACATGTACCCTAGATTTTTTCATTTTTCAAAAACTCTTTCAGGGGCCGAGTAATTTGAGGTGTCCAAGTTTGGTGGGACACCCTGTATATGGTACTCATGTCTTTTATGAAAAGTCAGCTGAGGGTCATATATATGGTATTCATGGGCTCAAAGTGTTAAAAAATACTATTTTTTTTTTTTTTTTTTTTTTTTTTTGGCATTTGTTGGCAAGGCCATTCCATACAGCCATTAAAAAAAAAATACTAAATGGAAGTATTCTGTCACTTCTCGCCCATCAGAGGGTGTCAGGCATACTACGGGATGAGTAGGCTGCAACACAGACCACAAGCGTCTACAGTAGCTCCTCCTGTTTCATGGCCACGAAATAAAAAAGGTTGTGAAACACTCATCTTTGAAAAAAAAGTTGCCAGTACGTATTGCAAATATTTTCTTTCATCTCCATACGCCTGATTCCATTTGGTATCAGTTTTGTAAAGAATTGTGCTGATCCCTCAACGTCGGAAATTTTATTTAAGGAATTAAATTTAACCTATGCAGTTCCAAGTGAGAATGCGCTGCGGTATACTGTGCAATGTACAATATTACCTTTACACGTGTTGACAAGACAATTACTTCCGAAAATTTCTAATATTAGAAATCGGAAGTATTTTTTTTATTTCGATATATTTGCCTGTACGTCTCTGTTCGGTACCGTGTAATTGCGGCGTAAAGTTTGAGAAATGTCTAGAGCAATACTAACCACTTGGAAAATGATATTATGTGAATGAAATTTCTCAGAAGATTTGTCAGTCTACTATCTTTGACGGTAAGATACACTCCCAGTTTTCTCTTCTATTTTTTTTTAACAACATTTCCATTTATTTGACGATGATAAATTATTACAATAAAAAATAATAGGAAGGTATACCCGTCTTCAAAGTTAACACTGTGAAGAAGACGGGGAGTTTGGATAGTTAGTTCATTAAGTATCTATGTTTTTTCCAAATAATTTTCATAGTTATTAGTTCCTTTTTCCACATTTAATTGAAAAAGTCAAACTAATAGCTGCACAGTTTATAAGTCTGAAAAATTCTCATCCTAAATGTCAATCATATATGAATGAAATTGAATGGTATTTTTACTATAATTCAAAATTATATTTTATGAATGATTATAAAAAAAATATTTCTGTGATACTTCGAATCAGCTACCATCCATCCAGTCCACTAACTTTTCCACCACACGTTCCTTCTATGTACCAAACAGTCTTTTTAAAAATGATAGAATAGGGTTTAAGACCATCACAAGGGCTCAAAATTGAATGGTCCCCCCTCAACCCCGCCAAGTTTGTACCTCGCAGAACGTTGCTTAACGTTCATCACTCTCTTGTATTCAATCAACGTGGCTTCAATAAGCTTTTATTATAAATACTCAGAAGTATTTTTTGTAATTTCGAAAAAGCTCATGTTCCCAGAATTTCACTATCTTTCGCTTCATTTCGTTTGAGATTATTATTTTATTTCCTTGATTTTTTTCTGTTTCTTTCATCGCTGAATTTAGAAAAGTAATTGGAAACACGAGTTTGATCAAATTTAAAACACCACTTTCTTGTCAGTCCAATTTGTTCTCTATGTTTCATCTGTAATCTTACGATGTTGAGAATTAAAAATAAGATTATTTGAAGCCACCGTCAATGGAAAGATGATTACACTACTTTAGTGACTTTAGTTTGAATGGGTCATCATTCAAATTAGAATCCTCGTGATGCTGAATGCTCCCCGTCCAACCCACGCATCCAGGCTGAGTGAGGTTTATGTGGGTTGTGAGTTTGTGAGATAGCCAAGTTAAACCCCACTCTCGATTGAACTAGAAGTTAAAAATAAGATAATCCCTCAAAAAATCATTGTTATAATGGGATATATATTTTTAAAATTCAAACTAAAGAATCAAGAAAATCACAGAACAAAATCAAGAATAAAATACAAAAAAGTAGCATCACAAGAAATCTAAGAATTTTGCCCCATATTTACCTCGATGATTTATTAATTGAAAGTACCGAAGCTATCAGTGGAATTGATTAATCCGTCTTATTCAATAATCTGAGTCAGAACGTGCGAACAAACACCTGTCGAAATTTTCAGATACCCCGCCCTACCCTATTTGTTCGTCTATCTTCTTATTTTCTATCCTCTTCTTCTACTTCTCCTTCTCTTTGTCCATCACCTCTCCTTCTGTGTTTACCTTAATTCTCTGTTTTCCATGGCCAAGTGCCCTGGTTTCCATTCAAATAAACACGAGAAAACATTCTCTTGTTGTAGAGAGAGAAACTTAAAGAGGATGGAGACAGAGAACATGTGTCTATCGAAAGAGAATAAACAGTTAGAGGGATAGAGATATGGAAGATGAGGAAGAGAACATGTTGTTATCGAAAGAAAAGAAAGAGGATAAAGGGATGAAAGAGTGAGAGAAATTGAGACAGGGAGAGAAAGATGAGGACGATAAGAAATAGAGGACATGTTTTTCTATCGCAAGAGAATAAAGAGAATGAGGAGATGATACAGATAGAGAAAGTGAAAATGTTATCGAAAGAGAAGAAAAAGGATAAGGAGATAAATGAGTAAGAGAGATGAAAAGAAATAAAAACGAAGACGAAAAGATGAGCCGTTCTTTTCACGTCTTTCTATTGCTTCCTGGAATTTTATTTCTGACCGACCACCAGCAAAACTTTTCAACCAGAAGAATTACAGTCAGCAACCTTCTGTGTTACCAGCAATTAATCTTGACTGGTTTTCAAACTGTAAAGATGTTCATGCTGTCTATATAAATGTGGCCAAGGCATTTGATCACGTCAATACCAAATTTTCTATTACTTCGATCTTATGATGGGTTCAGGTAGCTTTATCTTCGTTGGGTTGAGCATTCTTCAGAGATGTGCCCAATTTGTTAAATTTGATTATTTCAAGCCCATCTATTAAGGTGTCTTCTGGTGTGGACCAGGGTAACTATTCTGGTCCGCTTCTCTTCAGTCTTTTCTTCAACAAGTGATCACCAGTAAAATTCTTTTTCTTTCCAGATCTTCGCCGATAACGTCAAAATATATCAGCCCATTTCTTCTTTTCTTTCAGATTGAGTTATTATGGTTATTATTATTCAACACTTTATTAGATTAACAATTAAAAAATGGAAAAAAATTATGCAATAAAAATGAAAAAGAATACAAAAATATATAAAAACATATGTCCTAACTAAAGGGCGGGGTTATTGCCTATGGCAATCTCTTCCACCCAACTCTTCCTGAGTTTTATCCTCTATTCACTGGAATCTTACAAACTATAAAACCACATTAATCTTACCCAGCCTCAAAAATGGAATCAAAAATGGAAAAAAATTATGCAATAAAAATGAAAAAGAATACAAAAATATATAAAAACATATGTCCTAACTAAAGGGCGGGGTTATTGCCTATGGCAATCTCTTCCACCCAACTCTTCCTGAGTTTTATCCTCTATTCACTGGAATCTTACAAACCATAAAATCACATTAATCTTACCCAGCCTCGGTTGGGTCGCGAATGGCTATGGTCAAAATAGTCACCTATCCAAGTAGTAAACTTGCTCGACGTTGTTTAACTTCAGTGCAAATCGAGAACTGGTCGTCGTTACAGAAAGCTTCCTCAATCATATCACTATTAGTATCATTATTATTTCATTACAAGAAAATTAAGTTGATAATTTTATAATAATGATGTTGAATCTGTTGAAGAGAGAGACGAGTTTATCTTTTGATGAGAAGGAAGAGTTTGTTGAATCTATTGAAGAGTAGGAAGAGTTTATTGAATCTGTTGAAGAGAAAGAAGAGTTTATTGAATCTGTTGAAGAGAAAGAAGAGTTTATTGAATCTGTTGAAGAGAAAGAACAGTTTGTTAATCTATTGAAGAAAAAGAAGAGTTTGTTGCTGATGGTGATGATTGTACTAAAGAGAACTCCTGTTTCACTCTGCCTCCCTCCCTCTCATTTTATTTCATTCCCTGTTTATTCTATTTCCACTCCAGATTTTATCGACTGCCTTCGAAAAGCAAGCTTGTCCTGATAGTAATCTGTTTAGAATATAATGCGCCATTTTCTATTCAAAAAGTGTTCGTTTGAAGGATATTTATTTAAAAAAAAAACTTTCGTCTTCTTTTTCTCTCCCAGGGGTTGTTAAACAATGGCGCCCAATATTTTGTTATGTATAAATAATCTGTTTCGTGTTAATATAGGCCGGTTGGCTGGCGCAACTTGCGCTCGCCTTCTGGCGAGCTTGATTGATTTTTGATTTGCGGAAGAATGCTTAGTTGATTTTTGGCGAATTTCACTTATTAGAACAAACCATAGATCTCACCTCATAATGGAATAGGGTTATGGACAAGATCGGAGAACAAAAAGAAATATGGC
Source organism: Bactericera cockerelli (assembly GCA_024516035.1). Lineage (NCBI taxonomy): Eukaryota > Metazoa > Arthropoda > Insecta > Hemiptera > Triozidae > Bactericera > Bactericera cockerelli. Next base: position 18,630,936 of record CM044962.1, on the reverse strand, counting down.
TACTAATGACATTCAGATTGATTTAGTAAAAGGTGTTAGCATCATTGGCACGTTGAATACACCAGTTCTAGTACTGTCACCATAGTTAAGGTTTACGGCATGTGATGCTGGGTACCATCTACCCGGCCCGACTCAGGCTGGGTGAGGATAATTTGAGTAGCTGGTTTGTACGTTTAAAGCAAATGAGAGGTAAAACCTCCGTCATGATATGATCATGTGGTTGAAAGCGACGTTAAAGCACCAAAAAAATATATAAGAGTAGTGATTAACACAAAGTCGTCAACACAAATGTGATAACTTAAAAAAATAACAATTTTTGTTGTCTGATAAATTATTACTCTTACTTTACTTTGATTTCACGTTGGGCACCCCTGAATTTGTTTACCATATGAACATTGCCTCTTATTTTCCTTTTTTATTTCCCTCCATTTTGATATTCTTTTTCAAATAGAACATTTACACAAAAGTACACAGATACACAACGTACGATTTTGATTTTTTTACGACAGCACGTATTAGAGATGGAAAACTTGTTCATGTTCAAAGCTTTCGTCATTTGGCAATTCGCCCGTCATACATCAAGTTTTGGGTACACCAGTTAATATACTCGTAGTTAAATATTATATATTCACAATAAGATGGTTTTATAACATTTAAACGTATCTGATTTATCAAAACATTAGAGGTATCTGATTTATCAAAACATTAGAGGTATCTGATTTATCAAAACATTAGAGGATGGAAATTTTTAGTTTATTAGTTACCATATTTGTGTTAATCACAATCGTGACATCACATCTACTCAAATTAGCTGTACCAAATGTCTGCTTAACTTGGGACTTGAACCACTGAATTTCAATCTGGAATCTACAACTCCGCCACATTATGGATCAAGCTACTGTTTAGACTTATTACTTTCAAGAATATCTAATATTCAGATATTGGAAGTTTTGTTTTCTTTTTTGTAAAAATAATTCGAACTCAAACAATTTCATAATGTGTAGACCTCCTAAGAGTGCTGTGCAACTTTTGTTTTGTATAATAATGCGTGAAAAACATGTTTAATAAAATATTATTGAGCTCTGATATATTGTATATTTTTTTCAATGTAAAGAAGTGCAAAAATAATACTTCCTGTGACATGAAAAATGTAGGAATAACGCTATTCTACCATATCTCTAGGTGCATTAAAAGGATTGAAATGAGTTGATAGAACTGTACTCTGTGGCAAGAAATCATTGTTTTCGTATGTTTTTATACTCTACACTTTGTGTGCGTTCTTCACAACTCGGCCGAGTTGTTAAGTCATGTACGATTGTATAATTACTTCCGAGAAATTTCTAATATTAGAAATCGGAAGTATTGTGTTCGTTTTTGTAAAAAAAAGAAAAAAATTTTTGCTCCGATTTCAATTTTTTAATATTTTTTATCGTGTCATGTAAAATTTTACGCTCGTTATGTTTTATTAGCGTTGCAAAAGTAGCGTTTTGCTTGATTCAAAAACTGTTCTCATTAATCCCATTCCTTGCACTCCAACAACATTGGACTGCTAAGTCTGCTGACTTGATTTGAGAAATGGTCCTCTTGTGGGCTTGTTTGTGCATCTCAACAAATATGCTAACTTCAAAACCCAAACTTCTTTCTTCCAATTTCCAATCCTCTTTTCAAAGTCTTTATTCAATGCATCTCTTCTCTTACAGTTCTTCTCTTCTGAGTTATTATGCATCTGTTTTTTATGCTTTTGTCCTTTTCCTAGCCTTCGTACCTTTTACTTCTCTTAGGCCGAATTTGTAGCTATGTATAACCACTGTGTAGCCAGCCTTCGTGACGGGAAGTCTTGTTTTAAAATACCTATCGGTCAGTTGATAAAATAGAAGGGTAGGCTTAGATTTACTAATCCTGTTTCATATTATGGGGATATGAAACAGTTACAGAATTATGAAATAGGATTATTAATAAATCCAAGCCTGTGCTTAGATTTCATCAGCTGACCGATAGGTATTTTTAAACTAGATTTTCCGTCATGAAATGGCTACCGTTACGCCACAGTGGTAATATACAGCTACAAAGCCGGCTTAGATTTGACCTATACGATTGTTGTCAAGGTGAAGGTTAAGGGATAGTGTCCACTAAGGTTAACTTATTGTGTTTCATATTTCTGCCCTTATTAGCTCTTGCAACAATTCGCTGCATCTCTTCTACAATATATCTCTTGATCTTTTTTTGCTTATTCTCCATTTTCTATGTTTCTTTTCGTCCCTTTTTCAACAATTTTCTTTATAGCTTTTGCTTTTTATTAATCTCCCTTTGTTTCTTATCATCTCTGCTTCAACAATTCTCATAATCTTTTTGGCTTACTCTTCATCGTCCTTGGTTCTCTTCACCTCCTTTACAACAAATCTCCTAATTTCTTTTACATATTCTCCATCTCTCTTGCTTCTATTCATCTTGTTTGCAACAAATCTTTTGATCTTTCTTGCTATTTTCTATCATTTTTTGCTTCTCTTCACTTCTTTCACAACAATTTTCTTACTCTCTTTTGCTTACTTTTCATCTTCCATGGCTCTGTTCATCTCTTTTGCTACAATTCTCTTAATCTCTTTTTCTTATTCTCAATCTCCCTTGATTTTTTTATCTCCCTTGCTACAATTCTCTGCTACACATTCCTCTTTATTTCATTCACCAAATTTCTCTTCGTCTCTTTTCTACCTCTTCGTCTTCTCTTTTACCTCCTCAATTCTTTTGCTACAATTCTCATCTCCTTTGTGTGCTATTCTTTCTTTTCGAGCAATTGCAAGCACTTGAAATCTATTTTCCCCCCGAGGATAGAGACAAACACAGAGAACGTCTCTGTTTGCTTTGCTTTTCATTTGCATACTCGATGATATTGTTATAGACGGGTCAACTTCACCCGGGTAATCCGTTGGGAAAGAACTGCTTTAGGTATAACTGAAAATTTCACAATTACTTTTCACGTGTATGAAATTAAGGTCAAGTTCAAATTCACCACTTAGCTCTATAAAGTAGCAATTTCTACTACTTCTGTATAATTTCTATTAAACCTGTGCTTATCTATGCGTCTTTCACCAATACCACAGCCAAACGGTAACATTTTTATCGAATTTTTCATAAGCACTTTAGTATTATTAGTATAGATATCTTTACTAAGAGGACAAAGTAATGTACAATATTTACAGTATAAAATTAAGAAAACTAAAATAGATTAAAAAATAAATAAATAACAAAGAAGTTTACTATGTTCTAATTACTATAGGGCGGGGTTATTGCCTGCGAATATCTCTTCCACTCTTGAGAAGAGATTACCAGATTTAATAATAATTATTTTATACTTCTTTCTTCATACCTTCAATATTGTACCTTTCTACCATCTTAATCTATCAATAAATTGTAAAATGTCTAGAAAATAAGGAGACATTGTAACAAATAAATAAAAATAAAATTATGAATTTCCTTTTTCTCTTATTTCCAGGTGTCGTGGATCCGCAAGCGAGACCTCCACATCCTCACGGTCGGTATCCTCACCTACACAAATGACCTGCGCTTCACCAGTCTTCATTCGGACGGCAGCGACGAGTGGACGCTCAAGATAGCGTCCTCTCAGCTGAGGGACTCCGGGACCTATGAGTGTCAGGTGTCCACCGAACCCAAGATCAGCATCGCCTACAAGCTCAACGTTGTCAGTGAGTGCTTGATACTAACACTCTTTGGTGGAAGGTAACCACCACCAGACGAGGTTAATGGTGAAAGCATTTTCTACCACCTAACCCTGAGAGTATTATTATTATGTGGTCAGAAATTCAAATTAATGAGGAAAAATCATGCTCTGGGTGGGATTTGAACCTACGGATCCCCTACGCTACCTGGATTACCAGACTATTTTTTTTTCTTATTCCTTCTTCATTAGAAATACTCATCAGTTTATCAGGATGAGATAAATTAACAATAACTGTTATTCTTCACTAGATAAAATTAACAATAACTGTTATTCTTGTGAAGAGAAACAGTTATTGTTAATTTGTCTCATCATCATGCAAAGTTATCAAGTCAACAATATCCATGTTTATCAGGAGTTTCTTCTTCAAGTATCATGCTCATTACTGGGTGTTGGTCATCAAATGTGCTAATAGATCTCTGTTTTGTACCACCTCATGTAGTAGATTGAGATATTTGATTCATTGAACTACTCCCTAATGTTCTGCACACAAGAGGTTCATTTACTTCCTCGACCTCTTCGTTCTTCTTTTTAGTCTTCCTTTTGATATATTTTGCAATATTCCACTACTATCAAGTTTTCCTGACATATGACCCATTGTTCTGGTGTTTATTATTCAAGGGGGGAAAAAAATATACTCATTATTATTCATTAAAGGGTGCCTTCATCGCCCCCTGTAACCAAAGATGGTTGCTAGACCGGACTGTTACAAAACCACTTGGAATTAATAGCACTTACTGAAATACAAAGAGGTATCAGCCATAACAAATGCCTCAGATTAGTTAGAGCCATGTGAATAGAAGACTATTCACATGGTTTTTTCATATATTATGTATGCCAAATTTTTGCGAGATAGTGACCTTGTAAAGTTGATTGAAAAATTGAAATAAAGACTTCATACTTCAAGCATGAAGGAGTATTAGAATTAATATAATTTATACTGGAAAATATTTCAGAATATCAAGATTTTATAGGACAGAGATATTTGAATCATTTAAAGATAGAGACTCAAGACAATCAGAAATGAAAACATTTAAAGTAGATTAGTTGATGAAGTTTGTTTATTTCTTAATATGAAAATTTTCTTTGAAAAAATAATAAAAATAATTATTTGTTAGTGATCGTTGGTAACAAAGTTAGTATCGAATCCAAAGAGCATGTAAGTACATGTGTGTGGTCACTTAGAGAAATAGTTCAGACAGATTCAGAAATGAAATAACGCTAAGAGCATTTCGTAGGAAAATACAATTGAGTTGTTCGATTTGGTCACGTACAATGAGGAGAACTTTGTGGGCAATAAAATTGATAGTTTTGAACGAGATGGCAAAGAGAGAAGGCCGAAATTCAGGCAGAGAGACAATGAAATTTTGAACGTGGGTTCAGACAAAGTGTGTAAGGCAAGAACAAAAGTACGAAAGCACTCAGATGTATTTGAAACTGATGAAGGGAGAATACACGGGCCGAAAATGAAGACCTTAATTCCAAATCTTTTGTTTGGGAATAGAAGCAGCCAAATTTCATTTCAGATGATATTTCATTGTAACCTTACGTGGATTATTACTCAAAAGATTTTCTACATTGTAACTAAGTATTCCATATCAATTAAATTAGAAGGGGAGGATAAATTTAAATGTTCAGCAGCCCTTAGACCTAGCTAGACGATCATATTAAAACAATGTGTCAATCGTATTTATCAATACTTATTGAATTTATTAACGCACATGGAAGGTTGTTTTTGATTGGTTAGGGAGACTTCAACATTATTGATGGTAAGACGTTCAATTTCTCGATCATTACCTATGATTGATTAACAAGGGGTTGCTTGGAAGTTACCTATTAGTAAAATTAACTAGTCGATTAAAAATTGTGATAGTTCATAAACGTATCCTACTAGGCATGCAAATTTTCAAATTAATAAAAAGTCCATAGATTTAATTAAGTCGCATATCATCATAGGGTGGCGTCAGCGTGACGGATGGTAGCCAGACAATGGAGGAATGACTCAGCATTTCTACCACTGTCTTTACAAGGAGGCTAATAATTGACAAGGGCCCCCAAAACCAATGCTACTCCCTGTTTATAGTCCCCCAGAAGTCGCATAGGACTAACAAACTTTATATTTGATTATTTAATAATCAAATAACTTTTTTTTTCTTCTCCGTAATTTATTCTTCCATAGACAATTGTTTGTCTAGTCTTATTCTGAACATTTGTTTGCATAAAACATTGGTTTTTTTATTTCTCCTGTTCTAAATTCCTCTTCACAATTTCATTTATTTTTCTTCTCCTCTGCACGTGTTTTTTAGGATTTATAATGTGAAATTTATTTATTTATTATTTATTGGAAACCAGGAACAAAGTGAGTGTGTACGTATTTTAACAAAATAATAACAAGCACATACACATAAATTAAATAAATAAAATAATATTAGTTACAGAAATAAAATGTTTTAAAATTGTTTTTGTTGATTACCTACCTAAATTTCAGTAGAAGAAATACTTTCAACTTTTTTTTATATATTTACATTCAACTCACAATGTTCTCTGCACATCATATTATGTGAAGCACTTCCTCAATAGAAAATGGCACACATCATAATTATGCTATTAGCATGTTGTCCGCCGTTTTCTTTGGGGCATCTTATTTCCTATGCAGGATGGGTGCTTCAGTTTTCGACCCGAGATCATTATCTACTTTCTACATCTATGTTTTTTTTTTCAGTTTCCAAAGCAAAGATAATCGGAAACTCTGAGTTGTACATCAAGTCTGGTTCAGACATCAACCTGACCTGCGTGGTTCTGGAAACTCCGGATCCCCCCTCCTTCATCTACTGGTACCGAGGAGCAAATGTGGTCAACTACTCGCAACGCGGAGGTATACATTGAATTAATTTTTTTTTTTTTTTTTTGCAATAATTAAGTATTATAATACTATTCACTTCGATTAATATAAGTTAATCAAAAACTAGCCAGGCACGCGCCGGTATGGCAGCCTAAAAAGTCCTGCTAGAATTTTACAATTTTAAGCATCAAAATTCTAGGAAGACATGACATCCAAAGAAGGTGTTTTAAGGACAAGCTCAATAAGGAAATGAGTGGAGAAAAACTGATTTTTTTTAATAAAAGGCAAAAATGTTTGCGAAATAATATAATAATTGAATGGGTGAGTAGAAGAACCAGGAATGTCAAAAATCGATTTTTTTTTCTTTGTAGAATTAGAAGGAATGTACTCTTTTCTATCATCTCTGTGAATATGAAGAAGAAATACCCCTTAAAAGTATAATTTTTTTCGATTTTAAAGTGGGGGAAGCGGAAAAAAAATCTGATGTAAAACAGGGAATGTAACAAAATCACTGACCACTTTTGCTAGCGGTATTAGTACCTAGTTGTGAGAATCTTGTCGAATAACAAGGAATGTAAAATTTAATTTTATTATACTCATTAGCATCAGGAAAGCAAAAATAAGACAAATCTTATTTTTGCTTTCCTGAAAAGTCGATTTTTGACATTCCTGGTTCTTCTACTCACCCATTCAATTATTAATGTAAGCTATCTAGAATAAATATGTACTCAGAACTATTACCTGCCGAAGAGAGCTAATAATCTTGAAACAGCTGTTCAGTTATGTTGTGATATTCATGTACATCTAGTACAACTTGTAGAACTTCTCACTTTTCTGTTTACTGATAAAAAAAAAAAAAAAAAACACATTGGTTATTATTAAATTAAAAAAAATAAAATAAAAACTATAGGTAATAGAAAGTCGTGTGATATTCACACCTGTTCATGGTGGGACTTTGACCCTGCTTACAAACATTAAAAAGTTATTCACAAATGAGTTAAAATACTTTGTAATTTGTAAATATTTTGATATGTAGATAGGATACTATATCTACGAGTATGTGTGAACTATATTTTATGAATTCTAGAAAGCTATTTAAATTATTTACCTGAAATAAAGATCTACTAAAGCTGTAGAGATAATTTTAAATTAAGTCTCTTGTTTCTTATTTTAGTTTAGTTTAGTATTTTAGTTGTAATAGATGTACATGATATTCATGTATATCTATTACAACTTCTCACTTTTCTGTTTATACTGATTTCTGTTTATACTGATTATTATATTAGGGTTAAAATTATATGAATGAATATATTGTATATGTTTAAAAAATATGTATATGTAATTATTTATAGTAAAAAAAAATTAAAAGAAATATCCAATAAAATGACTCCTCTTCTCTCCCAGGAATCAGCGTGGTGACCGAGAAACAAACCCGCACTTCGCGTCTAGTGATCGCGAAGGCCGTGGCCAGTGACTCTGGAAACTACACATGCGCTCCAAGCAGCTCAGATGGCGCTAGTGTCGTGGTCCATGTACTCAATGGTGAGTGGCCGGCCCGGATCCCATTGGGCGCAACATTCGAAACTTCGCAACATTTGGGGCGGAATTAATATACGTTTTTATAATACCTCTGTGGCGCTAAGTCACGAATTGCGTACTGTGTAAGATAGGGAAAATCGACACTTATCAACGACTTAAGTTATTGACGTTGTCTCCGCCCTTGGTCTCGATTTTTTATTGGTTTTATTTAATACTCTGTTTTCATTTTAAATTTAAACCAACCTCAATAGTTTGATCGATAAAGCGGTGGATTTGTAACCTGGAGGTCGGTGGTTCAAGTCCTAAGTTCAGTTAGTAAAGCTGGTTTGAGTAGGTGTGATACTACAAAAGTGATTAACACAAATATGATAAGTTGATAACTTTTTAAATGTAAAGTGTTGCAGAATGTTGCAAAGCAATGCTCCAGTGAATAGGATTTGGTTTCGTTTGATACTAAAGGAAGAGTGGAGTATGAAACATTACGAAGTGCTTCGCAACGTTTCAAAACAATGTTATTTTCAGTTAGAAACCAGCCCTACCCACTCAACTATATGCGGTAAAGTACTAGTTGAGACAATAGAAGACGATAAACAGATACGGGACCAGCTTTGTCAGACAGAAAGAAAATACCACAAATCATTGGTGTCCCAATCATTGACGTCCACATTCAACAGCCTGTTAATTAAATGAGGACGTTGAAGTGGTAGAACTCAACAACAACAACAATGAGTAAAAAATAGATCAATCTAGTAAGCTTGGGTTAAGCTAGATTGAAAGAAAAATAGATCGGAAGAAACATTGGCAAAGGTGAAAAGTAAGTCTCTAGCGGATAGGGGGTAAAATCCCTGGCTTGATATTACCTAAGCAGTTGAAAGTGACATTAAACATCAAAACACAACATTTTTTTTTTTTAAAAGTGGGGTTTAACGTCGCTTTCAACTGCCATGGTCATATCACGACGGGGGTTTTACCCTCCATTCGCAGGAAACTCACAAACCTGCTACTCACATTGACCTCACCCAGCCTGAGTGGGGCCGGGAAAAGCCAGCGTCACGAGAATTAGAATTTGAATGGTCACCCATCCAAGTCTTAACCTCGCTGGATGTCGCTTAACTTCGGTGTTCTGAAGGGAACCGGTGTATTCAACATGCCATCGACGCTGGCAAACACAACATTGATTCTGCTCATTTGTGCAGCATAGAGAAAAGTAAACTTGGCGACAGTGCTTTCCCATTTTATATTTCATGAAATTTTCATATGATTATGAAAAGAATTAATAGTTACAAACGGTTCAATATCTAGAGGTAATGAAATGCGATCTTTCCAAATCCATAATGGTTATACACGATTCGACATTTATCATCTATCGCCATAAAAGAAAATGTTTCATGTCCATAAGAAATTGTTGACAACTCGAATTGAAATTGCCATCTTTAAGGTGGCTGCCGAGACCGTTTTTGATTCAACGCTCTCATTCCATTATGTTTTACTTGAGTGTTTTTACCTAGGAGGCAATTTCCAGCAGTTGTAGCAAGTAATGTGAAGCAGCACAGAGCTTCACAAAATATGGAAGGAATGTAATGATTTTAATTTGGAACAAGTACCTATTTTAATTTGAAACAATTTGAAAAGACTCGATTAAGGGTACACAAGGGCACAAGCATACTTGACCAAATTTGTTTCAAACATACTCAATATTTGCATTGAAACTTGATGTTTCAAGCCTGAACATTCTTCACGGTCCAATTGTGTATTGGACTATCCAATACTAGTAGATCTGTGAACTGTAAACCTTACACAGATTCAACTATCGCATTATAAATGTTCAATCAAGTATAAAGACATAAAGACCTTTCATTCAATACCCCACTCGATATTTCTAGCCTATTTCCCCTCTCTCCCTCCCAGGTGAGCATCCGGCAGCTATGCAGCACGGCAACAGCAGCTCAGGCGCCGTCAGTCGCCTCTTGCCGTTCTTCCTCCTCTTCATCTCCCACATCGCTCACACCCAACATCTTCTACTGCCCACTGTCTACGTGGGACCCGCGGATCTGGTCCGGAGGCACCGAAGATGATCACGTCACGGCGCACACTGAAGAAGAAGAAGAACAACTTGTGTACATAAATCTGTGTAGAAATTTCGTGTGGAGCTTGTAGAAAATTTTCGGTGTTTTCTCTACTTCTATAACCGGTTAACCGGTTCTATCAATAAATGAAAAAATCTGGTGCGACACCACACGACATTCCTTCACTCGAAAATACGTCCAATGCCGCCACTGGTGATTTAACGGTAACAGTTGGCTAAAAATCAATGTAAAATTTGTAATCAGCATCTCAAAATCATTGGATTTGATATGTCACAACCTCCATCTAGCATGAATAGTAAAAAAGTTAGTCCTAGGGGACCCTCCCAAATATCGGTAAATTGAGGCCTGGTGCCAAAAAGTTCAAGATAACAAAAAAATGATCAGAGTAGACCGCTATTATTTTTTTGTAACTAGAAAAACATGTTCTCATAAAAAAAAATCACATCTCTTATCGTTTAGCCAGGAAGCCAAATGCGTTTGGCTTCCAGTTCTTTTATAGGTTAAGTCCATTGTTTATCTTTATAAGTACCGAAACGCATTTTTCTTTCACGAATAGTGAGAAAGCTAACTGGAAATATTTGAAAATACCAAACCTGGACAAAAAAATAATTATATCCAAAAGCAAAATACCCCTAAACTCTGCTGCATCGGCAGTTCACTTGACAGATGACTGTAAAAGTCAATTCGCAAAGATTCTTTATGGAACAGAATTTGAATCATGAAGTGTGATGTCTCGTCAAGTTTGAAGTGTAAAGTGCTTTATGTAATAGGCCCCAGGTTCGACTGTATAGGTAAATTAAGGGCGGAATTGATAGACGTTTTTGTAATACCTCTCTGTGACGCTAAGTCACGGATTGATAGGGAAAACTGACGCTTAGAACTGACTTGTGATACAGAATTTGTCTATTAATTTCGCCCAGAATATTAAAAAAACATCTCCGAAAAAGAAATTTTCCGTTTAGTGTTGGGTTAGGAAAATAGAAAAGAGATTCAGGTGGCACCATCTGGCGGACAGATTCTATACTATGAGTAACAGTGAACTTTTGGAGGCTAAAGAAAATTTCAAGCTTAGAGCTATGATAGTATTGATGAAGTTAACCCTTTCTTGTCCTAGGTAACTTTTGATACAAGTTTCAACTTATCGACTTACATACAAATTTGTGTTACACACATAGATTTGTAATTTATAATAACCATGTGCTACATTACCTTTAATTGAAAGTATAAATTGCTTAAAATTAGATTCAAAAAGGAATGAAGCAAAAAGGTGTAAAGCAGCGGGCTAAATTCAAATCTCATTTCAGGGAAAAAAAATCTGGTGTAAACATCACACGACTTTCCTTATCATATTAGGAATGGGAACAGGACCAAAAGCCACTGGTGACTCAAAGGTAACAGTTAGCTAAAAATCAAAGCCAAATTCGTAATCAGCATCTCAAAATCATTGGATTTGATATCTCACACGGGGCGTCGCTGTTGGTCCTGGACTTGGGCCCGGCTGTTGTCCCACACCCATCGCTCCTGGAAAAGAGAGGCAACTGGGGGTGGAGAGGACCAGGGGGTGGCAAGTCGGGAAGAACATACATTTGAATATTATTAAACATTTTGGGATCAAGTTTTATTTACAAAAACATAGAATATATACATACATAGAAATTAAAATTAACAAAACAAAACTTGATCAAGGGCGGTGCTAATGCAAGGGCATTCTCTTCCGCACCCCCCTTATTGAAACATCACCGCACCCCCAACATTTGAATTTTTTTGAAGCACTGAAACTGAAACTCTCGATTACAGGTCCACCGCTTTTAGTAGCCCAAATGAAGCACTGGGTCGAATAAGCTACAAGATCGTTATGTAATTATTACGAGTTTAACGAAACCAACGTCAGTAGCTTGATCGAAAAGGGGCGGGCGGATTTTTAACCTGGAAAGGGGGGGGTTTTCAAGCCCCAAAGTTAAGCATACATTAAGTTAGTAAAGTGGTTTCATTAATAAAGTTGTATTATCACTATTTTGTCAATAAAATATGATAACTTTTAAAAACTTCGCTTAAAAAATAAGTGTTTTAATTTTTTCTTTCTGGTTGCTTTTTCTGTTCCCGTTGGTTGCCCAAACACTCTCTTTTTTTAAAAATTTGCCACGTTGAAAAAAAAAAAAAAAAAAATCATTAAAAAAATCTCTTTAAATTCAAGTGGTTTTTTTTTTAACTACCACCATAATTTTAAAATTGAAAAAACTTCGCCAAACAGAGGGAAATTTTGCTGCGAGCGTATTGGGCTCTTGCCTTTCAAGTATCAATTGGATGAGTGTTTTAATAAAAATTTAATATTTGTAATAATTATAATAATAAAAAAAAAAAAAAGGGGTTATGACAGTGTCATCTAGAAACCCGACTTCAGTAGATTGATCGAAAAAAGTTTAAAATTCACCAGTTGTCATTAAAAATGACCATACTCGTGAAATTTTCGTCAAATTTTAAGGACTCGAACCAGAACTCCTGATTCAGAGAGCACCCTGTTCTGAGATCTGGGTTCCACTCTGTCACTCCGCCCAATTTAGGTCGAGGTAGGTCTGGGGAACACCCACCCAAACCCGAATTTGGATCGATGGTCAGGATGGCCAATGTGTCCATTACCTGGAAAACCCTTTATGGCGTCTAACCTTGATACCCAGGCGGAAAAATTTTATGATGATGAGAGGTGGTTTATTTAGAATACATAATTATTTAGAAGATGTTACTTTAGGGAAAGCATATTTAAGAGATGATGATTTTTAATAAATATATAGAAGATGGGTGCTTCAAAATTGAATACATAATTAGAAAGATGATGCTTTAGAACGCATAATTTAGAAGATAATGCTTTAGAATACATAAAATTCAGAAGATGATGGTTAGAATAGATAATTATGTAGAAAATGATTTCTTTAAAAAGGATGATTTTAAACTTAGGAGATGATGCTTTAGAATAGGTAATATTTAGAAATGATTTCTTTGAGTTACATAATTATGATACTTTAGAATAGGTACATAAAATTTGAAGAGTTTGGTTTAGGAATAGTTTAGATGATGATTTGGGAACTCACCTGAGAAAATTTAAAGGGGGAAGGCAGTAGATATGACATTTTAAAATAATTTGACGCCACTTCAGTGTAAACAGAAAAGTGAGAAGTTGTACTAGATGTACTTGAATATCAGAACATACCTGAAGAGCTGTTTTGATCTTTTTTGTTCTCATCAGCAGGTACATATTTGTTTTGAATATCCATGCCATCAACTTACCTCTCTATTTTAATCAGTATATAAACAGAAAGGTGAGAAGTTGTATTAGATATAAGTATGTGCATACATGAATACTTGAATGAAAAAAAAAATATTGTAAAAAATCTAGTTGCGGTGTAAGTACTAAGTGAGTTATTTTTATTTTATTTTAATGGACATTTATTTATTGAGACGACTGTAACACTCAGAGTCTTTGGTCCTAAGTGGGTTAGTATGTAACAATGTCAGTGTTAATGTTTTGTTTGTCATTTCATGACAGTCCTCAGAGCAACCAACGTTGTACAACCATAGATATTCCCGAGTTCGTCCTGACTCGAAGTATTTTTCTGATTAATTTTATCTGGACTGGACAGCGGAGCCGCATAATAATAATAACATCCTTTAGTGGAAGATAACCACCAGGCGAGGTTCTGGTAGAAAATGCTTTGAGCATTTTCTACCACCTAATAGTTCGAACTTTTTATTTCAACCCTCCCGTTAAATCAAAATCTTGATAAATCGAAAATCTAGATGAATCGAAATTTTGTCTCTAGTCCCTTCAATTTCGATTTATCGAGATTTTACAGTACTTTACATACATAGTATGTAAAGATTTCGATTTATCAAGTAAAGTAAAGACTTTACATTCATTTATCGATGTATGTAAAGACATATCTTTACATACTATGTACAATGTACATAAATATGTAAAGATATTTTAAGACATATATTTTTACATACTATGTATGTAAAGATATGTCTAACTCAAATTATGTATTCAGTAAGACAACATACATAGGTAGTTGAGGTTTTAACACAATCTACATAACTCTGAAGTTAGTATTTGTAAATAGTAAAAACTTCATACATACACATTACACAAATAATTATGTACATCTCAAGTCCATCTATGTATGTAGTGTATGTAGACAGTGAAGACCATACATACAATGTATGTATATGTCATATAAACAGGGTGTCCCGTATACAGATGCATAATATATTTTAAGGTTAGGTTTAGCTCACCGTGGACTATCATATTAGATAAAGTTGCAGTTGGGCATTTTGTTTCGTTGAAGGGTTATGGGGAAAACCCTGTTTTTCCCACAGGTATAGAGGTCACTTGGATCGATGCACGTTTTTAAAGAAATCATAGCCAGTAGGTAAGTTTTGACTTGATGTATTGATGGTCATGCATATTTCCCTTCAAATACCGTTGGTTATATTGAAAAATATTAACAAAAACAACAACAGCAACAAAAAAAAAACAGAGATCTCGTATTCAATCATAAGTTCAATCTTTCTTCTCGAAAATATCTATTTTTCACCTTTTGTAAATGTAGTTACTTCTACAATTGCAATTCTGCGTATCACAAGTTAAAAAATACTCTTTAAGCGGTTTTTTTTTTAATTGAACGAAAAGCCTGAATGAGACCGAAAAGTCAGCTCTGGTCAACCAAAATTTGAAGAATAAAAAAAAGTGATTTTTGAAACTCTGGTTTGTTTACATTAAAGATATCGGTGTTTGTTTACATTTTGCATTTGAAATCATCTTCTTCTTCTTCTTACCGAACCAAACGCCATGACCGAACGAACGAGCCGGTCCACTCTGGTCAGGATTTTTCGGTCCGGTCAAATAAAAAAAACTGAATTTCAGTGACCTTCGGTGCGCTTCGTTCACATAAAAAAACCGCTTTTTGCTATGTTGTTTTAATAAATTCTAAGTTCTTTCAGACGCGTGAAGGAACGAATTTAAAATCTGAGCGCAATTGCATTTTGAAGAACACTCGATGTCTGAAGCGGTCTGTGTGACCATTTTTTGTCAACTTGCCATTTTTGTGACATTTTTTGGCAAGTTATAAATGAAAATTTTCCGACTATAAATAGTAGTTACTACTGACCAACTATACCATTCTATCAAACAGTTATAGAAGTTAGGCAATTGATTTGTACCCTGAAAGTTGGATGTTCAACTCCTACCCAAATTTACCTACTGGCTATAATTTCTTTAAAAACGTACACCGATCCAAGTGACCTGTGTAAAAAACAGGGATTCGGCCATAACTCTTTAACGAAGCAAAATGCCCGTGGAACTATCGAAGCACCGTGGACTATCTTATATGATAGTCCACGGTGGGCTGAACCTACACTTAAAATATAAATGCATATGTATGCGGGACACCCTGTATATACAATTATACATATGTATCTGATGTCTTAATCCAAACCAGGAAATCAAACAAGGTTACTGGTCGATGTACAAAAAATGAAAATTACCTACCAATGTTTGCTGTTTCCCGGCACTCTGCCACGAGACTAGAAAAAAAAAAAACAGATGTACCTACTCACAATACACCTCGCACATCTTATATACTTATTAAAGGGATTTGTGTGTGTGTATGATTAAAACGGTAAGACTCGAGAACTTCAAGTCGAATTGAGCTGAAATTTCGACAGACTAACCATCATGAAAGGCTAAATCCAAAAAGTCCATTTTCTAAAAGTTGAGCTAGTTTTGAAAGAGCGCATTTAGCTCTTTCAAAAACTAACATAACTAAGCATAGGTATATCTTTTAAACTACAAGTCCGATTGAACTAAAATTTAGTATGGTTCTTATTGGCAGTGTATAGAGCTATATGAAGAAGATTCAAAATGTACACTTTTTAAGGTTGAGCTTTTAAATATATACTACATGTAATGGTACTCATAGTAATGATAGGTAGATGCCGTTGGTCACCGTTAACGTGCATTTATTGACTGAATGACATTCGATTTCTTCAGGCAAGATAAGTTTTCAGGTTTTTTTAGACAAAAATTGATTAAAATTACAATTTTTCAGGTGAGGTCCTGCATCCCCCATCAGGTTATAGGACTTAAGTCAAAGTTAATAATCTTTTCTAGGTATATGTTTTTACCAATTTTAGTACTTTCAAGAGCCTTAAAAATAATGTTTTAATAGGGCCATTTTAATAAAACGAATTGATTCCATCGTATTATAAAAGGTCCAAATGAACTAAAGTTATCATATTTGTGTTAATCACTTTCGTGATATCACAACTACTCAAACTCGCTTTACTAAATCTACCCTGAAACCGGAACTTAAACCACCGACCTCCAGGTTATAATTCCGCCCCCTTATCGATCAAGTTACTGAGGTCAGTTTGACCAAATAAACTAGTTTCAATGATAAAATTAAAAGAAAAAAGAAATGGGTCAACAAGTACAAAGTCGCAATATAATAAACAACCAAATTTAGGGAAATAGAAAAAACAGTAAGTGCTATTTTATAAAATGAATACATCAGAATTAAGGAAATACTTTTAAGGTGTGGAATTTTCACTAATCATATCGCACCATAATTTCGGATTAGGATACAAATACAAAGTTTTGTCTGCACGGGGGTTCAAACCCGTTCAAAGCATGGCAAGCGAGTGCTCAACCACTGAGCTATTTGTGCGCTCTTAATTAAGAGACTGTCTTAATTGTTTTATCCTCGTTGTAATGCTATAATTTTAGCCCAAAGCGCTTTTTGAAACGGGTTCTTAACTGTGACACGATAATGAAACTGTCAATTAGGTTCTAGATCCATACCAGCGCACCGGAAGGTACATTTCGCTTGCAAAAAAATGGTATTTTACTGGTTGGTATGCTGTGTCCTTTTAGCAATCAGCAAAAATTCTGACAGCATCTTTGTGTTATCGTTATTTAATTAATAAAACATTTGTTTTATTTCTCTCTGAACACTTTGAATACATTTTTTATCGTCTCCGGGGTTCGAACCTGGAACTTTCGCATGTTAAGCAAGTACCTCATCAGTCAGCTAACCGTGAGCTCAAACTCATGTCAAAATTATCGATAAGAGTTAATAAACCCTTACCAAAAAAGATCCATTTGTGAACATTCATAACTTGAAATGAAAAATAACTTACATGTCTCCATTTTTTTCCAAAATCTTCTAAAACTTCACGTAAAAACAAACAATGATGTAAGATAAAATAAAATAAAAATAAATTTAATAAATAAATAAATATTGAAATAAATAGATGGTTTGAGATCACTGGAGTTCGCGAGAGTGGTTCTTACTGAACCATGTTGCTTCACTGCGAAGATCAGTTTGAGGAATGATTCGAGAAGATCAAAGAATTGAGAATCAAAGATACGACGAAGCCTTGAATGAATCATTGCATCTTGAAGATTTTCTAAATCAATTTATTACTTTTCTCGTAATCGATGTTGCAGTTCTTCTTTTCCTTCTATTTCTTCTTCTTTGTAATGTTTGTTTTTCATCCTATTAGCCTCCTTGTAAAGACAGTGGTAGAAGTGCTGAGTCATTCCTCCACTGTCTGGCTACCATCGTTCACGATGACGCCACCCTATGATGATGATGGAATGTTTTTTTTTTATCCTTTCTAAATCCTGTCTAACCTAACTAAAAGGAAGAGATAAATATTAAATCAAATTAGGTTACTAGCATTGAATTAGAATTTAAATTTGGGGTGTTCAAGAGCTAGGTCCACTCCTGATCTTGCTAGGGTCCACTACCCTTCCGGAGGATCCGAAAAGATACCACACCCCATCACTGGCTTTGTTCCACTTTTTTTTTTAACTCTTACCTACAATAGCTGTATGTTCATTTTGTTAGTTCTGACTTTTTAATGTAATAAATTAATGTATTTACTCATAAATTTTACAAAATAATTTATATATTAAAATTAAGAATGTCAAAAAAAAAATATATTTATTTTATGTACCCCCAATCTTATTTTTCGGATCGTTTCTCTGCTTCTTGGACTCCCTGGCAGTCGAGTAAGTAGAGCGGAGATACATTGATTTTAATCCCACCCAGTGCATAACAAAGGGCTGAATTATGAAACAGGATTAAATATCCAGGATTTGTTAATCCGAGCCACTATCACTTAACAGCTGATATAAATGCGCTGAGCTAGGTTGATATTCCCACCAGAGTGCGTGTTACGGGATAGTGTAGGATTAATTATTCTAATCTTGTTTCATAATTTGGGTCAGTTTCTTCATTTTTATGAGACTTTCGTGAGAAAGGTCCCTCAAAAAGAACGCTTTACTTCAAAATGACAGTACCATGTCCCTGTAGCTCAGTAGTAAAGGCGGCACTCTGTGAATGCAAAGGTTCCAGGGACAATTATTGTCATAAGAGACATCTGAATGCGCATGCGCACAGGCGTTTCAAACAAACGTCTCTGCAAAATCAGCTGAAGGGACAACTAACCCATGCATCCCTAAAGTGAGGATCACCCTTAGGATTTTGACCACATATTAATACGTCTTCTATTTACTGCTGGAATAATGGGACTTGATGGTCCTGCGAGCAGTATAAATAAGGCGATAGTTTTACCAATGCTTGATATTACACCCTGTCTAGCCAATGGCTCGGTGTATATAATGGTTAGGTCACTCCAGCCACTCCATGATCTTGAGCGTCACCCACTGATCTTCAGGGGAGCGAAACAAATCTGATTGCTATAACTCGGAAACTCATGATGCTGGTGGCTATTCCCTGCCCAACTCAGGCTGGGTTCGTGAGTTTCCTGATAATGATAGATAAAACTCGTGAATGTTACATCCATTGAAGGAGACGTGAGGAAATCTAATAATGATATAATTATTATTGTAACTTTTTCCAGACACAAAATAATAAAAAGGATTGAGTGAAAGAGATTGCCGCAGGCAATAAGATGCCCTTTAGTAGGACATTGCCCTCATTTTCTTTATTTTTTGCTTTTTAATGAATTAATTTTTCATGACATTAAAATATCTTTTTATTATTATCATTTATTATTATCAGTAGTCACTGTGGCAGAGCGAGTTAGCGCGCTAGGCATTGCACACATGGTGACCTGGGTTCGATTCCCAGCGGGGGAGGATTTTTTCTGCTCTGTACTTGGATGTTCGGGGTCCACTCATACCTCGTGAGGAAAAATGAGTAGTTACTTGTATGAGTAACGACCAGTGGCGGCATTACCAGAGTAAAAAGAAATTAATGTAATAGAATAATTCGAAATGTAAAGGAGGCTCTTAGTAATGCTGCGCTACCCACAAAAATTGTGAAGAGGCCTTGTGCTTCACCACAAAGAAATTCGTACATACATACATACATCATTATTGAAAAAGGTAGTTGAAACGGAATGCCGGAAACAGAAAAACTTGATCAGACTTTTCCGCTCCGACAGGGATTCGAACCTGAGATCAAAATGTTTGAGTGAGGTGTACAGTCCACAGAACAACCAGAGAACTACCCGTAGTACGTTAAGTGCGTGGGTTTTCCCATCAGATACAAAGTCGGAAGACTTGGCATATATCACATGAGAAGATTAAATGATTATTAGCCGGGTGACCCTCAGATGTAAACAAGGATAAAGCACAACTTCCACAAGTAGAGGGAATGTGCCAGACAAGGCCCTCACTGTAATAATAGGTATAAATAAATAAAAATAATTGTGTTTCTTCGTGTTATTATATCACAATTTTTAGTGGGCAGCGCAGAATTATATGTAGGACTTTTTCATATCTTTTCATATCCTAATATCTTACGTTTGCCTATAATTCCGCCACTGGTCGCTGCTCACAATAAAGCAGCTACTCGTTTTTCCTCACGAGGTTTGAGTGGACCCCAAACACCCAAGTACAGAGCAGAAAAAAATCCCAATAGAATATTTGCCATTGTAAACATCCAGTTCTATCTACCTCAGAATTTTGTTCACGTAATTTATGACCGGGTCAAGACTCGACATCTGGGTCCCCCCTGCTCAAGTAGATCTAACGTCACGTGATTATTTTGTTTCCGGAATGACATGGGTGTAGAGGTAAAGTGCCCTGAAATATCGCGAAAGTGTTTCCGGGGTACGGGCCACAATTAACTTACAAAAAGGCTCATCAGGCATAAATCATATCATCAGGCAAGTTTCTCCTACTATGAAATTTGCTTACTTATATTCATTTTATTGCTTAGGTACAATTAGTATTCATTCATACATACCTACATTTCTTGAACTTCAGGAGGAAATCCAATATAATGTTGAAGGAAAAGTAATGTGAGTATGAACTTAATTATAATATCTAGTAGTTAAAAAATAGGTCAATCCATTGGAAAACCCATTATAGCAAATTATATACAAGGTGTACCGCGAACAGATTAATATTGAAAGGGTTGCACCTCATGGGATAAGCCCAATTTGCATCAGGTTATTTTGATTTATTGATTTTTTTGGCCACATGAAAGTTTTCCTGCAAGCCAACAGTTTTTTTTTTTTTTTTTTCTCTCAACAAAATTAAAAATATTTTCAAGTCAACAGGCAGGTTTTTTTTGCTTCAGATTACAAGGAGTACCTATGTGTAAATATATCTATTCAATATTATTGTTTCAAGTATGTTGGTGTAGGTATATATATGTATAATTGTATAGGTATGTATTAAATTTGAATTTCTAGCAAACTGGGAATTAAAAAAAAGCACTTAGGTGTAGGTAGGTATACTATTAAGATAAATATTTAGACAGTCACATTCCGTTTTGTTTGTAGAATAGGTTAGCAGAACAGGAGTAAGTAGAATTTTATTGTGAAGTAATTCAATCTAGATGATGGCAAACTCACCAAAATCTTCAAATTTTATGTTTCTATTATACAAGGTACTTAACGGTACTTTATTTTTGAATGAATTGTCTTTCATGCTCTATATTGAAAGGAAAACATTATTAATGTAAATATATAAAAAAAAAAAAACTATAAAGCGCACTGGTAGTCAAGTAATGAACGCGCTAGTCTAGCAATCCAGGTAGCGTAGGGATCCGTTGGTTCAAATGCCACCGAGTGAAAATTTTCCTCATTAATTTGATTACCGGACTAGGGCAGGATTACCTGACTAGCGCTTTAACCACTCGACTACAAGTGCACGATATTTGACTAGATCGATTTAAACAGTTCACCCTGTCTGTAGGTATCATGGACCTGATGAACCACAGCTTCATGTAAATTTACATCACCAGGTTTTCCTAGCTTCTACTTGATCTTTTACTTTAGTAATGTTCTTTTTCGAGTATCTACTGAATTTTTTAGAACTTAGTGACCTCAGCAGTCACAACATGGCGACTAATAGTGACTAGAAAAACTTACCAAACGAAGTGAGTTAAGTCAGTGGTTAATAATCACTCTCCTGTCATGTGGAAGTTCCTGGGTTCGTTAAAAAAAATTGTATTTTTAATTTGGTTACAGTTGTTTGTTGGTTACAGTAATACCACTTTTGATGCGGTCGTGTTGACCCAGCACCTGTATTGTATAGTATTGTGTCACTTCTCGCCCATCGGAGGGGAGGCATACTACGGGATGGGCATTGGGCAAGCTAATACACTATTTTCCAGATATAAAGTAAAAATGTAGGTAGTAATAAGAGACTTCAGTTGTGTAAATTAAGTATGAAAATAAAAATAATAATAATAGTCCCTTGAAACTTGAAAACATTTGGAAATAAAATTATCCGCTCCATAAAATAAATAGGAACATATTCATTCATCCTACCCCACACTTTGCCACCGCCACTTTCAAGAGAAAATCTCCGCTCAATTGTTATTTATCTTTCAAAAATAAATATGTTGCTCTAAATGAGCCCTTAGTTATAGTCTATCACAATGACATATGTATATATTCCTTCATACAAAATAATAATAGTAAAATCGCCTTATTTATACTGCTCGATTAAGACTACTAAAGTCCCATTATTCCAGCAGTAAGCCCATGACATATTATTATGTGGTGAAAATCCCAAATGGGAGGATAACTTGTCAAGTCCCGGTTGGGTTTCGAACCCACGACCTCTGGAAACTGTGGATTCACAGGGTGCCGCCTTTACCACTGAGCTACCGGGACAAAATAAATAAAATTAATATGTTTATAATAATTAAATCCATCCTCATGACAGTCATGAGTCATGACTTATATCTTCAAGTAGTTCAAAGCTCAAGGCCATCCAAACTTTGGCGAATCGCACTAAAGATCTAGACGACCACGCCAAAGTATGCCAAAATCTTCTTCCTTCCTGAACCGGACTCCTACACTCACAGTGGCCTTGAAGAACCTCGTAAAAAATTAATTCTGCACTCTTCTAACAATTCTTGCATGAAATCAAGCAGGGAAACAATCAGACTATTTCCTCTTAGCTAGAAGATTGGCAAAAAACTATTTTTTGCAATGAATTACACGTTTCCATGTATGTTTTATTATTTTCTTTTTTTTGTTGATTTTTTTACTCCTCTAGGTAGTCTAGGTATGAATTAAATGATTATAATGTCATCCATATAGAACACCTTCTAGACTAGACAATGAACTTATAAGCAACACCGGCGACATGGCTCATTTGGCGTGTCTCCGTCGATGTCTAAAATAGATTGGTTGTTCATCCAACGATTAACAGACAGATAATAATAGCAATCATAATAAAAACACATGAAATAAGAAAATCTTTAAATAAGTACCTGTTTCATAATAACAATGATATCAATTTAAATTTATTTATTTAAAGTGAAAAACAAACAGTTGATTCCCTCACAATAAATGGGGATCTACCTATTATATGCTACTCACTATAAGCCAAGTATAGATATAATAATATCTCTACTTGTCTATAATATTATAGATATAATAATATATAGATATAAACATGAGGTATAAAATTTAAGAAATAATATATAGATATAAACATGAGGTATAAAATTTAAGAAACTTAAATAGTAAAATGTAAAATAATAATAATAGTAATACTAAACCAGTAATAATTGGAGCACTGAGCGTAGTACCAAAGACATTGAAACAAAACCTTCAAATACTACCTGGAAAGTTCAATATCGGTAGAATCCAGGAAAGTGCACTGCTCGGCACAGCCTACATCATGAGAAAAGTGGACTTATTAGTCCTAATGAAAAAGATGATTTTAGGTCTAATAGAAACTGTACTTCCAGGATTATGGGACTTTTTATATGAGTTTTTTAATATGAAAGTTATTGAAGAGGACTGATTGGTTTATTTGGTACAGCCACTTTTTTTCACGAGCATCTAGAAAACCTTTTTTTGGAATCTAGACTATGAGATTAGATGACGCATTGTTCACCGATGAGATGCCATAAAACCTGGGTTAAGTAATTACTACTCAGACACCATGTCTCTATAAGTAATCAGATGGTTAACAGTACGAGGGATTTGGCAATTATACGACCATTATCAGGGACGTAGTTATGTAGCTATAACATTGAGGCCAGACAGGGTCTTCATAAATATAGACCGAGCTGGTAGGACCATGGGGTTTTACATAAGACGAGACCTACTCAATGGTTGACTTTAATGCATTAACTTCACCCCGGATAACAAAACAATTGTAATTAAAAATTAATATTGATCTTGCTTTCCTTTTGTACATACTTCTCAAGTTTTTTTTTAAATTTATTGTTGTTGATGATTGTTTTGTAAAAAAAAAAAATAAAGTGTAAATAAATAAAATAAATAAATGGACGCCCAGATCCCAATGTCTAGGCTCCTGTCATGTCCAATGATTTTGTTTGGTTTTAACGTCCTGATTTGAGTCAGGACGGGGGTTTTACCCTCCATTCGCTGGTAATCGTATCAGTTATTCACATTGACCTCACCCAGTCTAGTCAGGGTCAGTAATGCCAGCCTCACTAGTTCGGAAGGAACAATATTCTCTTTGTCTCAGTGGAATCGAACTCAGGATCTCTGGACTACGGACAGCGGGCTATAGTCACAACCGTTATGCCACGGAGTTTGTCTTGTCACATCACTGTACCCAAAATTCCTTAGTACCGTCCCACAGAGAGGTATTTTTCAAATCTGGGGGGACATAAAGGGTTTTTCTGAAATCGACCCTGGGATGATTTAACTGATATGCACAGGTAGCTAAGACCCTAGTGCATTTTAATATAGCAAGTTTAATTATCTAACTTTCATACTTTTAATACACGGTCACTCTCAAGTTGTCCGTATGTTTATTGCTTGTAGTAGTTCCCTAGTTGAGGAGTGAGACGTCAATCTTGATACCTTGATTTCTTTGCTTTAAATATTTTTTTTCGTCACAATAACGATGAAGACTGTTGAAGTAGGTAAATATGCTCTTATTTCATAAGAGTTTAAGTTCATAGATCAAATACTTGATGTTCTACGATTAATTTAATAATGGCCCTTTTTCGAGGCAATTTTTTTCAAAATTTAAATTTCAAAGGTGTAAAAGTAGTAGTTCCCGGCGAATCGGTGCGATTTTTTTTTTAAAGTGCCAAAAACTAAAGCAACCTCTGGATCAGAAAATTTCGAGTTTTACTATTCTTCAGTTTAGATGTAATCGTATAATGTTATATATTATTTTTTTAAATCTTAGATGCATCTGAGTGTCAACTCATCAGTAGAAGACACCTCTTTCAATAAGGTATTGAGTCTGGAGGGGTCACATGGATGAGAAGCTTGATCAAATGGAAGAGTTTTTGCTGAATCTCGGACCATTTTTAGAAGATGAATTTATTAAATTAATTCAAAAGAGACAAGACGTTTGAAATCAGATATGAAGACCCGATACGGAAACGCAAGTCGTAGACGAGATATAAGTCCATAATCAGAAGGACTCGGACGTCCGAAGAAGTTGTTCGCTGACATTTCTGAGAGGAACCTAAAGATGTAATTAGGGGCTTGCATACCATGTTTAAGTTTAAAAATCTTCTTCTTTCGTTTGTTTTAACCAAATAATGATACTTGGTGCCTACTACCGACTGAAATTATACTTAAATTAAAACCCACCTACATTTTTTTTCCCCCGAAGGAAAACGAGATGTATCTTTACTGCTCAAAGACTTGACTGCTAGAAGGGTAATTTGCTCAGAGGAATGCTAAAAAGTTTTTTTTTAACCCCTATAGGGTTAAAAGAACTTTTTAGCATTATTGGAGGCTATTTTCACCAAAAAATAATTTTGTCCCCCAGATTTGAGAAATACCTCTCTGTGCGTCCCTCAGATTCATCAATTTGCCCATCAGTAAGATAGCACAGTTAACAGATTCGCACACAAATTAGATTAACAGATTAAGAGGTTCAAGCATCCATGTCACGCATATCTAATCTCAATTATGTCATTATTCAACACCTACCGATTACGATCGTTAAGGCAGCGGACTGGTAACTTGAAGGTCACTCGTTCGAGTACCAAAAAATGCAACAAAAGTATTATTGTTGATTGCTCAAGTCATGCCAATTTTGACTAAGGCTGGTTTGGGTAACTGTGAAAAGACTCTTCGATTAACAAAAATATTATGAGTAAGTAACCTCTGAACGTTTTTTTTAATTTCAGAAGCTCATACGATCACTTATAATCAATATTATTATTTTGGTTTGTCGACTCTCGAGAGTATGAACCACCCCTCAAAGAGTGATATACCAAAAGCGGACTTATGATCAAGGTTCCTGGCCCTCCATCCACAAAGCACTCTCAGTCTCATTATCCCCAAATCTCCCTTTCAACTGTCACACAACTTACTCTGAATGGTACATTTGAACGCAATTACCAATCAAAGTGTGTTTTATGACGGTCGAAACGGAGTTCGAGAGGGGAGAATTTTTGTAAAACAGTGCCCTGGTGTTGTTCTGTTCAGAATGTGGAGAGGATTTATTGTTATTCTTACTCCCTTATGTGCAGGCTACGGTCACATCGCACCGAAGACGACCTGGGGGAAAGTGGCGACCATCTTCTATGCAATCGTCGGCATCCCCCTCATGCTTCTCTGTCTCTCCAACATCGGGGACATCATGGCGCACAGCTTCCGCTTCCTCTACTGGAAGGTGTGCTGCTACGCCTGCACGCGACCTCGGAAACCGCCCGACTTCGCCCGACGCACGAAAAGCATTCGATCACATGAGTGAGTTGAAATTCTTTTTAATTTATGGTTTTAACGTCGCTTTCAACTGCATGGTCATATCACGACAAGAGTTTTACCCTCCATTCACTGGAAACTTACAAACTAGCTTCTCAAATGAACCTCACTCACCCTGAGGTGGGCCAGGAATAGCCAGCATAACGAGATTTTGGCCCTATTTTTCTTTCTAACCAAAGTTAACCAAACGGGAATAAAATGAACCAAACTGGAAGCAAGTCATTTTTCTTTTGGAAGAGGAAAAATTTCCACTTCCAAAGTTAACCAAAGTGGAAGTAGAAAATTCTTGCTTCCAGTTCTTTTATAGGTTAAGTCCATTGTTTATCTTTAAAAGTAACCAAACGCATTTTTCTTTTACGAATGACTTTGGAATAAAATGGAAATATTTGGAAGAAACCTAACCAGGAAATTTTTTTTTTGGTTAGAAAGAAAAATACGACTTTTGAATGCTTACCCATCCAAGTCATAGCCTCGTGGAACGGTTGAAAGGAAGATTTTGAGAGTGAGAGGTCTTCCTTGAACGAGGGCCAAGAGCCACACTAATATCTATTTCTTTTCTCGTTCCAGCGGCCGCATGCCTGCTAGATCCTTATCCGCGCGGCCTGCTTCATTTCGTCGCCACCTGCGGCCCTCAACCCGGTCTGCTGACTGTGCCCTAGGCATGGCCGACATGAATGGCCGGGCCGCACATTCAGATACCGAGTGTGGGTGAGTAGGGAATATGTTTTAGGGATGTGATCTTAGAAATCAAATTATTAAATTAATCTTCTTTTTTAAAAAAAAATTATGGATGTATATTTCACAATAAATATTTACAATAATAATCTACATTACTGTATTTTTTGGTTCAAAAAATTATATTTTTGCATAATAATAATAACAACAGACGATACTTTCTTTAAATTCATTATTTAGGTATGTATAAACAAAATGTATCAACTTCTAATAATTGAACTTTTCTAAGGGCCCAGTTACAAAACAGGATTAGGTTAAAAACTACAGTGCGCTAATGTTTTGAGATTTGTTGAGAGTCCGAAACCAGAGAAGGTCTGTCATATCAAATTTAGGGCGGAATTAATAGACAACATGAATAACTTAAATCGTTGGTAAGTGTCGGTCTTCCCTATCTTACACAGTACGCGCTTAGCGCCACAGAGGTATCGCAAAAACGTCTATTAATTCCGCCTTTAGAGTGGAATTAATAGACTCTTTTCTAATACCTCTGTGGCGCTATGACTCGATTGCGTACTGTCTTCGATAGTGAAAACCAGTGCTAAGTCATGACTTAGTAAGTCGGTTTTGTAATTTCACACTGAATCCTGTTCAACAATTCGACCCTAATTATGTAATGACTTAATAACTAATTGATAAAAGTAGACTAACTTAGATAAGATAAGATTTATTTATTGGTGTACATCAAATTTACAATTTGTTAACCGACCTCAGTAGCTTGATCGATAAGGCGGCGGACTTGTAATCTGGAGGTCGGTGGTTCAAGTCCCGGTTTGAGCGTAGATTTAGTAAAGCGAGTTTGAGTAGTTGTGACATCACGAAAGTGATTAACACAAATATGATAACTACAATTTGTTTACACAAGTCAAATACAGATACAGAAATGGGGCAGAGGAAGGAAAAGACATAATAGAACTTAAGAAGTAGGTACTATTTCTCTCAGGTACTACGACGAGATGGAACGCGACTATCAGATGCGCGGCGTCAGGTCGCCTCGTGCGCATCATCCTAATCGCGCAGGCGCACAGTGGTCGCGCTACTCCGACACGCCCTCTGGCGGCAAGCGACACGAGAGCCGTCTAGCGGAGCACTCGCGAAGTAATCGGAATCTTCGGCACAGCGGCGCGGCCATGCCTGAGAGCCCGCGGGTGAGGGGCGAGTATAACCGACAGCAGTATCAGAGGTCACCCACGCGTGGGAGACATGCACAAGGTGAATTACTATTCTTCTTTCACTTTGCCTGATCCCAAAATTACTTGGGGTCAGCATTGTTATAATAATAATAACTCTTTATTGACAAGAATAATATTGACAAAGGGCGTGCTATTGCCTGAGGAAATCTCTGCCATCAAACCCATGTCTCTGCCATCAAACTCATATTGTTCAACCTCATAGTTGAAGTTGGTTGGTTGTGGCACATTTTTACGGCTGGATGCCCTTCCTAACACCAAAAATTCTATTTGATTTCTCGTCCAAACTAGGGTGGGAGATTTATTGACGGACTGCCAGTCTAATCCGACGGATGGTCGGTCAGATGGACCGGAAAGGCAATCCGAGAGTCCATTTTGTGTAACAAATTAAGAAACGGATCAGATCCAAGTCTTAGTACGATGGTTCAGATCTCTCTGTACACTTTTTATTTCAACTATGAATATCCGTCTAATCTGAGAGTCCACAAGTTTGAAGTTTGTATTTACATGTACAGATTTGAACAGATGGATCTGGACTGCCAAACCTTCTTCTGTGAGATATCTATTTGGACCTTCACGGTCCAAATAGATATCTCACAGTCCAGGAGACGACGGATATTTTTGACTTTACACGCACGGTCCAATTTTAATTTGGACTGTACGGTTCAAATCCGTCAATTTATCCGTACTTGTGAAAGGCCCCATTCCCTAGGAATCGTACCAGCTACCCACATTAACCTCACTTAGCCGACCTCCGTGGCTCAGTGGTTAAAAGTATTGGTTACTGACCCGGAGGTTGCAGGTTCGAATCCCGGCCGGAGCGAGAATTTCTGACCGAAATTTTCCGTTTCAGGAATGGCATGGATGTAAATGTAAAGTGCCCTGAAGTAATGCGAAAGCGATTCCGGGGCACTCTTACCTTTTTTTAAAAAAAAAACGTCTGGGTATGGCCGGGAAAGCCACCCTTACAAAGCTACCCTTACATGTTTGGCGGTAAAAGAATTTTTGTGTTAAAAGACTGCTATGATTTAGGCTTGAAACTAACACAAATATAATAATGCCTCAATAAATTTATAGTCCTCAATTATTTACATTTTGTTTATTTTTAACCGATGTATATTAAATTTATGTAACCTCAATAAAGAGTGAAATATTAAAAAAAAAAAAAAAAATATCTACTTTCCATATAATTTCTGATAACTTGTCATCTCGCCGGTCCCGCAGATGACTACGAAGAGTCGCCCCATCGGAATCCTCGGGACCCTCTGGACGATGACGGGCTGCCCCCACCACCCCTCCCGTCCTCTACAACAAGTACGCCTGGGGACAGGGATGAGTCCCAGAGAGGTGAGAGATTTTTTTTTTTTTTAATCTGACCGACCTCAGTAGCTTTATCGATAAGGCGGCGTAACCTGGAGACCACCAGACCTCCGTAACCTGGTGGTTCCAGTCCCGGATTTTTTTTTTTTTTTTTTTATTATTAACAATTTTTATAGATGTATTTTACAACATGGTTTATAACATTATTAAAGCGAGTTCGAGTAGTTGTGATATCACGAAAGTAACTAACACAAATATGATAACATTTTTAAAATTTGGGTTTTAATGTTGTTGTTGTTGTTCTTGTTGTTGTAGCCAGCTTGGCTATAGCTGGAGGGGTGAGTGATGGTCTCCAGCCAACTTTATTTCAAAGTTGGCTCGTCCTGAACCACATATTTCTATGTGCGATCAATTACTTTTCTGTACAAGCCATTATACCCTTAGAAAACTACAAGCTAGCCTGGCTTGTAAGGGTTGGCCAGTCTGTTCTCTGTTTATAGTCCTCTAGGGAGACACTACCGAGACCTGGAGGTCGGTGGTTCCAGTCCTGGATTTATTAAAGCGAGTTTGAGTAGTTGTGATATCACGAAAATAACTAACACAAATTTCCGAGAAATTTCTAATATTAGAAATCGGAAGTATTGTGTTCGTTTTTGTATATAAAAAAAATATTCTTTTGCTCCGATTTCAATTTTTTTAACATCATTTGAAATTTTATGCCCAACTCAATTTGCCTTCGAGTCGGAAAAAATCCGATTTCAATTTTTTTAACATCATTTGAAATTTTTATGCCCAACTCAATTTTGGCTTCGAGTCGGAAAAAATGAACTTTTATTGATATCATTCTGTTCCAGTGAACTCCCTGCAGGCCCAGCAGTACAGGAACAGGATGCGGCGGGCCAGGACGGTGGCGCCCGATGGGCGAGACAGAGACCTGCGGGATGTCGAGATGGGGCGTCGAACCCGCACCCTCCCGTCCAGGAACCACCTGTCGGTCGAGATGTCCCCGCCCATTTCTCATCGGGCGAGAACACGACCACGAGGTGAGTTGTAATTTTTTTTTTAATAACACAACATAATAAATAATAAAATACATAATATGTACATTCAAATTATAGGTAAAATATTTCATCCAGCGTTCTAGTGCTTGGTATAGTGTCCCTCACACACTCCGCATTCCCTCGCTGAATAGCCATCGACAAACGCTGGATTATCATGAGTTGTTATCATATTATTTGTGTTAATCACTTTCGTGATATCACAACTACTCAAACTTTACTGAATCTACCCTGAAACCGGGACTTGAACCACCGACCTCCAGATTACAAGTCCGCTGCCTTATCGATCAAGCTACTGAGGTCGGTTAGTGGTCTTCATGCAAGTCCGAAAAGAATATCAGCCGCATTCATGAACAGAAAACGATGACTGAACAATGCCTCAAGCATGATTTCCTAAAAAAAAATTATTGGCCAATGCCTTGCTTGAGACATTGCTCGGACAAAATTCTCTGGTCATCAAGACGGCTATAACTCTTGTAGCACGGGCTAGGGTCCCACAAAAACGAAGCAGTAGTTTAATCTAGTCTTGTCTTGACTAATGATCTAGTTATCATGAGAGTGAGAGGAGCGAGACGGAGGATCAGAGGGATTGAATGTGAAGATGGTGCAGGAATGGGACGAGTAGAAGAATGATCAAGCAAAACGCTAGTTTTGCAACGCCAAGATAAACAAAACGAGCGTGCTATTACATTAATGTTTAACTTTTGTATAAAAAAAAACTATAATAAAAATATTTAAAGTTTTGAAAAAAAAATCTAGTTATCATATTTGTGTTAATCATAATCGCGATAACACAGCTACTCAAACTGGCTGTACAAGATATTTGCTTAACTTGGGACTTGAACCACCAAACTCCTCATTATAAGTTCGCCGCCTTACCAATCAATCTACTAAAGTCGGTATTACCAATTATCTATTCTCTACTGTGCTAGGGAAAAACATTATTATTTACTTGAAAATTACCTATCCAATCCTATCATGCAGAGCTAAATTGCCATAGGCAATAACCCCGCCCTTTAGTTAGGACTTATGTTTTTATATATTTTCTATTCTTTTTCATTTTCATTGTATACAGTATGTTTCAGAAAAGGTGGCCACCCCCTCGTAACTTTTGAACGCGACGGAATTTTTCAATTCTGTAAAGTCCTAAGTATAGGAAGTGCCCTGTGGCCCATCCTGTGGTCATATTTATTTTTGGCCTCGGTCGGCCCTTCCGGCTTTTAGGCCATATTTTTTCATTTTTCTCGAGAATTTTAAATGGAATGCTATATTTTTTATTCCTGTTAATGAAAGTCCAAGTTAGGTTGAGTATAATGAGCTTTTAAAATTTTCAAAAACTTTATCAGGGGCGGAGCTAGTAGGGTGCAAGTTTCAAAACTGTTACACGCTGTATTTCAGCGTTAGTTAGATATTTTAGTTCTTGTTTTACTTACTTAGGTTCAAAATATTGTTTTACACCATATGAAATCAAAAAAAATTTCTTGTTTACTTCTAATCAGGGTCATAGTAAGGTTTTTGTAAAAGTACTTTTTTTCTCACGTCAATTTTTCCGTAAATTAATGGTGTTCTCGAAATTGGCATTTTTAGAGGTGAAAGTCTGCAGTGACATATGTTTTTTATGCTTGAAATCGAAAGAAAACTTAACGGAGAAGCGATTAAGATCATAAAAAAAGCCAGTTAACCTGCTAGTTTTTTCACGACAGTGTTCGGTAAAGTGGGTGAATTTCGTATTGTTTTTTTTTTGTTGTTGAGGAAACACAATTGGCATAGAAAATAAATAATATCTAATAAGGGAATAATTCTTCAATAAACATAACTAAATGCGAAATTAAATGAAAATTATTTCTTCTAAATCAGTGCCGGATATTTTTTTTTTCTCTCCCTTTTTTTCACTTTTCAAAGTTCAAGTTGTATCAAAAATAATTATCGGATAATGCTGCTTCTAAAGTCGGCCTAGGGGTCCCCATTTTGTTTGGTTAAGACAATTTAGTTGGTAAATTGGTAAAATCTGTAGAAAACACATTGTCAATCATTCTGGAGTCAGTCCGATGGCGCTTTGAATGCAACGATTCTTGTAGAATCACCGAAGTTAGGCAACGTCCAGCGAGGAGAAGACTTCGTGATGCTGGCATTTCGGCCTAACCCAGGCTGGGTGAGATAAGTGTGTTTAGCAGGTTGGTGAGTTTCTTGCGAATGGAGGGTAACACCCCCGTTATGTTATGACCATGCAGTTGAAACGCGATATTAAATCCAAATTGAAAAAAAAATCATACTGGTGTTGCTAGTAATGAATACCAGGTCTCTAAATAAAAATCTAATTATCTCGAAATTTAAGAGAAAAAAATACCAGGTCAAGTACCAAACTCTTGAGGGTGAAAGTTAAACCAATTCAATTATTTTAAAGAGGAGAAGAGAGAGAGAGAGAGAGAAAAAAAAAAAATATCCGGCACTGATTTAGAGGAAATAATCTTCATTTATATTTGCATTTAGTTATGTTTATTGAAGTATTATTCCCTTATTAGGTATTATTTATTTTCTATGCCAAGTGTATTTCCTCAACAAATAAAATCCCATACGAAATTCACCCACTTTACCGGACACTGTCGTAAAAAAACTAGCAGGTTAACTTGCTTTTTTTATGATCTTAATCGCTTCTCCGTTAAGTTTTCTTTCGATTTCAAGCATAAAAAACATATGTCACTGCAGACTTTCACCTCTAAAAATGCCAATTTCGAGAACACCATTAATTTACGGAAAAATTGACGTGAGAAAAAAAGTACTTTTACAAAAACCTTACTATGACCCTGATTAGAAGTAAACAAGAATATTTTTTTGATTTCATATGGTGTAAAACAATATTTTGAACCTAAGTAAGTAAAACAAGTACTAAAAAATCTAACTAACGCTGAAATACAGCGTGTAACAGTTTTGAAACTTGCACCCTACTAGCTC
Organism: Bactericera cockerelli; assembly: GCA_024516035.1. NCBI lineage: Eukaryota > Metazoa > Arthropoda > Insecta > Hemiptera > Triozidae > Bactericera > Bactericera cockerelli. Next base: position 18,597,277 of record CM044962.1, on the reverse strand, counting down.
CACCCCTGATAAAGTTTTTGAAAATTTTAAAAGCTGATTATACTCAGCCTAACTTGGACTTTCATTGACAGGAATAAAAAATATAGCATTCCATTTAAAATTCTCGAGAAAAATGAAAAAATATGGCCTAAAATCCGGAAGGGCCGACCGGGGCCAAAAACAAATATGACCACAGGATGGGCCATAAGGCACTTCCTATACTTAGGACTTTACAGAATTGAAAAATTCCGTCGCGTTCAAAAGTTACGAGGGGGTGGCCACCTTTTCTGAAACATACTGTATATTGTTTCCATTTTTTTTTCATTGTTAAATTAATTATTTGTATGTACATAATGTCCATTTATACCTAATAAAGCATTGTATAATAATAATAATAATAATAAATAATCCCGGACATAAATTTCGTTTGCATATTGAATTTTAGATACATCAGTATCATCACTATCTTCCCATGCGCGGATATAGGGGGGGGCACGGGGGGCACGTGCCCCCCCAGATTTTTTCGGTAAGCGGTGTTTCTCAAATTTCAGTATACCTAATCCCGTAAAAAAAAAAAGATCTCAATGAGTTAGGGGGGCACGGGACGCAAAATAATTCCCAATTTAAGACTAATCCCGTAAAAAAAAAGATCTCAATGAGTTAGGGGTGCACGGGACCAAAATAATTCCCAATTCTAAGACTAATCCCGTAAAAAAAAGATCTCAATGAGTTAGGGGGGCACGGGACCAAAATAATTCCCAATTTAAGACTAATCCCGTAAAAAAAAAGATCTCAATGAGTTAGGGGTGCACGGGACCAAAATAATTCCCAATTCTAAGACTAATCCCGTAAAAAAAAGATCTCAATGAGTTAGGGGGGCACGGGACCAAAATAATTCCCAATTCTAAGACTTATCTGTAAAAAAAAAGATCTCAATGAGTTAGGGGGGCACGGGACCCAAAATAATTCCCAATTCTAAGACTAATCCCGTAAAAAAAAAGATCTCTATGAGTTAGGGGGGCACGGGACCCAAAATAATTCCCTAAATATGACTAATCCCGTAAAAAAAAGATCTCAATGAGTTAGGGGGGCACGGGACCCAAAATAATTCCCAATTCTAAGACCAATAAGAAATACCTAAATAATAAAGTTGTCAAATCCACACAGATTGTCCGAGAAACCTGAAATTTTACAAATAGGTCCATTTAGATCAGGGAATATATCTCTAGGGTTCAGCTACACGGGATAAGGACAAAAAATGGATGGGTGACACAAAAAAATCACATTTTTCGACCGAAATGACATTTTTTTTCTCAAAATTTGTCGTGACGGCGCCACGGCGGCGATCAACTCAAAAAAAAGTTTTAAGCAAGGGTTCAAGTTTTCATTTGAGATATCAATCACAAAATTCTGATGAGCCGTTCTTGAGCTACGTTCAGTAAGGACATAAAATGGATGGGTAAACAAAAACTATTTGACCTGAAAGAAAGACATTTTTCTTCTCAAAGCGAGAATGTTTTTGCAAGGGTTGGAGTCTTCATTTGACGTATTGATCACGAAATTCTGATGAGCCATTCTTGAGTTCGAGTAAGGACAAGAAAATAATGGATGAGTGACACGAAAAATATTGACATTTGTGTGTGTGTGTGTGTTTGTGATAGGCTTGCGAAGCGGCGGGTTCAACCCGCTAGTTAGGTATATTGTGCGATTGTGCCCCCCCAGTACAAGAGGGCTATATCCGCGCATGTATCTTCCACGCATGTAATTTTAAATTTCTGCTGCAAATATAATTATGAGCAACTTCTGATTTTGTTTAGGGTGCTTATTACTGAGGTTACATTTTAGACTAGTATAACAGTAAATATTTCAGAATTTTTACTTGCGTCTATTACAGAGAGTTGAAAAGCACCCCTTAAATAAAATAGAACAGAGAGACGCAGATATAATTCGATTTGCGCTGCCTAAACCATCCAGTTTCCGAAAACTATTACAGGAGAATCTCGCTAACTCGAACTATCCTTTGAAATTCGAGTTAGCGAGATTACATATTGATAATAACATTAATAACCTATCCACTATCCATCTCATTCTATCCATCTCATTCTATTATCCATCTCATTCTATCCATCTCATTCGATTTCCCAGGCGGACGCGCGCGCTTGGAAGAGCAGACCCCCCACCACACCCCCTCCCCCCGCATCATGTCGCCCCTGGGGTTCGCCGTGCACCGCCAGGTCTACATCAAGCCCCGCCCCGTGCCGCCCCCGGTGGAGTTTGACTTCTACCCGCAGGACGTGGACTTCTTCACCGAGTTCTACGACACACGCGCCGCCGGCGGCGAGCAGATCAAGCCGGTGCCCATCTGGCTGTGCGTGTTCCTGGTCATCAGCTACATCATAGGCGGCGCCTACCTGTTCTCCCACTGGGAGCCGTGGGGGTTCCCGGACTCGGCGTACTTCTGCTTCATCACGCTGACCACGATCGGCTTCGGCGACTTTGTCCCTGCGCAGAACGTCGTCAACTCGTCCTCATCCAGTGACCGACAGACGGAGAAAACAGCGGAGCTGCGCATTGCGCTCTGCTCGCTGTACCTTCTGTTCGGAATCGCGCTGCTCGCCATGAGCTTCAACCTGGTGCAGGAGGAGGTGATCAGCAACGTGAAGGCCATCGCCAGACACCTGGGCATCATCAAGTCCTCGTACGACAATGAGGATGACTGAAGAATTTGGGGGAGACGTTAAATAGATAAAAGAAGAGTGTCTTGCTAGAGGACTATAAACAGGTAGATAACCAGTGTCTTGCTAGAGGACTATAAACAGGGAGATAACCAGTGTCTTGCTAGAGGGCTATAAACAGGGAGAAGACTATTGACTCGCTAGAAACCAGTCTAGCAAGCCAGGATAACATGCAGTTTCCCAACGATTTAAAGGCTTTTAAAGAAAAATCACAAGTTTTCGTGATGGTTGATCGCACTGTGTTTCAGAGCGAGCCAACTTTTCAATTTAAATTGGATAGATCTCTCAGAAGTCCTTCAAAGCTTAGGAGAAGTACCTTTGTATGAATATTTTTTCATAAAGGAAATAAATAAATAAATAAAAATACAGACCATCCCCTAGCTGTAGGCAAACTGGTTACGAAAACAATGACGAAATTCAAACACCCAATTTACTTCCCATTTTGCATAGTCACTGTGAGACGTTCGTTTAAACTGCTAGAAAATAGGAACTTTGTAGTCCTCCGCAGCACCGGCAGTATAAATAAAGTATCTGTAATTGTACAAAAGGTATAAAGTACTTGTAATTGTACAAAAGGTATAAAGTACTTGTAATTGTACAAAAGGTAGCAAAGGGTTCATTCGTGCATGAGTTTATTCGGTCGAATTTGAATAAGTGGAATTTCTCGATAATTATGTTAAACCTAAGTTTCGACCGGAATGTCGAATTCCTGTTTATGTGGAATTTCTGTACCTCTTTATTTAGAACTGAAACTTTTCCGAAATGTACCCTGTTTACATCTGCAGCTGAAATTAATCTAATTGTAAGTGGAATTTTGTAAGTGGAATTCGGGCTACTTCAAAAGCTTCTATTGTGGAACGTATTAGGCGCTGACCAGTTCTACGAATGAAACGATTTCTTATAATAATAATATAATAATACTCTGTAGTGGAAGGTAACTATCAGACGAGGGTAATGCTCAAAGCATTTTCTACCACCTAACCCTCAGAGTTTTATTATTATGTGGTCACAAACTCAAATTAATGAGAAAAAAATTCCATGCAATGAGTGTGATTCGAACCGTTATCGTTCGAATAGCTATAAAACCTGCGATAGGCTGAAAGCAAGACCATATTTATTACGCGTAGTTTCATGTAAACTTGTAAGCGTCTTTCATGATCATTGAAAAATATTAACACCCCTACCTTACAAAATATGATCTAAGGAGTTCATACGTAGAAGTATTTGTAAAATTGTCTATGGTCTTTTCAGGTACACTTCTTTTTTTAAATATCCAAAAGAAGTTTCATATTTTAAAATCTGAGTTAAAAGAAGTTTTCCTAATAGTTTTTTGTTATAAATATGACTTCTGTTTTAGTTTTCTCCTTTATTTAAGTTTCATTTTGTAAATAATATTATTTAATATTAAAATAAATATCTTCTTATTTTGAATTGCCATTGATAAAATTATAAGTCTTACTTATTGAATGTCTTTCAAAAAGAAAATGAAGATAACCTTGAAATTGACTTTGTTAGGTTTTATTTTTTATTGAATATCTCTTTTGTTTTGTTTTTCAGTATAAACAGAAAATTATTATTATTTTATTATTATTAAAATTATTTTATTATTATTAAACCAACTGTATTGCCACAAATCTACTCACACATTATCTACTGGTCATGTTTCCTTCTAAAACGAGCAACAACCTAAATGACATCGTGAGCCCTGGGAAAAAAATAGGCTATAACTTTTTAACAAAGCAAAATACTCTTCTGCAAGTTGGACTTGATAGTCCATGAGAAGTCGGATCCATCCTTTAAATATTTGCATCTAGTCTCGGGACACCCTGTAGAGGCACGATTCACATACACCTTGTATACAAGTAATTAACCAGCTCGGTTACCTATCCGATAATGACGATCTCCACATGAGTATTTTAATATTTTTGACTCAAAATAAACGAGAACAGGGATTTGGGCCGTCGACTAATCTTCGCCCCCTTTTATTATTTCGATTATTCGCTCGTTTTACGATCGTTGAAACAATACGATCGGTGAAATTTACCGTTATCTACTGAACCAAGAGAGGTCATCTCCAGTCCCTCCACTTCAAATCCCTACTTTGGGCTATCAGTTCCACCCTAACATCAGCAGGGACCAAATTAAAAATTAGGGTTCCAACAGTAATTTAGGAGCAGACCCTCGCTCAACTTGAATTTTCCACCAATCACAGCTCATCATTTTTCGGATTTGGTCTTTCTTTGCAAACTTTTTTAGGGTTTTGTTCAAATGAAGTAAATCCTATTAACGAGCCCCTTTCCATGACTGTCACAACTCATAACTTTTGAACGGTTAAGCTATCGAGCTGAAATTTTGATATGTTGTCTAGAACTCTAGACTATTCAGGGAACACGGCGGGGCGATTTTTTTTTTTTTTAACGTGATCATATCTATCTCGACGGGTATCTTATTTTATAATTTGGGAATTTGGCCCTAAAGGTATTTTTCTAAATATTTTTTTATTTGTTTTGAATTAGGTAAAAAACAATTTTGACGATTCAATTTACAATTCGAATTATAAAATAATAAAGATGCTTTCTTGCAATTAATTTCACGTTCGTCTCCTCTCTTCCACTCATTAGGTGACTAAATTAAGAGGACGTTGTACGATAGAGAAGTTGTGTGGAAGAGTACGCCATCTCAATCATGTGTCTTAATGAGTTGGCACCGGTGCATGGGACCACCCAGTATTTGGAATGAAGTTGAGAGAGAGAGACAGAGAGGGGGGGGGATGAGAAAGAAAGAGGTACTTAGGTAGATGTAGATAGAGAAAGAAAGAAAGAGGGTGAGAGATGGAAGAAAGAGAGAAAGAGATAAGAGGCATTATGATATACAAGGAGTGACAGAGAGAGAGAGAGAGAGAGAAAGGGAGGGAGGGAAAGGAGAAAGAGAAATAGGAGAGACAAGGAAGAGTGGAGCGTTACAGAAAGAGTGAGTAAGAGGGAAGAGAGAGAGAGAAAGGGGAGTGAGAGAGAGAGAGAGAGAAGAGAGAGGGGAGTAGGGAGGATAGTTTATATTTATAACATTACTCATACTATCAGCATACAATACAACAGAACCAATCATGTCTGGCCCAGCACCAGGGGAAGATAAAAGGGAGTACGGCTACGCTCCGAGAGATTCAAAAAATAATTTCCATCAAGATTTTTGAGAAATTCAGTGGTGTATGATTTATTTGTACATATTTGTAAAACAAATTGTCTTTAAAGATATACATGATAAAAGTACGGTAAAGGGTAGTAAACCTAAAACATTTTTTAGAAGATAGTTTTTTTTTTTTAATTTATCAGGATTTTATTTATAATCTACACAATTTTAAACATATTATAAAACGTATTATGTAAATTAAATTATTGTTATGTCAGTTAAATTGTACAAGATAAAATTATAATGATAAAATGATGTTAAAAAAATTATAGAATTAGAGCTTATGTCATTATTTTTCGCAAGAAACCATGAGGGAACCCGGAATTTTGTTCCAAAAAACTAGGAACATTCTTTCAAATAATATTTAACCATCTGTGGACAATCCAGACTCGAAAAGAGTTAGGTAAATAGTGCCTCAGTAATGTTTCCTGTGATATTGAAAAATCCAGACACCCTATCAAAAGCGTTTTTTACGTCTATGAATACAAGTTTCGTATACAATACCTTTGTACTTTAATTATTGAAAAATGGTCATGGTCAATTTGAATTGCGCAAAACCTATGTTCGACTGTCGTTGTTAACCAATTTTAGCTCAATCTAACGTGTGACTCTCGAGGTTTTATGTTCAAGCATACACAATTACACACACAAACATATCAAATGATCATTTTATAATAAAGATATGCTATTTATAATTACTATGAGTATTTTACCGAGTTTATGTAATCAAATAAAGTAAGTGCCCTCTTCATCATAACAATACAAAATAATTATTTCATAAGAATTTTCTCTACCTATTAATTTTATCTAAAATCTCTCTCTCCTCTTTTTGTGCCTTGCCCTTTCTCCCTTCTTCGTCCCTCATAGTATTCCATCTCTCTTCCTCTACCATATGCCCTAATAATCTCTATCTTGCTCACTCTTACAGAGTGCACGTTGTTTGCTTTTCGAAAAATAAAAATTCTGAATAATGTCGAGATATTTTTAGAATAATAATTATTATATTCTCGCTCATTTGCTTGATCACACATTCCTTCTTTTTCATGTCTCTCTCATTCTCTCTCTCACTCCTGCCTTATTTCTCATTTATCATTTTTTTCGGACGTTCGTCAATTTAACGTTTGTCGAGTTTGGTCGTAATTCTGCCACATTGGCGTCAATCGCTCTTTTGTCCCTGTTCTTGGGTGCTTCATGTTCAACAACTTCAACATTGTCTTAATAGATTCATCATCCATCTCCTCTACATCTTCTATCTCATTTGTATACGCTTGCCTCACATTTTTGTCATCTCAGCGTTCTTTGCTTTAGTTATACAATTTTAGAATTTAAGAGAGAAGAACAAAGTAAATCTGCTTAGCTCTCTCCGTGGACTCAGTTTCAAATTTAATCTATAATGTCTTGAGAGAAAAGTGCGTACCTTTTTCGAGTCTTTTTCAAGTGTTCCTTCATTTTGCATTGTAAGTTTAAATTGAGAAGAAAAAATAAACAATAAGAACATACATACATTTGATGAAAAACATTCCACTAGCACGTGATTTTTTATTTCAAGAAATTCTCTGATGGATTTAGTTTATAAAAAAAAAATGTTCTGTTCAATTGTGAGTCTTGCAGTGTCAGTGACATCGAGTTGTATTTTTAAACAATTATTCCATGTGTAAATATAAAGTAAAAATTTAAATAGTGAGTACTTCTGTATGCTAGAGGTGCGAGTCTTAAACACATTCCATAACTTTTTTTCAAATAAGAAATTTATCCTATCACTAAAAAATTGTACTATAATAAATATAAAATACTTGGTCATGTTATAATGTGACTCTAAAGATATCAAATTGTGACACGTTAAATATACGAGACTCTACACAACGTTTGTGTGGGCTAACCATGTCAGTATTCCCAAATACTTTAATTCTATCTAAACGTACAAACTACTTCCTTGAACACTTCCCAAGATCAAACTGACGGAGTGAAACGGGACCACACGAAGTTTCAACGATCCTAACCGAGGGTTCCCGAAGCTATGGAACACAGGAGGAGCTCTAGCCGATCGCGCAGTCGGCAGCCCGAACGATCCTTTACGGAAAAGTGCAAGGACTATTTGCGTCAGTTCCTCGCCTTCCTGTTCAGCAACATCGGGATCATCTGTTTGGTCATTGGCTACACGATTGCGGGTGAGTTTTTTTTTGTCTGTTTGTTATTCTTACTCCCTTCAAATAAGAGCATTTTCAAAGAAAAAGTCTTCTTTATCAAAATTTGTCTATCTTATAAATTATAATGTTTCATTTCCAGCACGTCTTTCAAAAAGTTTATCGTGTTAAACCACAAGAGTGATTTTACAATTTTACTTACTCAAATACGTCTTCCTAAAATTGTCCTAGTGTGGATTCGAACCATCAACTTCTAGGTTACGAGTCCACCGCCGCGCTAAGTTGTTTATTGCTTAATGTCTTTTTACTATCGAAGGTCTTTCACTATCTAATTCTAAGTGAGGGTTACATCATTCATTCTCTAGAAACTCAAAACGTAGGTTTTAATTTCTTCAACATTATCTTCTTCTATGACGCGTGGATCCGGAAATGACTAACATAACGAAGCTTTAAGTCATAGCGTGTATAAGTTTTGAGCGGTTGGTCAGCAGTTAACAGCCGTATTTATGAAAATGCCGTCATTAATATAAAATGCCGTCCGAGCAATGTCTCAAAAAATGCCTCAAGCATGATTTATTTTAATATTATTGGCCAATACCTTGCTTGAGACATTGTTCAGGCAAAATTCACTGTTCATAAATACGGCTGTAAATCTGAACCTCTCTACACGTAGCCAAACTTCAGCCATTTTACGAAAACTGGTGTATCCAACATCCTATAACCTCTAGTTAACACACTCGTACACAATTACACATACACATATTTATTATCAATCATCATTAGCAAAACTTGTGGTATTGTAAGTTGTAAGTCAGATGTCCAAAGATGATAGATGAATTCTAGAGATGGTCAAACCAAATATGAAAATATATAATTAGAATATCTTAAAAATCAAAGAACTGTCTGACGTGTTCATAGTGGTCCTGTGGACCTGTTTAAAAACATTAAAAATGAATACAGTCAAACCTGGATAGAGAAAATTCAAGGGACCACAATTTTTTCCCCTTTTATCCAGGTGTAGAGGGTTCAGGGTAGTGAGTTGGAAGGAGAAGGCACTGTTTAGATTTGAAATATTTGAATACTGATATGAGATATTGATTTAGAATTATATTTGTATATAAATTTAAGTTTTAGATTAAGATTGTGTCCTTCATATTTTGATTTAATTTAATGATATTTTGATGATTTAATGATATTTTGGTTTGGGTACTCATTACAATGTAGAGAGATGTAAAAGTGAGAAGTTCTGTACATTATTTAACAAACATGAAAAGATAATAGTACAGCACTTAGTATGACACAGCGCACGCTACACAGGTTTCTCTTTCAAAGAGGTTATTTTCCCTCATAGAGATGTAAATTGGACCTAGATATTGCTCTCTTATATCGAGGTTTCTGTTATATCCAGGTTCGACTGTATAATGGTATTTTCAAGTCTCATTTATATCAAGACCTTTTTGATCGTTGATTTGTAACTATACCTACTCCCAGGGGCTTTCATATTCATCTACATCGAGGCAAACGACCACGACATCTACTCCCGGAACCTCCGCACCAACATGTCGCTCACTCGCAACCTCACCATCTCCAACCTGTGGAACTTCACCTGTTGCCAGATCAACGTCTTCGACGAAGTGGTCTGGCGAAACGAAGTCGCGCGCGAGCTGAAGACATTCCAAAGCATCGTCATTTCCAACGTTCAGAAGGGCTACGAGGGCGACAGCTACTCGAGCAACCGGTGGAGCTTCAGCGGCGCCTTTCTCTACTCGCTCACGGTGATCACAACCATTGGTGAGTTTTTTGTTCACAATCTGTAGCCAAGAAACAAAACCTATGGGCTGCCACTGAGTGAAACATTTGGTTTGATATTTCGTAGCATTTTATGTCGAATCATGAAGTCTTTTTTCAGTCAGTAGAATCTGATTTTAAAAGAAAAACGGAGCATGAAGTAGTGTTGCAAAATGCTTCGCAAATGTTACACTCAGTGGTATCCCGGTCTGAGACATATTTTGAGTAATACCACAGTCACCATAATTACTTAAGTTCTTTTCATTGCTTGTGGGATTTCAGAGTAGACCAAGTTAAATCTACAACGTTTAGTTCGACAATGTCTTTTTTAGCTTTTTCGCTCACTCTTCAAGGAATAATGTCTATTTTCTTTGTATAGGGTGTTCTTCACATCTCGGCCGAGGTGTTTGATCGACAAATTGACATCAGCTTATTATTATTATTATTATTATTCAACAATTTAGATCAATCTTTATTTACATTTTTTTATACAGGTGCAGTCAAAAGGTATAATTAATTAAATATAAACAAAGTTTGATCAAGGGTGGTGATAATGCCTTTGGCATTCTCTTCCGCACTGCCCTTGATAACAGGATATAAAAAAAGTTGTCTTTTATACATGTCCTCAACCTGACTAAACATCCTCGTGTTTTCAGGCTATGGTAACGTGGCTCCCGTCACGGTCCTGGGCAAGCTGACCACCATTGTCTACGCCATCGCGGGGATGCCCCTCTTCCTCCTCTATCTATCCAACATAGGAGACATCCTCGCCAAGAGCTTCAAGTGGATCTACGCCAAGTGCTGCCTCTGCCGCGGCTGTCCCACGCGGCCACGGGACCTGCAGAAGACCATGCAGCAAGCCGCAGGAGGTCAACACGCGGGCCGAGGCTATGGTCGTCGCAGGTCTGCGGCCATGACAGCGAGACGATGGAATGTGAGTGGGTTGTACAGAGGGTTGTTTATACTGATTAAAATACAGAGGTTAGTTGATGGCAAGGATATTCAAAACTGTTACCTGCTGATGAGAGCAAATAAGCTCGAAACAGCTGTCCAGGTATGTTCTGATGTTCATGTACATCTTATACAACTTCTCACTTTTCTGTTTATACTGATTATACTGAGTAAACGTGAACATTTACTTCTCGATTTTCAGTTTTGATTGATTGATGCCCGAGTCGAGACTCGACTGCTGGGTTCAAGCTCATGTAGATTTAGTGTCATGTGGTCTTTTTCCCACCAATCACCGAGCTCTGAATTGATCACGTGACGCTAAATTTACATGAGTTGGGGCTAAATTAGAGTCGTTAGTTGATGGCATGAAAAATCGGAATTACTGTTTGCTGAAAAAAGTCAACTAGCCAAAGGGTGTCCAGACTGTCAAACAGGTATGTTCTGGCATGAATGTACCTACATACATCTAGTGTTCACTTTGTTAAGACTGTTCTTTTCTTTTTTATTTTGTCATTTGTTTGTTCTTTTTTTTTTTTTTCTTCTGTCTTTTCTTAATTTTATAATGTTGCATGTTTGTCCTCCTAATAAAGCTTAATAAAAAAATAAAAAAAAAAAAAAAAATGAAAACATCAAACATTAATATTACACAAATCTGGCAAATTTTTCTTGACAACATGTAAGTGGGTTTGTTTACAAGAATGATCTTGGTAGATATGTATAATAATTATGTATGAACATATGTATTATTTTTTTTACTCCAATTATTCTCTTCAAACCAGGTGAGGAATGGGGATTCAGAATTTGAGGACAGCGATGAGATGGACTCGAGTGATGAGGACTTTGATTCCAGTGAGGAGGAGGAGGAGGAGGAGGAAGAGGAGGCAGAGGAGGAGGAGACAGACACAGGCAGCTCATCCCTCACCACCAAAAGTGATCCGGAGACTGTGACAGTCCCCATCACGCTGTGTCTAACCATCATGGTGGGGTGAGACTGATATCCTCTCATTTGGGATTTAGACCACATAATAATACAACTGGGACTTACTGGTGGAATAATGGGACTCGTTACGCCTACTTACTTTCCGTGTCTCGATGACCGTTGACCGTTCCATTAGCATGCAATGGCTTTATTGACTAGATTTTGACCACATAATAATACGTTTTGGTCTTGTTGCTGGAAAAATGGGACACGGAAAGTAAGTAGGAATAATGGGACTCATTATTCTACTTACTAGGAATAATGGGACTCATTATTCTTCTTACTTTCCGTGTTTGTCCATTTTATTATAAATAAAACTACAACGTGGTGAATATGTTTCAAAAAAAGAAAGAAAAAAAAAGAGCAGTCTAGATGTCTGTTCCATTAGCATGCAATGGTTAAATAACTAGATTTGGTTTTTAACTGTTGATTGAAAGATTTTCAAAATTGTTACCCAGGGTACGTCCGATTGCGGTAGAAGCTTTTGTTTCGGTCGTGTAAATAGCTATTTTCGGGTAGCATCCCTCTTTAGCCCTGATTTGGCAATATAAATAAGGAGGTATTGTTTTGCAGATGACATTAATACTAATGGACCCCTGTAGCCTGTTCCTGTTCTCCACTCTCAAAATCCGCGAATCTTCGTTTTAAGCGTCACACAACGCGATCTGATTGGTTATTGCGTTCAAATTAACCAATCAGAGTGCGGTGTTACGGTTGGAGGGGAGGTTATGAGAGTGGAGAGTGTTTTTGGAATGTGCTACTGGTCTAATCTACAAACCACTTCAATTTTTGAAGGGCATCGACACTTTTGTGCTACGTAAATACAGGATAAAAGGAAAACCACCTACTGGTAAATTATACTAATATTAAAATAATTTATTTCAGGTACATCTACGGCGGTGCCATTTTGTTTTCCAAGTGGGAAGAGTGGGACATTCTCGATGGGTCCTACTTCTGCTTCATCTCCCTGAGTACCATTGGGTTTGGTGACATTGTCCCTGGAGATAAGATTACCGGTGAGAACTCTTTATTATCATTATTTTTAATGGTACTGTCTACACATGCTGGCATAGCAAGGTAACTACGCCATCATGCAATAAATGACAAAGGATGGGTACACAATACATACATATACACATTCATAATTACCTTTACGAAGATCATACTGCATACTGTGTTGAAATTTGTTATAAAAATAAACTTGATTTTTCATCAAGTTGATTGTACAGTTTCATTGCTAAGTTCAATGGTGACTTAGTGTTGTTTTTTGGAATTTCAATTGGAATGGTGGGGTTAGGTCTGGTCGTTCTATGTGGAATAATTAGGTGTTGTTTTTTTTCAGATGAGTGTTTCTCAGCTTTTTTACGTAGACATGAAACAGGAGCTACTGGAAACGCTTGTGGTGTGTGTTGTAGCAATATCTTTAGAAAGTAGATAACAAACTCTGGTTAAAAACTGAAGCACCCCTTCTGCATGGGAAATACCATACACTGCCTCAATAAAAAATGGTGGAAACCGTGCAATTAGCATTTTGGTGTCCGCCATTTTCTATTGAGGAAATGCTTCATATAAGATGCCCAGAGAGTATTGGGAGTTCTTTATCTATTTATTGTTTTTTAAATCTATGGTTGTAGCATTTCTATCCCGTAGCATGCCTCCCCTCGAAAAGTGACACAATACTTCCCATTTCAGTGCTAATTTAACACGAGCGCAGCGAAAGGTATCCCGGGTCAGTGTTGTCATAATGGTTGTTGTTGTTGTAGCCTGAGCTACGCTAAATTATTCTGATGGTCTCTTACAGGGTCAGTATAATATACAGTTCCACTGTATTATGTCTCTTTAGATATTTAAGAGAGTTTTAAACACAACACTATTCCCAGTACCAGCTTGTGCTGGCCCTCAGTATTTATCTGTATATGACAATAGATTGAGCATCGTGAGGACTTTGGTCTTCTTTATCAGTTTTTGCTTAACTTAGTACTTAAACTACCAACCTCTAGATTACAAATCCGCCCCCTTATCTATCAAGTTACTGAGGTCGTTCGAATTGTGAATTAATATTTCAAATATTTAAAATTCGTTATTTTTTCCGATTTCAGGCAAAAGCAACGGGTCGGGGTTCCAGTCCCTGGAGTTGTCGTTCATCCTGTGCGCCATGTACCTCATGCTGGGCATGGCGCTGATAGCCATGTGCTTCAACCTGATGCAAGAGGAAGTGGTCCACAAAATGCGGACCTGTTCCGATGTGCTGAGGCGGATCGCTCGCTGTCGCCGGTGATCCTATTCCTTTCATCCTGAAGTCCTCTGGCAGGGATACTTTCATACTGTTTTCTCAAAGCAGATATTTTCCCACCGCATTCAATCATTTTTTACGCAGCTGTTAGTAACTTTTTTTGTCGCATTAAACATAGATTTTCTCACAACCTCAATCGCGATGTTGGACAATGCCAACCCCAAGTAGGTTTGTGAAGAAGGTAAAGTGAAATAAGAAGAAACATAGATTTTCTCATAAATTTGTTTTTCTAATTTATTTTGTTCCTGGGAGGAATGTTTCTATAACGCAACGATATTTTTGCACATTTCATTCTTCTATCCCAAATTAGATTATTTCGTTCGCAAAAGTGATCATTTTTTCCCCTACTGAAACCTCTTTGTAACTTATTTTTCTTGAGTAAAACGAAGCTTTTCCAGTATTCTTTTCCTCTTGTTGTCTCATGGGAGGGATACTTCCATTCTGTTACCACAACTCATGAATATTTCTCCTGCATTCGATTATTTTATTCATGCTCGTTACTTTAATCCTGTATCCAAAGGATTAATGTTTCCCCAAACATTGATTCCCTTCTTTTGTACTACGATATGAAAATTCTTAGCAATATTTTTTGTCTTCATTTTTATCCCTAAAATCGAATTCTCATTTCAATTCAATTCTATCTTCCATTGCAATATTAACACTAACGTCAACTCAACGAACTTTATTAGATATACAATACATGTTATTATGAAATAAATATTTCGTTGAATGCATTAGGGCATGGTTCCTTCCACTATTCCTACCACATTTAATACCGATCCAAGATGTCGGAAGTTTTCTGTTGGTTTCTTTTTCCTACGTTTTCTATATCCTTCCTTGACGCCGAGAAGTAACGAAAGCCTTTGGTTCAAGTTATAGACGTCTGAAAGGTCATTGACCTATGGATGAAATTCCTTAGACTTGACTCACTTGACACTGATTGATCAGATCCTGCCTGCCGCTGCTACAACTAAAAGTACAACAACCTATTCTTCCCTGAGTTATTTCAGAACATTCTGCTTGAGCCGCTAGCAAGAGTAAGTATTCTTTCATAAGATTTGGCATTATGTTTCCACGTTTATATAATACAATTTTTTTCTGTTACTAGCACTATCAGATTCATATTTGATTAAGTAGGTATTTTAATTTATTTAGTTGATGATTTTCTCTTACATGCATTCACTTTCACATATATAAAATTAATACCTATAATATTTAGGAAATGAGCCTTGTACAAAACATATTAACATAATAACATAGAAATCACAGAAAACGGAGCATGAAAATAAGGTTATATTTGTAAAATGAATATTGTATCAATGAGTTGATCTACCTAGGAACAATTACAGTTAATGAAATATTGCTTGTTTGTATTGCTATTGCTTGCTCGTAACAGATTATTTGTTGTTGACGCAAATGAACACTCATTTTACCCACGAAGTTTGAGTAAACCCCGTAAAAGACATCTTACAGAACGGAAAAGCTCCTTTCGATGTTGCAACTTCATCTTTCATCATCATTATTATAACATGAACATTTATTTTTGTTTTTAAATTTGGTACATTAGAAGGGACAATTCAGTCCTATTCGTTAATTTTGAAATCATATGATCTACACAAGTAGGTCATATGAATTATGTGATGAGGAAACTTCAGACTACTTGACAAGTTTGTAATAAATATGATGGATTTCTGGAGATAATTCAAGAAGTTCTTTGTTAATACTCCTTCGGTGGACATGACTATTGGGATGATTGTGACAACTTTCAATTTAATTAAAACTGATAATTTGAAAAATGTTTCCTAAAATTTGGTAGGTATTTAAAATTTCCTCATTATTATCATCATTTTTAATGTTATATTTTTCTTTAAATTTATTATATCTATATTCATATACAAGTTCCTCTTCCTTTTCGTATTTAGCTCAAACGCCATCTTAATTTTCAGCATCTTTCTTCCTTCTCCTCCTTCTCCTTCCTCTCCTTTTCCTCCTCCTCCACGCCAACATAAGTTAATCCTTGTAACCTTCACCTCACATCATTCTGTTCCTGAATTCCCCTCCGGACTCCTGAGTTGTATTGTGCCATAAACAATGTTGTTCATGAAAAAAATAAATAAATAAAATACCATAACACCAAGAAAAAGTTCGAACAGACAGATTGAAAAATGAAGAAAGAGGAAAAGAAAATATACATACATACATACAGGGTGAATGTGATTGGGTAGAGGTCGATTTTTCTCAAAAACTTCTTAGAGTACACAATTTTTTAGGTAATGAACTCATTTTTTCATTAAAAAAATCGAGACATATTTTTTTTTTTTTTTTTAATTTGATTCTACCAAATTTGTCCATGAAGCTTATTTCAAGGTCAAATTGAGAATCTTAAATGGGTCGAACTGAATTTTATAGCTGATTGTGCTATACAATTCAGGTTGATCCCTTTTTTTCAAAAAAACTTGACTCCAAAACATCCGGAATGAAGTAATGTGAAAATATGATTTGAAAGAGGTTATTTATTTATAGAGAATCTGAATTTGCAACAACATGAAAATAAGGTCAAAAATGTTAAACTTCTGAGTTTGACTTTGAAGTCAATCTAGGAAGGACGTCAATCTTGGAAAGGTCATCAAAAGATGTCCTCCTTGTTTTGTATAATTAGACCCAGAATAAATTTTCTGTACAGCCAATAGTTTTTTGATAAAAATCGACCTTGTCAATTAAATGCGTCTACCCTGTATATTAGAAGATTGAAATGAGAGGTTGGAAGGGAGAGAAAGAGATACATTAAAAATTGAGAGAGTGAGAGAGAATAATGTAGACAGACATATGGGAATTGGAAAGATAAATAAAGAGATGTAAAACGTAGAGAGTGAAAATCAAAATGAGGAAGGAGAGATGTTATGAGAGGCAGACAAGAAAACCACAAAGATTGAGAGAAAGAGAATAGATAAAAATATTTTTTTTTTAATATTTATCTTTATATATAATAATTAATAGTTACAATATAATTACATCTAAAGCTAATTGTAACATATTTAGATTTAGAGAAGTAGAAAGAACAGGAGATCCGAGAGAGTTAGAAAGGAAAAGAAAAAGAGATTTTAAGTAAAAGAAAGTGACGAAGAGTTTATTGTAAGAAAAATAAAAAACACAAATGTAAAGAAAAATAGAAAAATGGAACAAGTACCTATGGATAGATTGTTGCATTGAAGAGAGAAACAAACTAAAAAGAAAGGTGAGAAAAAAAAAGAAAAAAAAAATAAATACTTCATAAAAAAAGAGAAAGATAAGGAAAGAGGGACTGTTGCATCCGAGAGAGAGAATCAAATGTTAGAGTAAGAGGAGGAAACAAAAAAAAATGAAATAAAAGAAAGAGGAATGGAGAGATTGTGCACTATAAACGATAAAAAAATGAAGAAGAGATAGCAGAAAAAGAAAGAATAAAAAGAAAAACAATTAATGAAAGAAAAGAAAAATAGGAAAAGAGGAATGGATATATTGTTGGATTGGAGAGAAAAGAGGAAGTAGAAAGAGGAAAGAAAGAGAAAGAATAAAGGAGAGAAAAAGGAGAAAGAAAGATAAATATTAAAGGAGAGAAAAAGGAGAAAGAAAGAAGAGACAAGGAACAACGCAACTCCTCATATTTTTATT
Source organism: Bactericera cockerelli (assembly GCA_024516035.1). Classification (NCBI taxonomy): domain Eukaryota; kingdom Metazoa; phylum Arthropoda; class Insecta; order Hemiptera; family Triozidae; genus Bactericera; species Bactericera cockerelli. The sequence goes on along the minus strand of CM044962.1, from coordinate 18,579,571 downwards.
TGCATCAGCAATTCAGCATTTGAAGGAAAATCAATAACCCTCATACAATGCTTGTCCATCGTTAGAACAATCTAGTACAGTTTAGTACAATATGTACTCAGTACGTTGTAAGGTTCCTGGGCTTCCAGGTAGATGGAAGTTTATTTTCGCATGTTATTTTTCAATAGCTTGTTGAGATAATTGGCCCAGCTAAATTTGTTTATTTTTTATTTTACCCAATTATTTTAAATATGTACATAGTTATGGTGACTGAGCATTCTAAAAGTCCGTTCAGGAGCATCAATAACTGACCTACACATTTTGTCAAAAATATTACCGCGAATAGTACGTTAAAATGGTTATGATTGTAGGAACATATTTTTATGTGCTCCTGACATTTGTATTAGGTATACAATGTACAGTGAAGAAATCGATATTTCAATAATTTTGTAATGTATTCAAAGGAAGAAGACCAAAAGCTGTCAATCTTTCCACCGACATTAAATTAATCATATAATGTGTATGAGTAAATTATTTTAAATAAAATAATGTAAAATTTAAATACAAAATTACTTTTTGGCCTTTTGTAAACAATAAAATCAATCTGAAAATATGTTGAACCGTGTGCTCATAATACAATTTCTCCTAAAATCGAATCAATCATAAATTCAATTACCTTATTAGCTACTTACTAATCACATTTCATGCAGAATTAGTCTTTTACCTTCTGCATTAGTACTAAATGTTAGTACCTTTTCGTACTTTTGTTGCTCGTCTTGTTGGAGAATTAGAAATAACGGAAACCTAACGGAGCATGTCCTAACCTGTTTTCGTTCTTTTTCCATTTTAGTGTTCTTCCAATATTAGTGTCGGGGGATAATTTGCAGATAAAATTACTGCTTTTAAGGTCAAATAAAGTGTAATTCGATCAAGGAGTGTGCTAATATTATTACATTTTGGTTATTAGAAAGAACAATTTTTTATCATCTTTCAGGTTAGATAAAAAAAAAATCATTTTAATTAATGGTTTGTCAATTTTAGTTATTGCAATCAAAAACTTGTGAAATAAAATAACAAAAAATATTATTGGTAGGTATTTTTCTTTCATTCATGGGAATTTTAGTAAAAATTAACATAATTTTACTCATTGTACTTCGATTTTTTTTTTTTTTTTTTGAAATTTTGGTTGTATTTTTGGAGCTTTTTGTTCGTTTCTAATTAATGGTTTGTTAATTTCAGTTTTTTGACATCGCAGACTTCTGATTAAAAATATTATTAATAACAAGTTTTTACAGAAAGGAGTCTTGAGATTGATTGATTTATAATAGATCATGCAAGATCAAGTGGTTGGGTAAAGTTTTCGTTGCGTATTTGATGTCTACACTTTGTTCATGCTGGGAAATTTTCATTGATGACTTTTTTATTCAAATTTTTAATTTGAATATATTATGTACTATGTTTTTTTGTAAAAAAAAAAGCGATAACTGGGTATCTTGGTAGAGAATTTTAATTTTTCATTTTCCATTTATTTTTGAAAAAGAAAAAGATTATGATATCGTGCCACTTTTAATAAAGCGTTTAAAAAAATTAAATGTTCTGTGGAAGAAAAAATGCTTTAGGATTAATTTGGGCCAATAGATTTTAAAAAAATTGATGGTCTCTAAATGGACACATTGACATGATAAGGGTTAACAGATTTTTTTAATTAATTCTCAATGCAAGTGGACCCCTAGAGACGCCCCAAATTAATCCATCAATATGCAAATCATGTAGGATTAATAGAATCATTATTTTTTACTACTGGTTCTGTAAACCTCACACAGATTTAACTATCGTATTATAAATGTTCAATCAAATCTCGATGTCCACCTTTCATTCAATACCCCTCTGGATAGGTTTTAATCTAAAACATCGACCTTTTTTCTCTCGATTTTTTACCACAGAGCGACCCCCTTAGATTTCACGATCACAAAATTTCACAACTGAACTCAAATATAATTATTTTCTCAACGACTCTATAAAATTTCAAAAGCCTTGCTTTATTAAAAAAAAAAAAAATGGAAAAATCGTTTTCAATATTCACCAAAACGGCCCCTATTTGGCCCCGAATAGCCTAATACGGCCCAAAAACTATAGGTAAAATTCTAGGACCCCAATAAACATCAATTTTGAAGAATCCGGTCGGGAGTTATCGCGGAACAGACAAACGAAAGCCAAATCGTCAAGTACCCAAGTTAAAACAGAACCTTACTTCGTGAGGTCGCTTCGTTCCCTCACTGTGTTCGGTTAACGAGTGCACAAAACATCATTTCTATAGCTTGAGTTGTTCAAGAGTTAGAGCGAAAAAAACACTCTTATTTGAACTTTGACAGCTACTAGAGAGAAAAGGAAGCATTTTTCGGGATGTTTATGGGAATGAGTCCAACTTAAATTGTACCAAGCAATATATTTCAGAACTATCGTCCATTTGAAAAAAAAAAAAACATTTCTTTACACCCTGTATAATTATATTGTACAATGTACTAGGGGGGACCCAAAAAGAAACGGGAATAAGGTGGGGGAAGAACACGGAGGGGGGGATCGGGTTTTCCAGTGATTCTATTTCAAGTGGCTACTCTTCCAAGTAAGTGTACTATGAGTGTATTCGTTCATCCGTGAGAATTTTTCTAGTGAAACGACTTTTTCCGTTTCGGCGAAAACGTGAAATGGCAACGTGAACTGGCTGAGTGCGGAGAGCAACGAGCGGCTGTAAAAATTTCGGGGTCATAGCCGTAGCACTATGATTCATCGATAGTTATAACCTTGAGAAAAAAATCTGGGTCTTCATCCAACTGATTTTGCAGCTCCAGACAGGCCTAAAGTCGACGCTTCTTATTTTGATCGTTGGAGAGAAGGCGAGGAACAAATTTGGCTGCAATGCTTTTCATGATCAAATCTTCAGTTAAAATCCTCTGAATTGAACTCCATGACAATCCAGACATCCAGACATCGATGGTTCGGCAAGGTCTTCACGGACAAGAGTGTTGATTTGTTCAATGTTTTCGTCCGTTCTTGAAGCCATTTCACGTTTTTGCCGAAACGACAAAAGTCGTTTCACTAGAAAAAATCTCACGGACGAACGAATGCACTCACAGTAAATGAACTTTGCACACTTACTTGAGAGAGTGGCCACTTGAAATAGAATCAATGGAGAACCCGATCCCCCTTTCCGTGTTCCCCCCACCACCTAATTCCCGTTACTTTTGGGTCCCCCCTCGTACAATGTACATCCCATAGAACATCTCACTTTTCTGTTGGATTTTCATATACGTACATCCATGGGACTCCCTGTCTCGAGCCGAAAGTCTAAATAAAGCACTACTATATTTTACTACATCCAGTACAACGTCTCACTTTTCAATTCACGTTTCAGAGTTCCGCAATGTACGTGAATGCCCATGCCTGACCCGTTAGAGTACCGTTCCATCATGACGTCCAGTGACTACCACCCTCCCCGCCCACCTCATGAGGACACCGCCTGCTGTGGTTACCCCACGAGGTGAGTAGATACCATCCACCTCATGAGGACACCGCCTGCTGTGGTTACCCCACGAGGTGAGTAGATAACATCCATCTCATGAGGACACTGCCTGCTGTAGTTACCCCACGAGGTGAGTAGATAACATCCACCTCATGAGGACACCGCCTGCTGTGGTTACCCCACGAGGTGAGTAGATAACATCCATCTCATGAGGACACTGCCTGCTGTAGTTACCCCACGAGGTGAGTAGATAACATCCACCTCATGAGGACACCCCTGCTGTGGTTACCCCACGAGGTGAGTAGATACCATCCACCTCATGAGGACACAGCCTGCTGTGGTTACCCCACGAGGTGAGTAGATACCATCCATCTCATGAGGACACCGCCTGCTGTGGTTACTCCACGAGGTGAGTAGATAACATCCATCTCATGAAGACACCGCCTGCTGTGGTTACTCCACGAGTTGAGTAGATAGCATCCACCTCATGAGGACAGTGCCTGCTGTGGTTACCCCACGAGAAGTAATGTTATTTCAACAGGGCCACAAATGTATGATAAGTGATCAATTTTTTTTTTTTTTTTTTTTTTTTTTAATTTTAATGGATTGCTTACCTCAGAAACGTCTGAGTTTCTCAAATTACCAAGAATAGAATATTTTTTTTATTACCTTTCATTTCAATACAATTTTTGACAAATATACTTGTTATTACAAGTATTTTTGTGCAAGGTACAAACTTTTGTACAGGGTATAAAGATCCAAAATACAACACATTAGTTGAATCCGTTAATTTGTGGAAAAAAAGTAACTGTGAATGGGACTGACATTATTCACTAATCCCTGTAGAACCCGAATCTTTTCACGCGCCAAATATTTTCCCTCTGTCTAGTCTCGTTTCCGCATTTCCTCGGTTTCAGTCCCAAATGTACGGACACCCTCTCCTCTCTCCTCTCCACGCTGGGCATCCTCTGTCTCGTCCTCGTCTACACTGTGCTCGGCGCGCTCACCTTCATGTCCCTCGAGGCGCCGCCTCCCGAAGCCCCGCCTCTCGTCGTTAGCCCCGCCCTCCCCTCCCTGAACCAGACTGTGGCCCCGCCCCCTCCTGCGCGCGACGAGAAACTCCGCACCGCGACCGTGGAGAAGCTGTGGAAGATCACCGAGGACCTGAACATTCTCTACAAGGAGAACTGGACGAAGCTGGCGGAGAAGGAGATGGTCAAGTTCGAGAGGGATGTGATCCGCCGGTACAACTTGTACGCCGGTGGTGGTGACGGCGGGCACGAGTGGAACTTCTCCAACTCGTTCCTCTACTCGCTCACCCTCATCACAACCATCGGTGGGTGGAAACAATAATAATATCGCCTTTTATACTGTCCGATTAGGACTATTAACACGTATGAGACGGCGCACAGTGGGGCAAGATTGAAATTTAGCCGGCCAAAAGTGAAAAAACTAAATTGAAGAATTTTGGGTCAAAATATTTTTTTATTTATGTAAAACAATATTCTGCATCAGTTGAAACCAAAAATAGTCCTTTGAAACACTTGGATTGGGCTATGTAAATTTTCAAAGTCAGCAGTTCTGGTTTGATGACGGGCAAATATATTTATCGACGGTTTCTTTTCAAAATTGTTTGAGTCATAGTGCGTTAGCTGATTGTTTGGGAGTTAAAATTACCATGAATTCTTCAACTTCAGGTAATACTTATGTCAGATATATATTTTAAAAAAAGTCATATATAAGTGATCCTTGACTTTCAACTCCCTAAAGATGGGTCTTCAAAAAAAATTATAATTTCGAGTGTTTTTCAGAAAGAAAGGCATTTTTGTTTATGTTGGGGGTAAAGGGGGGCGATACCTTTTTGTGATTGAGAAAGCTGAAGTGTTGTTCTAATAGATTTTTGACTATTTAGCTGCTAGATTTTGCTCCATTTTGAAATAACAGCTCTTGAAAAGGAGTCCTCCTGGTAGGATTGAACAACTCAAATCCATGATTTTGACTCTAACATTTTTGCCGCTAATTATTTTGAGATATAAATAATAAAATGTACTACAGTAGTATGAAAGTTTCTTTGGAATTATTTTTTTCATGTTAGATTTATCCAAGAACCCATCAAAAAAGGCGAATTTCTCTGTATATCATATATATCAAAAATTATATGGGAATAAATTAGTATGGAAGTAACGAAAAGAGAGAAGGGATAATAAGAAGAGAACACCCTATGAAAAGGGAACAAACACCTGTAATTGAAGTAATGTTCTCGCAAACGGTTCCGAATGTAGAGGTGTTTTAAAACGAAAAGAAGGTTTTAGTGGGTAGGTGTGCACTGTTTCCAGCACAAATTCATCATGCTCCCACATGATGTTCGTCTTTTGAAGATTTCTCCCTCTCAAAAAAAAAGTATATCATAATTATATATTATTCTTTTCTTTCGAGATCCTACATCTAAAAGTAAGCACAGGAGCAGTGACTGCACATAAACATACCAGAGTCCTACCTCATTTTAATTTTCTTGTTATAGGATCCCTTACTTCCTCAATCAGCCGTTTAGAGCTCTTTAAAATTATGAAGAAATCCTCAAAAAATCACTTTCAACATTTGGAAATACAGCTTTCTAAACAGGACAGCACAGGAAGCAAGAAATAAAGATTTTAAGAACTGCCGTGAAAACTATGCTAGAAAATCAAGCAGAGTTGGAACAAATGAAGATGTTTTCAATTTTTTCCTCGCCAGCAGTGACCCTCTTATATCTCTTTGTTGGAGGAAGATGATCATGATGATGAAGATTCAGAATTTTAAATTATTATCAAACTTATTGTTGCAAGATGTATGAACTACAATTTTTTGTACGTACCTACCTCTTCACCGAATACATTGTAGACGAAGGAACTTTTTTTCTCCTTCAAACGATTGTGCGTTTAAGTACATTTTTTTATGTAGGTATCTATACATTTTTTCTCCGTCATTTATAATTTTTACAAATTTATAATTTTTGAATTTGTAAAAAAAAATAATAACATCAACGAATTATTTAAAAAAAATCACTTGAAAAAAATTATTGGTAGGTGCTTGGAAAAAAAAACTAATAGAAAAATGTCTTAGAAGATATTAGTAATAATAGCACAACCAAACTCGTTTGAAAATAAATTAAAATAATAATAATACCTAGAAAGAGATCAGTAGGTACTTAAATTAAAATTTCAGCTGGGTATCGAACCTGGGAAAACCGTTATGTAATTTTACTTTGTTAATCATACATTTGAAATAAAAATTGGGACATAATAAATGGATCACATGAATCAGGCATGTTTCTTCAACGAGTGTCCAGCTAAATCTGCGATTTGCCCCACTGTGCGGCGTGCCCACCGGTGGGTGACGTTTTTTTTTCAATTTCCCTTGTAATGTGACCACCGGTGGGCACAGATAATGCTGTTATTATTAATATATTTTTGTACTCGCCCGTCCCATTTTTTTTTTTTTTTTTTTTTTTGTCATATTTGGAACACATACCCTAATTTGAAGCCGTCCCAGCGTACAAACTATAGAAAATAGGACCCGTCTCATACGTGTTAAGTCCCATTATTCCAGTGGTAAGCCCATATTATGTGGTGAAAATCCCAAATGAGAGGATAACTTGTTATGTTCCGGCTAGGTTTCCAATTCGCGACTTCTGGAAGCTCAGGATTCACAGAGTGTCGCCTTTACCACTGAACTATTGGGAAGGGAAATTGATTTTTTTTTCTCCCATAAGGTCGGCCACACACGTACATGCATGCATGCATGCACGCTATGCCTGTCATGCACGCATGAAAACTGTGCCTGTCATGCATGCATGAAAAACTGTGCCTGTCATACATGCATGAGCGTGTGTGGCAAGAAAATATTACGAGAATAATTTCGTTCATACAACCTGTTCCCTGTTCATGCTAGATAAATAACTGAAGTTTAGGGTTGAGTTTTTAAAAAACTTAATTTATTTTTTAATCACTTAAAATTAATTCTTTCCTTAACTCAAAAAATACTTATTAATATGAAAGTACCTTTATAAATTAAGGTATCTTATATTTGCAGATCTGTTCGCGATCGCAAATATAAGAATTATTAGAATAAAAATCAAGTTCAATGAAATATTATTTAACACTTATTTATTACAATATATATACAATATATTACATATATTACATTACTTAGACGACCGGCATGGTTTTTCGGGAATTCTCTTGTGGGACCGGCTATCCGACGATAATACGGCTATACGGTCCTGTGTACCACGGTGGTACACCCGGTCGTCTACGTGTTAAGAGTCTAGTGCCTTAACCACATTGACTTGGTTCCAAGTCTTCGGATAATGGGCGATAATACGGCTATCCGACCCCGTGTACCACCGGTGGTACACCCGGTCGTCTACGTGTTAAGAGTCTAGTGCCTTAACCACATTGACTTGGTTCCAAGTCTTCGGATAATGGGCGATAATACGGCTATCCGACCCCGTGTACCACCGGTGGTACACCCGGTCGTCGACGTGTTAAGAGTCTAGTGCCTTAACCCCATTGACTTGGTTCCAAGTCTTCTCCTAGTAAAACGTCCTTTGACTTGTGCTGATTGTTTCATTCCAGGCTACGGCAGTGTGTCCGCCAAGACCCTCTGGGGCGCGTCACCACCATCCTCTACACCCTGGTCGGCATCCCTCTCATGCTCATCTACCTCTCCATCATAGGCGAAGCTCTCGCCAACAACTTCCGCGCTTTCTACGGCCGTCTGACCAAACAGAACAGTCGCAAGACGAAAGCGAAGACGCAGAACTCCCTCCCCAACATATATTCTCAGTTCAATCACATCAATTCACTCGACAGCAAGTATGACCCTGCTAAGCAGACCAACAGGAACTACTGCAGCCACGCGTATGAGTTTGAGTCCAAGGTGCGCATTCCTATCCTTGTCAGTTTCTTCATCATCATCAGCTTCATCCTGCTGGGGTCCCTCATCTTCAACAAGTTGGAGAACTGGACATTCCTCGACGGTACCTTCTTCTGCTTCACAAGTTTAGGAACCATTGGCTTCGGAGAGCTCATCCCTGGCGAGAATCTGGACAGAAGTCTGCGCGGCAACAAGAACATCTCGGTCCTCGTCAGCTCCAGCTACATCCTTGTGGGCATGGCCGTGGTCAGCATGTGCTTCAACCTCATCCAGGAGGAGCTGGTGTTCCTCATCAAGAAGTTCACGCTCAAGATACACAAGTCGGGCGGCGGCACGTGCGACAAGAACTGCGACATCTCCTGACACAACCTCATCATCGAGCAACGCACGCCGCCCACCGGCTGTGAGAACGACTTCAAGTACACCAAGCAGAAGTTCTCTTCCTCCAACTCCTCCTCAAACTTCTCCGCTTCGATTCAGGACTTGAAAGCCATGCCGTTCCACACCAACAGTCTCCCGCGCAAGATGGGGCAGTACCACGCGGGCTTCAACTACGGCCGATTTTACGACATCAATACTTCGGGCGGGCATTTCCAAGGTCTATCCCAATGCGGAACTCCATCGCCGGAACGACGAGCAACTATTATCCGCAGAGTTTTTTGCTTTCCCCAACTCGACTTGTTTATATTTTTTATTTAAGGAAGGCGCTAAAAGTAGACACCCGCTAAAAAAGTAGTTTTTAAAAAAAAAAGGGAAATCATTTTTGTTTTTATTGTTTGGGGTCAAAGAAATAATTATTGATTTAAGATTGTGTACAATGTGCCAAATTTTCTAGGTCAAAGAAGTTTTCGATGTCCCCCCGGTTAGTCAGTGGTAAAGGCGGCACTCAGTAAATCCAGGGTTTCGCGAGTTCGAAACCCAGCCGGGAAATAAATTTTAAGAATTTCATTTATTTTGTAATTTCCAAAAAAAAAAAAAAAATTTAAAAACCAGGTTGCTGCAACAGCGCTGAGACGGGAAATGAAATGTGATTAAAATGTATTCAGTAACGGTAGAAACATAATTTTTCTATCTCAATATCCTTCAATCTTGTTTTCCCACGTGAAATATGGAGGGGTCCATTTTAAATGGGGAGGGGGTCGACTTTCGGCGTACTTCGTCAAATTTATGTATGTATTGTAAAATATATCATGAAAAAGCATTTCAAATTTTGACTTTGCCCTTTGCCTAAGGTCAGTGTCAAAGCATAAAATTTTGCAAAATATTAAAATTTTCCTTTTGTAAATTTATCTTGTAAATTATATATATGAATTTTTTTCCCCCTTTTTCATAATATTTAGTACGTTTAGTATTTCTGTGTATTATAAAATACTAAAATGTAGCAGTTATACATATTTCTGTAAATAAATTACTTAACCCTTAGGTACAAATAAAAAAACTCATTCGATTTTTGCTATCTGTATAATAGCTTCTAGTAAAAATATTGAATTTATATTCATGCACTGATAGTCAAGTGGTTAACGCGCTAGGTGTGGCAAACCAGGTAGTGTTCCTTCGAATCCCACCCAGCGCATAAATTTTTCCTCGTTCTTTTGAGTTTGTGACCACATAGTAATAAGACTCATTCATTTAAGGTTGTGACCAACATAATAGTAAGACTCTGAAGGGTAGGTGGTAGAAATTGCTTTGAGCATTAACCTCGCCTAGTGGTTACCACCCACTAAAGAGTGCTAATATTATTGATGAAACCACCAGCATGATTTGTATTATTTGTGGTAAAGCAGTTGGCAATGGTCTTTACATCCAGAGCATATCAGAATGCCCTTCAAAACAGAAATCCTTATCTCAAAACCGATTATGAACCGGGTCGATCAATTCCAAAATATATATTTAAAATTAATAATTATTAAAAAGAATTAATTAATGGTCAAAGGTTTTCCAAACCTAGCGCCCAATCTCAATTATGTAGTCACATACTTAAATAAATTATAAAAATCTGGTGTAAACATCACACGACTTTCCTTATCCCCCAAAAAGAAGTCGAATTCCGCCACTGGTGACTCAACGGTAACGGATAGTTAAAAATCAGTGCCAAATTCGTAATCAGCACTTAAAATCATTGGATTTGATATGTCGCAACCCCCATCTGGGGTAAATAATAAAAAAGTTAGTCCAAGCGGGTCCCCCAAAATACCGGTAAATTGAGGCCGGGTTCCAAAAAGTTCAAGATATCAAAAAAATGATGAGAATAGACCCCTATTATTTTTTTTAATCCGAGAAAAATGTTTGTTCTTAACTTTTTTTGTATCTTTAACCAATGTAAAGAAGCGGCGCTTGCGGCTAATATTTGCGGCCCTGCGGCCCGCAGAATGCGGCCGATTTCAACCAAAAGTTTCATGGTTCGTCTGGTGTATAAAATGAAAATTACCATACCAAATTTCAAGTCTTAGCTCTTATAGTTCTCGAGGTATCCTGTTTACACACACACACACACACACAGACAGACAGACAGACGCACGGACCAATGGCTGAAAACAACTTTTTTGGTATCCTGAGGCTATGATTCGTCCAGAAATGTGAAAAACTGGGTAGGTCAAATTTTCGACGAATACAATACTTTCCTTATTATAGATAAGGAAAGTAAAAAAATTCCAAGCATTGGGTGGGATGTGATCCACAGATACATGCGCTGGATTTTTTAAATTACAACTATTACAAACCGACCTGAGTTAACCTGGAGGTCGGTGGTTCAAGTCCCGGTTTCATCGTAGATTTAGTACAGCGAGTTTGAGTATTTGTGATACCACGAAAGTGATTAACACAAATATGACTACTAACTAACTAACTATTACAAGTTACAAGTCTGGGCCGTAACCACATGCAGAAATTTCATGAAAATATACGTGTAACAAAACACGGCCATTTCGCGAAACAACTACAACTTAACGAATCAAAGTGGCCTCTAATTAAAATAAGAATTAATTTTTAAAAAAAAATCGGAGCAAAATATTTTTTTTTTTTTTTACAGTAACGAACTCAATACTAATATTCCAATTTTGATATTAGAAATTTATCGGAAGTAATTTTATTTCAAATAACTAATAATAATATTTCCATATTCATACTGCCAAATTAGGACAAATAATCCATTGTTCCTGGAGTAAGTGTCTAAGACGTATTATTATCTGGTCAAAATCCTGAATAGTCAAAACTTGTCATGTCCCGGCTGTGTTTCGAACCGCGACCTCTGGATTATTATCAGTCAGACGCCTTGACCACTGAGCTACCGGGACAGACTATGGACCCTAGAAGCTGCGCTAAGCAAGAAATCCAGTGATCGTGGGTTCGAGGCTAGGATTGGACAAAACAAAGTGCACGGTGTTCAAGGTAAGACCAACTACAATTACCACATCATACTCAGAAACAAAAAATTTCAGGACGGACTGTTTGTTTTAGACAAAAAATATTAACGTCCTTTTTTGTAGCAAATCTATTTTTTTGAAATCGTGACATAAAACATGAGAAAACTAACGCACAAAAAAAGTTGTGTTTTAATCCAAAGTGGATTTACCTGTATTTTTGGGATACTTTAAAGAGCCGGTGATTCCACATATCTAGGTTCGACGTAGTGTGAATATAAATGGCCCACTCTGTATAAATAAAATGTTGAAAATAAAAGAAACAACTTGTTTGATATATAAAAACAAAATTTAAACTAGGTTATTGTTTATTATTTTGTTTTGAGCCACTATACATCTTACATTAATTATTATTTATTTATACGTACAAAATTAAATTATAGATATATTTAAATAAATAAATAAAAAGTATTTCGATATAAATACAGCTAGAAAATATATTTCTTCGTAATTCTCGAAGCTCTCGTAAGTGGAAAGTGTTGCGACTTCAATGTGATCCACGGGATCCACCACTAGGTTAAGATGGTCTAGTTTTATAACAGCGGGGTCTTTCAGAACGGCGGTTTTAATCTCCAAGCGCTGAAAACTCACTAACTAGCGACCCAAATCAAACTCACCCAGTCAGGATGGGGCCGATTAATTAGCCAGCATCGCGAGGAGTCAGATTCGAGTGGTCACCAACCAAGTTCTTATTTCGTTGAACGTTGCTTGGTGATCTGACTAGAACTGCTGTATTCCCAAGTGCCATCAAAAAATACTCTGGGAGCGATTGTGGGGTCGAGATGAGCCTGCCAGGTCCCTCATCTAGATTTAGGACGAAATTAATAGACGTTTTCGTACTACCTCTGTGGCGCTAAGTCTTGAAATTGTGTTACTGTCTTCGATGGGGAAAGTCGATGCTATGCAATGACTTAATCTATCGATTTTGTAAATTCATTTCGCCCTTTATTTTAATTTATCGTATGACTTAATAACACATATCAAAGTGAGTAATAAATTTGATCAAGGAAAGCTGATTTTTTTTGTCCTTAACGTTACGTGATCAATTTCCACCAATCACAGAGCTCCAAATTGATCACGTGACCTTACATCTACAGAGCTTGGACGTAGCAGGAGGATATTCTCAACCCGGGCCATTAATTCTCTCATTCCGAGCCCCAACCTTGAGCTTAAAGCTAGCATCCCTCGACAGTACATTGTATACCCCTCTTTCTCGTTAGACCGCTGAAGTTTAGCAACGTCCAGCGAGGTTAAGACTTTTATGGGGGACCACCAAATCGTAAGGAAACGTGTTGCTGGCTGTTCCACCCCAATTCAGGCTGGGTGAGTCTAATGTGGATAGCTTTGTAAAGCCATCGCCCCGTTTCAAGTAACTTTTAATGTCAATAATAATTTCGTTAGCGCTAGTTGGATTATCTCCCGGTAATCGAATGACTATAAGTTACCCCGATAAAGAGACGTGCAGTAGAAAAATATTTTAAGAACTGCTGTATTCAAACGTTCCAGGGCCAAATTTAAAAACAGAATTAAATTTAAGATAAGCCAGACTGTCTCTCGACTCGGCCTTCAGTGCGGTAAAAAATAGTTGAATCTCGGACAAGGGGGAGTGTCTGGCTTATCTTAATTTCAATCCTGTTTTATAATTCGGCCCTTATCGAAGCTTTTCCTACCGCCTGCTATATCTGGCCCCAAAAGACATCTATATACCATCTCTTACAGGATTTGAAATGAATTTCCCAATAGTATAATTTGACAATGATTTACTAGTTAACTCTGTAGATTTTGATTTTTTTCAAGCATCTATTTTTGCGAAATAAAACCATACATGTACGTACTTATCTTTATATTTTTCTTAATTATCACGGTTTATTTTACCAACATACAAAATGGTACTTTTGTTAAATATAATACAAAAATCATCATATGTTATAAAATGTATATCAATTTTCACCCTTCACATATTGTAAAATTCTCAGTCAAATCACAAAATCTCCTAAGATCTTTTAGTAATGTCCAAGTTAAAAAAAAAACTTTTGTGCTCTCAAAAGACGGTCTACAGTTTGCAGCACAGAAAGTACACGTACGTATAAACAAAATTTAGATTTAAAAAATTTACACAATAATAAAATAAACTAAAATAAAATAACAAAATAAAACAACAATAATAATTATTATAATGTGAATAAAATCGAAAAGTAAAGAGATAATTGATGAAAGAAAAATTGAATCAGGAAAGTCAAAGAATAATAAAAAAGTGATTCATCAACATAATATGGCCAAGGAGAGATGAATGTCAATACCCTACTTTGGAGAGTAATTTTGTCAAACTTTTACATTTTATATATTTGATGCCGTTTCTTAATTCGTCAAAATGTGAAAACCAATTTAGCGAGAAAAAAGATTTTTTTTAAATATGAATAATAAAAAATTATCAAATTTAAATGTGGAGATATAAAGAGCTCACTAATATGCAACAGATTTAGACTTTGAATTAAAAAAAAAATTCAAAGTTCAGTCTGGAAGTTTAGATAAAGATCTCAATAATATGCAAAAGATTTAGACTTTGAATTTAAAAAATATTCAAGTTCAGTCTAGCTCAATAAAATGCAAAAGATTTAGACTTTGAATTTTAAAAAAACATTCAAAGTTCAGTCTGGAAATTTAGATTAAGAGCTCAATAATATGCAACGTTGGCTGTATGGAATGGCTTTGCACACCAATGCCAAAAAAAAAAAAAAAAATGCAAGAGCCTTAAGAAGGACCAAATTATGAAACAGGATTAGATTTAATTCATGTGGACTCTATCAGCTGACAATAGTGCGCTGTGATTGGTTGAGGGCGTGTTAACAGATTATTCTTAACTCTTTCCACAGACTGGACATCTCTCCTTAGTTTCCGAGTTACGTCCAACACTGCCAAATCTTGTCGGACAATCTCACCAAGTTATCTTGAATAAGTCAATATGAAGCATATACGTACAGTCCAGAGCGAAAAATAATTTACAAGCTGACACACTTGTTGAGTAGAGGCAGGAGGAGATTGAGAGCTTTTTTTCCTAAACAAATTAAAGGATCAGACCATGTGTATTTAAAATTAATTTACCTTTTACTTTAATTTTCTCAATATTTCTGTTATGTCTTTTCACAACCATATTTGTAGGTTTGTCCATATCTCTAGCCGTTCAGGTAGTACCAAAGATTTTTGTAATTTATGTTATGTTATGTTTGGCTGGGGGACTATAAACAGGGAGTAGATCAGCTGTCTGGCTGGGGGACTATGAATAGGAAGTAGATCAGCAGTCTGGCTAGGGAACTATAAACAGGGAGTAGACCAGCAGTCTGGCTGGGGGACTATAAACAGGGAGTAGACCAGCATTGGCTTGGTTCTAGGGGACCCTTGTCAATTATTAGCCTCCTTATAAAGACAGTGGTAGAAGTGCTGAATCATTCTTCCACTGTCTGGCTACCATCGTTCACGATTCAGAGGTAGGGAGGGTGTTAGATAAATCGTCTAGAGCTGTCAGAAACAGGATCATTTCCATTTCGAAGTAAAGTCTTTTTGTCACATTACCCATTGTACAGTTGTACACGTACAAGTCCTTGTCTACGAATTCGATATCCGTAAAGCCTGTAAAATAGTGCTGAACAAATAGAGGGCAACACCCCCGTCGTGCTATGACCATGCAGTTGAAAGCAACGTTTAACCAAAAAAAAGTGCTGAACTAATAATAATAACGAAAAAAATATCCTCCCGACTATTTTATACTCAACAAGTGTGCTTCTGACTTAAATAAACAAATGGGCTACAAATTTATTTCACAGTTACAAAAAGAAAAACAACAACTATGTTCTTTCAAAAAAACGTCTAGAAAATTAGGGGTTCTTTCTCCTCGAAGGTTAATGTACGTAAGAGGCGGGAAATTGATAAATAAAACAGCACCACTTAAGAATTAAGATATATTTTAAAAACACTTTTGGCTGAGCGACATGGGTGTAGTCTTTGTGCAGAAATTGGGGAGAGAAAAACATCATTATCATTTGCGTGGGACGGAACACTTCTCATTTAAAATACAATACGCTATTTCGAAAACTTGTGAAACCACAGGCAACTTATTCGCGCTTGAGAGCGTCTCTTCATTCAGAGGCATTGCATTATCTCCCGCTACAGCCATGCCTTGATTGATTTTCAATTTACTCCTTGGATTCCACATTACTGGCGAGATTTTAAAATTAATTTTAAACTGAGGCCCAACTAGTTTGTAAAAATTTAGGTCCACCCAGTTCCGACATCGGAAATATTTATAATAAATATGAGACAAGGATAGAGAAGAGTCCAAGTAAAAACGAGACCACACTGCGCGTCCAAACTAGAATTCCAAGGACAGCGATCTTGTCCCTGGTGATTCGTACTATCAATTTGTGCACGTAGAAACCCAAGTCACTCTCCCAAGTCACAAAATAATCAATGTACATGAAATCTAACACCGGAATCCCAGGGAGTGCAACATTTTGTCTCACAACGTTTCATGCTTCACTCTTTCTTTCAGAAATGAGATGGAATCCCTCTGACTGAAACATTGCACCGCAATGCTTTGCTAAAATGTTGCCACACAATACAGCCGTATTTTTCTTTCTAACCAAAGTGGATGCAACAGGAATAAAATGAACAAACTGGAAACAAGTCATTTTTCTTTTGGAAGAGGAAAAATCTTCTTCCAGTTTGGTTAACCAAACTGGAAGAAGAAAATTCTTGCTTCCATTTCTTTTATAGGTTAGGTCCATTGTTTATCTTTAAAAGTACCGAAACGCATTTTTCTTTCACGAATAGAGGGGAAACTAAAATGGAAGTATTTGGAATAAAATGGAAATATTTGGAATTACCGAACCTGGAATTTTTTTTCCAAAAGAAAAATACCCCTATTGCTCCGCAAGCAACGCTTTGCAAAAATGTTGCGACCCAGTATGTTGCACTCAATGGGATCCTGGCTTCATAGAACTATCGTACTGTTTCCGCGAGGAAAATATTACAACAAAAATTCTAAAAACAAAACACGGTGATTTAAATTGAATTAGATTGGATATAGAGTAATGTTACATGTTACGTAGAATTGGGTCTCGACGCGTGGCGTGGAAAAAGACGTGAATTCCAAACTTTCGTTGGCCAGAACCCAAGGGTTGGGTGGAAGAGAGTGCCATTGCCAATAGCTCCGCCCATTAGTTAGGAAATATAAAACCAATGTACTTTCTGGTACATGTACCAAATATTTGACACTGAAAAAGCGACCGTAATTTTTTTGAGCACTTTTTTTTCAAACCTCTTAAAAAAATTACCTTTGAAACTTTCTGTGTTCTACCTATATGTGTTTTATTTTATAATTTCTAGTTGAATATATACGTTGTAAAAAAAATAAAAAAACGATGAGCAATCGATCTGAAGGTAAATCACGCGGACACAAAGCAATCCGCTTTATTTTTAAAATAAATTTCCATCAGTTTAATTTAATTTTCTTTTTAATAAATCTAAAATCACGCCTTTTTCTACAACACCGTAGAGACATTTGAAATAACCTACCTACTTTAAATTGATAAAAAAATTAATAGTAAGGGTTATTTATTTATTTTAATTTTTTGGTAAATTATTAACTTAACTAATATCGGTAAATAATTATAATGAATTTGAATCCTAAAGGCACTATTTCTCCTACGCGTCTAATGGCTGCGGCTAGGGCATAGTTACTCCATTCGAAATAAAATTAAAGGAGTGGATTGCGGCTGGCCGCGAGACCTAGACGCGAGACCTAGACGCGAGACGTAGACGCGAGACACAGCCGCGAGACGCGTACAAGAAATAGCACCTTCACTACGAGGCATACGGCTACTTTTAAGAACAAAACTTTGTCTTCAACAGCCGTACTCATGATCAGACGTGTCTTCAAAAAAATTGAAATCGGAACAAAAAAATATTTTTTTTTCTTTCTGTTTTTTACAAAAACAAAAATAATACTTCCGTTTTTAATATTAGAAAATAATCGGAAGTAATATTCGGGTCAATTAGAATGATAAGAAATTGCTAGAGGACTATAAACAGAGAGCAGACTAGCCTGACAAGCCAGGCTAGCTTGCAGTTTCCCAAAGCTTTAATGGCTTATAAAGAAGTCCTCGCGATGGTTGATCGCACATCGAACTATGTGTGGTTCAGGACGTGCCAAATAAAGAGTGTTCATATAACACAAAGTTATGTCTGGTGGATTTGGGGGGATCAAATGAATAGTTATTATTAGTTATAAACCTTAGGAATACGTGAGAAATACTCCAAAACCAAACGTGTTCAAAAATTCGTAAACCCTTTGAATTTTACCTCGCAATTTAACTGAAAAACAAAACCTTTTGAAACTGACCGCTAAATTTGAAACTGCTAGCCTGGGGTTTTCATGACTTTCGTTTCTATAAAATAAGGAAAGTAAAAAAAGGTTATTTAAAAAATTTAATGGAGGACAACTATGTCATTTGATTTCTATCTGAGCTACTAGACTGTTATGGAGGTTACTCTACAAGTAATCTCAGTCAAGGATATACTGGAGGTTACTGCAGGTATTAACCCATGGATTGATAAGCGGTTTCTCTTCTAAGTTTCTGGTTGGAAATTATTCTTTAAGGATATAACACAGAGAAAGTTCCTGGCTAAAGCATGTTATCAGTTATTCACTGGAGGTTAATCACGGGAGGTTACTCAGGAGGTTACATTAGCCCGTGGATTGATTAGAGGTTTCTCTTCAAAGATTCTGGTTGGAAAAAAATCTTTACGGTATAAACACAGAGAAAGTTACAGGCTAAAGCATGTTGTCAGTTATTCACTGGAGGTTACTCTCAAGAAAGTTACTTGGGGTAATAATCTCATGATAACCTGGAGGTTACCCTTCTTGGTGAGGTTACCCTTAAGGTTCCTCTCAAAGTTGCTGCAGGTATTCTCAACTTCATGATGACTTGGATACTACTCTTGAGGTTACTCTTCATGGAGGCTACCCTTGAGATTTTACACGGAGGCTACCCTTGAGAGGTTACACGGAGGCTACCATTGAGGTTACCAGGGAGGGTACCCTTTGAAGGTTGCATGGAGGCTACCATTGAGGTTACCAGGGAGGCTACCCTTGAGAGGTTACACGGAGGCTGCCCTTGAGGTTACTAGGGAAGGTACCTATAGGAGGTTACAAAGAGGCTACCATTGAGGTTAGCAGGGAGGGTACCCTTGAGAGGTTACACGGAGGCTACCCTTGAGGTTACTGGGGTGGGTGCCCTTGAGAGGTTAGTGGCTGGAGGCGGACCGCCTCCCCCCCAGCTAGAGGACTGCCCTCCGGGAAGGAATTACAAGAGTTGCTATGGTTCAGACTGAGCATACTGCCGGACAAGCTCTCGTCCATCTCTGGGTAGGTTTCCTTGGAGGCCTCCGCGATAGCCAGGGCGCTGGAACCAGAGGAGGCGGGGTTATAATAATAATAGGGGCTGTCGCCCGCTTTGCGGGCCGAGGCATGGCCGTGAAAGCAAAAAATCCTTTTTCGCCAATGGCAGGTGTTGTAGTGGGAATTTCGAAAAATCCCGTCTTATTGCACATCTAGACTATAAGACAGAGCTACCTACCAAATTTCAACTTCCTAAGACTTACCAGTTCGGAGAAACAGTGATGAATCAGTGAGTGAGTGAGTCAGTCAGTCAGTCAGTGAGTGAAACTCTCTTTTATAAGTATAGATAATAATATCGCCTTATTTGTATTGCCCGATTAGGACTTTTAATAATAATAATAATTTTCTACAGACACAAACAAATTACCAACAATTAACGCAAACGAAATGAAATACATAATTATGTCAGAGAAAAAAAAATAATTGTTCATAGGAATACAAAATGTTCATAGGAAAACAAAATCATAGGAATACAAAATTTAAGTCCAATTGTACAAAATTTTAAGTCCCATTGTTCCAGCAGTAAGACCAAGACATATTATAATGTGGTAAAAAATATCCCAAATGGGAGGATAACTTGTCCTGTCCCGGCTGGGTTTTGAACCCATGACCTCTGGAATCTCTGGATTCACAGAGTGCCGCCTTTAACCACTGAGCTGCCGGCATTGGGCCAGTGTCTGTTTCATATCAACCAGAAAAATTCGACTCACCTGAAGCCGAGACGGGCCGACTCCTGATCGAATGACTCCAGCTCCCGCTCCTGTCGCTCGTGAAGGAGCCGGATCCTCTCTTGTCGCTCGCGCAGGAACTGCTGCGTCTCCGAGTCCATCTTCTGCTCCAGCAGCGCGCGCCGCACTGACACGCGGTCCTCCAGCTCTGCGGGTCCAGGGTTCACAAACAAATTAGGTCAGCTGTTTTTTTTTTTCATTTTAAGTTTACTATAAGATTATATTTTGTGTATATAAAAGCCAAGTGTTTTCTATCTTCAAATTATTTCGATGTTTATTTGTTTTACCAAGTTGTTGTTGTTGTTGTAGCCAGCTTGGCTACAGCTGGAGGGGGGAATGATGGTCTCCAGTCAACTTTATTTCAAAATTGGCTCGTCCTGAATCAGATATTTCTATGTGCAATCAACCATCGTGAGGACTTGGACTTTTTCTTAAAAGCCATTAAACCCTTAGGAAATTACAAGCTAGCCTGGCTTGTAAGGGTTGGCTGGTCTGTTCTCTGTTTATAGTCCGCTAGCGAGACACTGGTCTTCTCCCTGTTTAACGTCCCCCAGCCAGACGAATCTTAGCAAGAGTTATTTATAATTATAAGTTTTTCCTGCGAACTTGCATATTTCATATTTATTTCCATAGTAATTGTTTTCTTTTTTTCATATCATTTTATATTTTACAATACACAGAGATATTAAGTGAAGAGGACAAGACCTGCCCTACTGATTCGAAACAAGAGGTACCTAAACAGAAAATGGCGGAGAGGTTATGTCCACAGTCAACTCATCCCTCAGGAAGGAACGTCTTATGTTTTGATGATGAAAGAGTATATAAAAAAGACATTGACGGCAGGTTTCTCACACTGTGAACTCTTCAGTACTGTCATGTTTTAAGCGCATATAAAACTAGACATATGCGCTGATATCGGCTAGATTTTATCCTATAAAATATATAAGACCTGTTTAGACTGCTGGAGTAAAGGGACTTTTCAGTCTTATAAACAAGGTATATTCTATTCTATTCTAAACACAACACACATACATTACAATACACTTTTCTTTCTATACTTATTTTACTTTTTCTCAATCTCGGAAGCCACCGGAAAATTTTCACACCATTTTCTTGTCATCTTTGGGGTTCGAACCCGGGACCTACCTCAGGTAAGCGAGTATATTACCACGGGGCTGCTCGTTCAACTCAACCTTACCCTTCCGCCGACCAGTAGTTAAGAGCATTGGTTGCTGACGCTGAGGTTGCGGGTTCGAATCCCGGCCGGAGCGGAATATTCTAACCGAGTTTTCCGTTTCCGGAATGGCATGAAGCGGTTTTTTTTTTTGATTGAACGAAAAGCCTGAACGAGACCGAACAGTCAGCTCTGGTCAACCAAAATTTGAAGAATAGAAAAAAAAATGATTTTTGGAACTCTGGTTTGTTTACATTAAAGATATCGGTGTTTGTTTACATTTTGCATTTGAAATCATCCACTTCTTCTTCTTCTTCTTCTTACCGAACCAAACGCCATGACCGAACGAACGAGCCGGTCCACTCTGGTCAGGATTATTCGGTCCGGTCAAATAAAAAAAAGTGAATTCCGGTGACCAGGTCAGCTTCGGTTGGCTTCGTTCAAAAAAAACCGCATATGGATGTAAAGGTAAAGTGCCCTGAAGTAATGCGAAAACGGTTCCGGGGCACAATAACCTTTAACACATACACGACCGGCACCATTTTCAGTGTATGTACGCATGGGACCGCTATATCTGAGCATATCTGACCTCCTGGGACGAAAAACCCGCTTGGAGGGTAAAATTATACAGGGGTATAGAGTATATTTCTATACTAAAACATAGGAATAGGTGTCCCACCGGTGAGACAAGCAGGTTTGAAATCAAGAAGGTCACTTGTCTCACCGGTGGGATAACCGGTCCATTGCGTACATACTCACTTGTCCCACCGGTGGGACAACCGGTCCATTGCGTACATACTCACTTGTCCCTCAGTATACACGCAGTTGTCCCACCGGTGGGACAACCGGTCGTGTATGTGTTAAAAAAATAAATAATAATAATAATGAATTTTATTATTTATCTACAATGTTTAAATATTTATAAATTTCCCTCTAATTACTATGTGTACTTTTAGGGAATTGGTCTACTTTTTTTTTCTTTATCTTTAACGAATTCTTTTATTCAATTTAACTTCTAATAAATAAAAAAAATTGCTTACCCTTCCGTTCTCTATTGCGCTGAGCCTCAGCCTGCATCTTGTTCTTGGACTGGTAAGCCATCAGGATCTCCAGCTCGTAGCGGAGTCTCTCCTTCAGGTGATGGCACGCCACCTCCTGGCTCTCGTCCAGCCGTATCTGGGGGCGGGGCGAAGGCAAACGGCGGGCGGGTTAAATAAACCATACATGTAATGTAATAATGTATATTTATTTTAGTTTTTCTTTACAATTTTTGTGGCTCTCTTCCTAAGAAATTCTTCTAAGGAATTCTTCTACATGTGTATTATTATTTAAATAATAATATTTACAATATTTGTTTTAATAATGATAATCATGCTTTTTGATTGTGTTGCTACTTTTCATGACCTTAAATTAAAAATTCACGCCAACGCACCTATTCACACAGCAACAATCCCAAATTATTATTATTATCCTTATTAAACATATTGGATCTAGTTTTATTTACAAATGACATAGAACATAGAATATATACATAAATGGATATTGAAATCTATATATATATTCTAGATTTCAGTATCTATGTATGTATGTATGTATATATTCTATGTCAAATTCTATCCCAATCACACACTCACCGACTGTTTCTGCAGCATCTCGGCTATGCTCTGCTCGTACTGGTCCCCCAGGAGGGCGAGCTTCCGCCGCTGGTCCTGCTTCAGCTTCTTGATGACCGTCTTCTGGTCTTCCTTGCTCGCGGTGGCTAGCATCTGCGCCTTGAGCGCCTTGTACTGCAGCGTCTGGATCTTGCACGTCTCGCGGAACTGCTTCCGAATCAGCATCTCCTTTTGCTGAAAGAGATAGGAGGGATGTTTAACAAAAAAATCGAACTCAAATCGTAGGACCGAGATATTTATTTTCATTTATAAACAGTTGGATCAAGCTTTATTTACATTTTTTTATGCACAATGAACATGGTAATAAGTAATGAGTTATAAAATAAATATAAACAAAGCCTGATCAAGGGTGGTGATAATGCCTTCGACATTCTCTTCTTTATGTTATGAATGTGAAAAAAAGATGACCAACGAATGGAGTTTAAAACCCCGAACTAACTCTCTCAAATCAGGACGTTAAAACCAAATAGAATCAACTGTATCTCTTTTTGCTGAAAGAGAGAAAAAGGCGGGATGTTTAATCAGCATTTCTTTTTGCTGAAAGAGAGGTAGGAGGGATGTTTAATCAGCATCTCTTTTTGCTGAAAGAGAGGTAGGCGGGATGTTTAATCAGCATCTCTTTTTGCTGAAAGATAGATTGGAGGGATGTTTAATCAGCATCTCTTTTTGCTGAAAGAGAGATAGGAGGCATGTTTAATCAGCATCTCTTTTTGCTGAAAGAGAGTTTTATCAGTTTTATCCATTCTACTCTCTAGCTTACCTTCAATCTCTTGGGCTGTTGCTTCAGTTAGCTTACCTTCAAGCTCTTGGGCTGCTTCAGTTAGCTTACCTTCAAGCTCTTGGGCTGTTGCTTCCATTAGCTTACATTCAAGCTCTTGGGCTGTTGCTTCAGTAGTTAACTTACCTTCAAGCTCTTGGGCTGTTGCTTCAGTATTTCGCTTACCTTCAAGGTCTTGGGCTGCTGCTTCAGTTGTTAGCTTACCTTCAAGCTCTTGGGCTGTTGCTTCAGTAGTTAGGCTTACCTTCAAGCTCTTGGGCTGTTGCTTTATTTATTTACACTTTATTTATTTTTACAAAACAATCATCAACAAAGAATTAATAACAATAATTTAAAAAAAAACTTAGAAGTATGTACAAAGAAAAAAATAATAATAAAGTTCAATATTAATTTTTAATTACAATTGTTTTGTAATCCGGGGCGAAGTTAATGCCTTAGGCATTCTCTGCCACTTAACCCGGGTTTCTTCCATTCTAGTCTCTAGCTTACCTTCAAGCTCTTGGGCTGTTGCTTCAGCTCGAGCGCGTGCTTCTTCCTCAGTTCCCGCTCCGAGCGGTTCATGTAGTCCTCCTGGTTCCCGAGCTCCGTCTGGTGCTGCCGCGTCACCTGCTCCTCCCGCAGCGAGTGCACAGACTTCTGCTGCCGGTACTCGAGCTCCCGCGTCTTGTCGTGATGCCGCAGCAGCATGGCGTGGGCCGCCTCCAGCTGCTGTTGCCGCTTGTTCAGCTCCTCGGGGGGGACACGAAGCCGCACGGGGGGATATTAGGGTTGGGTGGAAGAGATTTGTAATTTGTAATTGTAATTTATAATAATAGGCAATGTATTTGACATCAAAAATATATACAAAGTGAACAAAAGTACATACAATAATAAATAATGCATTAAAAAAATAAATGAATGTTAAGTAGGTAGGTTAGGTAACAAATATAAAAGGTAATTGAATACTGAGTTAGTAAGAAAAATGATATGTTATATTCGCTTACCATCTATGTACCTACCTAATAAAAATTTCTATCATTATGTATGTACATTGTACAATTGTATGATGTATGTTGACAATTGCCATAGCTATCTACACTAAGGGAATTATTTCCTTGTTTTGTAGATAGCGTTAGGTAATAACCCCGTATTGTCGGGGTTATAACCTAAGATTGCGTAGGTAATAACCCCGACCTTTAGTGAGGACATATGTATATATTTTTTTTTTTTTTCTTATTATTTATATTATTAATATTGTCAATTTTTATATTTAATTTTTACCATTATTTAGGTATTTTCCTCATTTTTTGCCTGTGGCAATCTCTTCGACCCAACCCAACCCTTAACCTCGCCTGGTGGTTACCCCCCACTAAAGAGTATTATTTTTATGGTTTGGACTCACATCCCGCAGCAGCTCCTGTCCAGGCCCTGCGCCCCCCAGCATCTTCCTCCTCCGGAACCTGCGCACCTCCAGCTCCAGGTAGTCTCGCTGCGCGCGCAGCAGTCTCGCCTCGTCCGCCGCCTCGCCCTGCTTGTGCGCCTCCTTGTGCGAGGCGAGGGAGCTCTCGCGCGCCCGCCGCGGCGTCGCCTCGTCCTGGGAATAGTTTTATTGTTGATCATAGTGTGATATGTGATTTAACCTCTTCCTACCAATGTAATGGAAATGCACATTTTTTTTGTAATGCTATCCTCTTAAGCAAAATTTTACTTTGTAGTGCGCCAATGTAACCAAAACAGTATTCTGCGTTGATTAAAAACTTCTCCGTGTAGGATTCGTTCACATTGACTATCAAA
>CM044962.1:18481287-18554054 GCA_024516035.1 Bactericera cockerelli | reverse complement strand
CCCAAGTACTGTTCTGTAAATAATTACAATTGCAAGGAGAAAAAAATTATAGAAAAAAAAACATTGAAAAGATGCTGAAAGAAAATTTCACAGTACTTGCTGAAGAGAGGAGAAATCTTGAGATAACAGGTGTGATCCTTATTTGAGTGACACTAGATAGCGCTCAGCAATTTTATTGATCTTTTCAAAATTTGAAACCCACTACCGAGGATCACTAACAGAAAACTACCCCGTTTCATTATTTTTGGCAATAATTAGAGATAGGTGATATCAAGTATTTCACAGAACTGGTACTTCAGTAATCGATTACTTAAAAGTACCGAGTATTTATCCAATTACTTTTGTACTTGGTGTTTGAGGTTATGAGAGAGGATGTAAATGGAATAATGGATTCCAGTAATCACTCAAGAACCAAGTACAAAAGCACCGTTTTTTCATTATTCAGTACACTAACTAAATCTCACAATTTTGCATTCAGAACGTTTAAAGGAGATGAATCTCGGTTCACAAAATTTATTGGGTGTTTTAGTTTCAAGTGTTTCAATAGATTAGAAGCTCCACCTCTTATTTTATAAACTGAATTACATAATGTATTTTATTTTATAAACTGAATTACAAGGGTTGGGTGGAAGAGATTGCCACAGGCAATAACCCCGCCCTTTAGGTAGGACATTTCTCTTTTTTTTTCGTTCTTGTATATATGTTTAATCTTTTTGTTTTTCTTTATATTTTATTGTGTTCTACTGTATATATTTTTTGTTCTACCTAATAAAGCTTAAAAAAAAAAAAAAAAATGTACATTTCCCTAAACCGTCCGATTGTTTGACAAGGAAGTTTCAAATAGAACACTTGTTTCTACGAGACAAAGAGAAAAATATTAGGATACCGACAGCCTGAATATTATTCATAGATAATATCGGAACAATTAAGTACCTCTCGCTGCTGTACCCAGTTCTAGAGATGGGTATTTGGGTAATATTGTAATTGTAATACCGAGTATTTCATAGAACCGGTACCCGGTATCGTACCCGGCCCCAGTGTGTAATACCAAGTATTTATTAAAACCGTTACCCGGCTACTACGTACGACACGTCGGTACTCGGTCCCGGTGTGTAATACCGAGTATTTCATAAAACCGGTACCCAGTACGGTACGGGGATCCGGTGTGTTATACCGACTACTGAGTATTTCATAGAATCGGTACCGGGTTCCGGTACTCGATACACGAGTATAATAATCGGTTCTTGTACTATTGCAAGTGATTGTACCATTATAATACGAATCACGCACTACGCATTAAAGAAAGAAAAAAAAAAGCTTTCGAGAATACAATTATTGTTTTCCTGTAATTGATTACTCTATAAATAAGAACCAGTACATACTAATTACTCTCAAGAACCGGTACTTTTTGAGTAAAGTAATTACTCGTACCCATCTCTACAATAAGCACATTAGGTAAGGAACGACTCTCACCAGAGGGCTATTTTATTATTTATATTTTTTTTTTTTTTTTTTTTTTTTTTTTTTTTTTTTTTTTACAACATCAACACTTGTCAGCTTTTTAGGGCTAGACAAGCAATTACAGATGCGAATATATTTATTGTGTGTTTATGTACAATTATATAACATATAGGTATACAATACATACTGATAGCTTAAAATTAAGGTGAATATAATAAAACATAACATAGAAGAAATAGAAATAAACAAGGTCTAATATTCATCTGGGTACTATCTAGTTGATTCTATTATGATTGCTGAATGATGATGAATTGTACGAGTGGAATGTGCATATCTATAGTAAACAAAATCTACATATAGTAAACAATATTATCATGCTGTCAATGTCTTAATCTGATGAGTCAGATTACAGAGATATAGAGTTACTTATGTTTGATGTTCAAGTGTTGTTTATTTTTGTGTTATTTATTACTCGTATGGATAGAACAGGTCTGGTTTGTTTTCGATGTTATTATAGACATTCATTGCAGCTATTATTGGAGATTTAAATAAATTTGGATGAACAGCGAATAGTGTGGTTGGGTCAGTACGGAGTCTTGGATTAGGGACCTTAATATCAATTTTGGATGTTAGATATATGCTATTAATTTTGTTTGTTAGTAAATTTTTGAGAAATTTAATTTGATTGTCCCTAAATCTGGATTCAATAGAGTCAATGACTAGATGTTCAATCAGTAATTTGTAGCTTATGTTGGAGGGGTATTTAGGGTAAAAACCATTGACTTTTTGAAAAAGGTATCGTACGAAATTAGCTTGTACTTTTTCAAGCTTCATAATTTGGGTTTTTGTTTGTGGAGTCCATAGAGCAGAACAATATTCTAATTTCGAACGCACTATACTTTTGTATAAGAGTGTAATAGTGTCTATATCACTAATGGGGGTGCAGCATCTTATGACCATCCCTAGTCTCCGGTTGGCCGCACCTATTGTTTTATCTATGTGTGCATCCCAGTTCAAATTTGAGCTAAATGTGACACCAAGATCTGTAAATGTTTCTACGTTTTGTAGGGGAGTTTTATTGACTTCATATGGATTTTGTATGGTGTTCTTTTTAGTGGTTAATGTCATTTTGAAGCATTTGTTGGGGTGAAAGTGTAGACCAACCGATGCAAGCCACTTTTGTGAGGAGTTTAAATCTTCCTGCAATAAAATACAGTCGTTATAAGATGTTATTTTCTTGTATATTTTTAAGTCGTCTGCGTATAATTGAAACTGAGAGTTTTTTATGTGCTTTCTGATGTCATCAAATGTTAGAATAAATAAAAGGCTACTAAGTTTTGAACCTTGCCCTACTCCTGATGGTGGATAGAAGGGTTTAGAAAGGTGGTTTTCGAACAAAACTTGATTTTTTCTATGACATAGATAGCTCTTCATTAGTTGGACAAGAGGGGTAGAGAACCCTATTGATTGTATTTTGTGTATTATTGCTGCGTGTGAAATAGAGTCGAAACATTTAGATATATCGCTGTAAATTACATCAATTTGAGCTTTTTCAGATATGACACGAGCGACGTAGTCGCAGAATTCAGTAAGGTTACTGAGTGTGGATTTTTGTTTTACGAAGCCGTGTTGATTGGGAGATACGTTACTGAAGATGAAATTTGAGATTTTATTGTACAGAGCACATTCATAGATTTTTGCCAGTGTATTAAGGGTTGAAATGGGTCGGTGGTTGTTAATTTCCACATTATTTCCTTTTTTAGGGATCGGTTTTATAATGGATTCTTTTAATTTGTCTGGATATATTGCTTCTCGTAATGATTGATTAATTAAGTTAGTTAGGGGGTTTTAAAAGGGTATCTAAGCATTTTTTGAACAGAATTGGTGGTAATCCATCGGTACCAGGTGATTTTTTTACCGGTATTTCTTGAACAGCTTTTTTAATGTCGTCTTTTGTGAAGTATTCAATATGAAGGTGTGTGTTTGAATATATTTGTTCCGGTGAGAGTGATGCTGTAGACTCTGGGACTATTGTGTTATTGTTGTGTGATTTAAGAAAATGTTGTGCAAAGGTGTTGGCTATTATTTTAGGATCGACTAAGTCTTTACCTTCATGTTGTACTGATTTCTTGTTAGAGAGAGCTTTCCTGTTTTTGTAGAATTTCCAAAATTGGGAACTATCTTTTTTTATGTTTTGGGACATTTTTTGTACATAGTTTTGGTAATTTATTTTAATTTGAGATTTACATAACTTACGCAGTTGCTTATATTTGTTCTGTTGATTTGTGGATTTATTTTTTTGTTTTCTTAGTCTCTCTTTACTTTTAAATTTTATTTTTGTGTCATGCGTCCACCATATAGGATATTTATATTTATATACAGGGCATCCATAAAGTATCACCCAGGCCTGGGTTTCTCGAAAACGACTCAAAATATCAAAAAACGCAAAACCCGAATTCCTTTATTTAAAGAGGATCAATTTTTAGCCAAAAATAAAATTTGCCTATAATGCCCCAGTCGGGCTGGACATGAACCAATTTTAAAATCCTAAATAGAATGATAGGTCTTGTGACATATTGTTTTAAAGGTCTCATTGAGAGAATTTCATTACAATAAATTTCAGTGAATTATACAACTTGCCGTTCATGAGATACAGGGTCGGACGTCCTGCGTAATATCTATATACATATATTTTTTAAGAGATGGGTGGAAGAGATTACCACAGGCAATAACCCCGCCCTTTAGGTAGGACATTAGTGTTATTTCTTTTTACTTTTTTTCCTCCTCTAAACACTTCAGACTCTAGAGTCTGGAATCACAGCCCTACCCAGACTGGGTGAGGTAAATGTAGGTAGCTGGAACGATTCCCAGCGAATGGAGGGTAAAACCCTCCCTCCTGACTAGTTCAAATCAGGACGTTAAAACCAAATACAATCAACTGGTCACCATCGTTTTAAAATGACGTTGGTGTGATAATTGGTGCTTCTTTTGTGGAACTTCAACCAGTATGTAATAATGAAGAAAAAAACATACCTCTTTAATAATAAAATCTATTACCAAAAATTAATTAATAATCAACTAGTGTTTTAACCTTGTGTTGAAAAATTAGTAATGAACTCGTTAAAAAACGGACAACTCTGTTTCGTGGCTTTGTTTACAATACAATTTTAATTATATTATGTACCTGTTGTACCTACGTACAATACGTACATACATGGTAGGTGGATGGAAATTCGATCTTGGTAAAATAAAGAGGGAAATGAAAGTGCCGAGTATTATTGTATGTTCCTAAATTGCCTCTTACTATGGCTCTAAGAAATGTTGACCAATATATTTGCTTAACTTCGAGTTGCTAAACATGGTGTCATTTCAGCATAATCAGTAGATATAAACAGAAGAAGCGAGAAATGATACTAGATATACATTTAATAATTATAAATTAATAGGCAAGCATATATCCTGAAAATACCCTGAAAAGATGGAAGGATGGATAATTAGATTGTCACAAATCAATGTTGATCGAGTTAAACCATACTCACTTCATTCGAAATTAAACGGTCAAAGGAGGTTGACTCAAAGAAGCAACTACTGTTTTTTTTCTCACGAGAATACCGGACATCCAAAGTACAGA
This sequence comes from Bactericera cockerelli, assembly GCA_024516035.1. Taxonomy (NCBI): domain Eukaryota; kingdom Metazoa; phylum Arthropoda; class Insecta; order Hemiptera; family Triozidae; genus Bactericera; species Bactericera cockerelli. Next base: position 18,548,962 of record CM044962.1, on the reverse strand, counting down.
GTAAAAAAAAAATCTACCTAGCCGGGATTCGAACCCAGGTCACCTTGCAAACTTTTTGTTTTACCTACACCAGTCGACGACCACAGAAACTGTTCAATACATAATATTTTATTATATTTATCATTTGATCTACAATAATCAATATTTTTGCCTCTTACTGGCCACTATTTTATACACTTCTCATAATATAGACCTAGGTAGTTTACCTCTTGATGTAGAAATCTTTGAATGAAGTTATAAAACGTTATTATTCCATCGTACATTAACTGGCCTGTTGGTAGCTTGGATGAAGCAAAGACGATTTAATGTCATCCTTATTTTAAGTACTATGTGAGGCGAAGTTTTTTTTGTTACTCTCATAAATATAAAATCAGTTTTTTCTTTTTATGTCTCACACTGTCGCTGATTTTTCTAAAAATTTATTTACATCGTAGTATAATTTTGCGTAATTAGACGTTTGGTAAGAACCTTCAGTCATCCACGTGGGATAATTAGGCGTGGCTCCAGGGTTCATTATAGATATTCCTTTAGAGGGCTTTAAATACTTTTCTACTTGTTTCAACCATCTGAAATTAAGTGATCTCATTCCCTTTGACTAGACCTTCCTAAAAACACCAAAAATACATCTCTAAGATAACAATAGACGGCTCTGGGCTCCATAATAAGTATTCCTTTCAGAGGCTATAACTCAAGTTTGGTCCAGTGTAATACTTTGGTTATATTTTTATATTTTTTCCTATGATAAGGCCTTTCAAAAAATACCACAATCGCAGCTCCAAGATAACCAGGGGCGGCTCTGTGCAACTTTCCGGTTTTATTTTAGAAGGCTATATCTCCTATCCTATAAAAAATAAATACTTGAAACTATAAAAGGTATGCAGAAATAAAAATTCCCTATCCAAAAACGTAGCTCATGTCTTTCCACGATAAGCACACGTTGCTGTACCCTTGACAGAAAATTGGTCTGAAAAAAAAACCCGTATGAATAATTTCATGAAATTCAAGATTTTACGCGTGGCCAGAAAACGACTTTAACTGTACGTAGGAATCTCGCGCTTTCGTGAAACACAATCTATTTTTGCGTCTCATTACGAATTTTAAATAAAAATTGATAAAAGTTAGCGTGAAGTGGGCGAAAACAATAAAACAAAATACATATAAACTCTGTTTCGTGTTAATATAGGCCGGCTGGCTGGCGCTACTTGACGAGCGCTCGCCTCCCGGCGAGCTTGATTGATAGTTAATCTGATACACTACTTTTTCTCACTTCATAACATTGACATAAAATATACAAATATGTATGCCGATTATGTAAAAATCTCTATGATGCGACCCGAAATATTGAATTGAAGATAAATCTCAAAGTAGGTAGTATTGTAGAAATATATACCTAAGAATAAACATTCTTTTTTTCAATTGAGACCCTTTTTCACGGTGTTAATTTGCGAAGGATAAAAAAATTGAAAAAATGGTCAAAGCACGTGTTTGACTTTTGCTCTATGGCACGTGGGAACGAAGAAATATTTGTTGAAGGTTAAAAATGCAGAAAAGTTCTAGGAATTCTCATTCCAGATATTTACTGGGACGGCCAGGGCTGAAAAAGTTCAACTTTTAAAAAATGGACATTTTGAAAATAACATTAGCTCTTTTACAATGTTATGAGGATTTAAGGAACCATACTAAAATCGGACTTGTACTTTGAGAGAAATGCTTAGTATTTGAAAAAGACCAATTTTTGGATAGTTAAGTTTTTTTTACGCAATAATACTAATAAGCCGGTCATTGGTGACCATGCAAAATTTCAGCTCAACTCAAGTAGTTTTTGACGTGTTCGTCAGTGATCCATTCTGTTTTAATTGAGTAGGCCGTCCACACATGTGCAAAATAGTAGCAACAAAGATCAAACATGTTTGGTGGAAAATCGACAACATGTTACATGGTGCACCTGTGTGGACCTAGCATAAGAGACTGTAACATTGGCAAAAGTACCTCTATCAAAACCAAAATGACATTTTAAAATGAAAATTTACATCAGAATGTAACATTAGAACACACTTACATATGTAGATACTTTACTGGTTACTGTAGATTATACCTATATTTATACTAGTGTTTGAATTATCAATACCACCCAAACTCGAAAGAAAAAGAAAACATTATTTCTCAATTTTTAAACATTCTAACTTGTGCAAGAGGATTCTTCGACACTAGTATAGGAAAAACAAAGGTAAAAATAATGAGATAAAAATGAGAAAAAAGACATTAAAAAGAGTAAGAAATATCCAAGAGAGATGAAAACAAAATGAAGGTGTACATAAAAAAAGTGATGCTATCATTTATAACTTTTATAAGAGAGAAAGAGAGAGAGAGAGAGAACGAGAGAGAGAGAGAGAGAGCTGAGTGAAAATGAGAGTAGACAAGACATAATACAACAATAGGGAGGCAAGAAAATGAGAGAGAGAAAGAAATTGTGTAATTTGGCAGAAAGAGAGGGAGGGAGAGAGAGTGTGTAAATGTGAGTAAACAAGACACAATACAAGAATAGGGTGGAAAGAAATAGAGAAAGAGGAGAGAGAGTGAAATTGTGTAATTTAGCACAAAGAGAGAGAGAGATAGAGAGAATGTAAATGTGAGTAAACAAGACATAATACAAAAATAGGGAGGGAAGAAAGAGAGAGAGAGAGAGAATGAGAAATTGTGTAATTTAGCAAAAAGAGAGAGAGAGTGTAAATGTGAGTAAACAAGACATAATACAGGAATAGGAAGAGAAGAAAGAGAGAGAGAAAGAGAGAGAGAGAGAGAGAGAAAGAAAGAGAAATTGTGTAATTTAGCAGAAAAAAAGTGAGAGTGTAAATGTGAGTAAACAAGACATAATAAGAGAAAGGTAAGAAAAAGAGAGAGAGATAAATAAATTGTGTAATGTAGCACAGAAGAAGAGAGAGAGAGTTAATAAAAGTAAATAAGACATAATATCGGGACAGGCAGTAAACAAATAATATAGTGAGGGAAATACATAAATTGTGTAATGTAGCAGCAAGAGAGAGAGAGAGAGAAATGGAAAAAAAGAGAGCGTAAGTGAAAGTAGAAATTACATAATTTGAGAATAGATAAGGGAAAGAAAGAGAGAGAGAGAGAGAAAAATTGTGTAAATTAATGAAAGAGTGGACCCAGAACATCCAAGTTTAGAGCAGAAAAAGTCCTGCTCCGCTGGGGATCGAACGCAAGTCACCGCAATGCTTAGCGCGCCAACTGTCTCGACCACTGTAATGGTTTAATGTAGCAGAAAGAAATGACAGAGTGTGTGAAAGTGAGAGAAAAAAATATCACCCAATCTCCTAACTTAGTGTGTCTATTGCTTCCTTACTTATTTCATTATTCGTTCTCATTTGCTTTTTTGGAGTATAGTTTGTTCTCTTCTTTTCTGATATTCTTGCATCTCTTTTTTAGCCATCTCCTGTGTTTCTAAATGTATTTCTATGTCCCTGTGTTTCTTGCTTTTATCTTTACATCTGCATTTTTTCTTTCATTTTTATTCTCTTTTCTTTCACTTTCTTTCTATTTCCGAAAAAGACAATTCTCTCTTTGGTCTCTCTATTCTTCTTCGTGATTTCCTAACCTTTTATTTTCCCCTTTGTTTGAACTTTCATCGCTTTTTGTCCTTTCTCTCCTGTTACACTTGAATCTTAATCTCTCGCTGTCTCTCTCCTTCAAACCACCTCTATCCCTCATTCAGTTTTTCTCTGTGTGAGTATTACTCTTCTCTCTTTTTTTGTCTTCATAGTTATTCTTTTAGTATTCTCTGTACCCACTTTCCCTTCAAATCCTTCTCATTCTCCTATTTTTCTTTTTTCTTTTCTTTCACTCTCTCCTCAAAATCACTTTCTCACCCTTTCCTCCACTTTTTCTCTTTTTGAGAACTCTCTTTTACTTATCTTCTTATCTTGTTCCTTATTTTCTTCATTACTTTAAATCTTTCTTCTCTTGTTTCCATCATTTGTCTCCTGTTTTCTCCCATTTAAGGTTTTCTTCAGCTGTCTCCTGTTCATACATTTCTATGTCTTTGTGAGTAGCTTCTGAACCTTCTCTGTCATTTCCTGTTTTCGTTTAACGTATTCCCGAATGACTCACATGCACTCTGTTCACTTGTTCAGTACTGACGCGTAGGTGCGATACTAAATTTGTTAGTTCGGATAGTAATCAAATAAATTGTTCAAAATTCGATGTCGAGTTGTATAGAATTTTCTATTTTTCGTTAAGCTGGCATTTCCGGTCGAAACCAGGTTAGGCAAGGTCGATATGGGTAACTGGTACGATTTCCAGTAAAATATTTGCAAAATAAAAAACAAATAAAGTGTGAGAAAATGGGGAGAAAAAGAAGAGAAGAAAAGTGAGTACAGAGTGGATAGTTTGAAGTAAAATTCCGTCAATTCAGGACGTTATATCTAAATAGAAGCAATTGGTCACCATAGGTCTCATGCAATTTCATTTGTATGGATTTTCTACTAAACAAAACACAACAACCAGGTCAGATAAGAAATACAATACGTAACTTTCAATAAATTCCACAAAGAATTCCGAGTCTAATAGTTTTAAAAATAAAACTAATTGGGAAAGAGAACGCAAATTCAATTACATGGAACAGAAGCAGAAGGAATCCCTGGAAACTTTGCTGATCTATTGCTGCACAGGGTTGGAGCATGCTGCACGTGAATTACACCGCATTTCTCTGTGATGCTAGAATAGAAGCAGTGGAAGAAGAACTAAAACATGAAAAAACAAACCTTCATTTTGATGAAATTTATGAGAAATACAGAAAGAAAGTTTAATTCGTATTCGAGTGAAAGAAATAACTGTATGATTGATTTTACTATTGTTCGAAGAACTATTTCTTACAAAACACACAAAAGATCATATAATGTGATACAATTGAATGATTACTGAACCAAGAGACAAGACTAAAGCTACTGTTTCATCACTTCCATGTGACCCAAATTTAAATTTTCTCATAGGTGTCTTATTACATCAAGAGATATGTACGTTGTACGTAGGTAGGTTTACCTTGGTTTAGCTGACCCATGTTCGAATCTCGGAATTCGTCCGCTCTGTACTCACTTTTTTCTGTTCTCTTCTCTCCATTTTTTTAAACTCTATTTATTTTTTATTTTGAAAACATTTTGCCTCTTACAATATTTTCAACTCTCCCTATTATTTATAGTTTCATACTCGTAACCCCTTAAACCCATTCGTACCCCTTTAATACATTCTTTTACCTCCTCTTCACCGCCTATCTTCTAAGCTTCAACATTATTCATTCAAATTTGTCTCATCTTTTTACACCTTGGCAGTTTTCAATACACTTCTCAGAATTTCTTTAGAAAATAAAACTTATTCTTCAGAAAACTTCGAAAAATCACTGACTCCTTTGTTGAGATTTGCAAGCAGTATTCTCAGAAGTCAGGTGACTTTAGTCGAGAGGAAAAAGTTCCAGGTTGACTTTCTCTAAAAACTAGAAAGACTTGACCAAAAAATTACAAATATGTTGTTCACCATGGCAAATGGATTTTTTTAAAAACCTAGATACAATAATGTAGTAAATCATACCTTTCATTACTTCAAAGAGAAAGAATTTTTTTAAGGAAGAGTATTTTGAAGATGTAGGATGGCTTATTTTTATTAAGAGATTTTTTTTTAATTTATTTTTTTTTTTTTTCTCTCAAGGTAGGATATTTCTTATTATATTAAGATTGTAGTGTTAAGTAGGGAAAACTTGTATAAATGGGTAGTTCCCGTAAGTTTATATAAAATTAAAAAAAAAAAATTCTTTAAAAACGTGCATCGATCTAAGTGACCTCTAGACCTGTGGGAAAAACAGGGATTTGGCCATAACTCTTTAACGAAGCAAAATGACCCACTGCAAGTTTCGCTCATATGATAGTCCACGGTAGGTTGAACCTACCCTCAAAATATTTGCATCTGTATACGGGACACCCTGTAATCCCTGTATATGAGAAATAAAACAAATGATTTATTTTAATAAAAAAAAGTAAGAAAATAGAGAGGAGAAGATAAAGAGTCAGAAAATGGAAAGAAATAATTATAGAAAAACATCATAAGGAAATATAGAGAAAGACGGAGAGGGATATGGGGCAAAAGATATTTTGTATGTCAAATTTTAGATTCATATAAAAGGAACAGAGGAACATAAAGAGAAAATAGGAGGAGAGAAAATTTGTTATTGAGAGAAAGAAATGTTGAAGAGAAAGAGAGAGATAATGAGAATGAGGACGAGCAAATAAATGAGAAAGAGAGATGGAAGAAAAGATAGAGTGAAACAGACAGAGCTATTCATTTACTTCCGAGAATATCTACTGTTAAATAATTATCAGAACTGTAATTTGTAAAATAAGTTTATTCGTACTTTAAGCATGAGCAATTTTGGTTTTTGTGTAATTAATTCCGTCCATCTGAGAAATTAAAGTCATACGCAGATTCCCCTTTTGGTTAAATTTTGTGTGTTAATGAGTTCAACCATTTTTGAACAAACTTTATTTACAATATTTATATACAGGTACAGTGAAAGAGTATAGTTAATTAAAGGTAAACAAAGCCTGATCAAGGGGTGGATAATGCCTTTGGAATTCTCTTCCGAATAGTGCTTAAAAAAGCTATCAAATATAATGTGTTAATCACTCTCATGAAACAACAACTACTCTTATACAAACTGGTAAATATTTACCTGACTTGAGACTTGAACTTCCGACCTCCAAGTTAAAAAACTACCGCCTTATCAATAAAGCTATTGAGGTCGATATTAATCGTGTTTGTCATATTATAATCATAACTGTAAATTCAGTAAAATAAATATCTAACAAAATATGATTGAGCTCAAAAAATCCAAATTCGAGCAAAAAGGTGGAAAAATCAAGTCTAACTAACCGCTACAGATTTTTTTTTTTTTTTTTTTTTTTTCTACTCTACCATTAAAAAAAAGTTCAAAGAATATGACACAAAACCATCTTTACTGAACTCTACCAGTGAAGTGGACTCACGGATTAATTTTCTCATAAGCTTCAACCAGTGTTGTAACGGGTACATTTTTTTTGGTACCCGGTACGGGTACGGGTATTCAGGGGCAATTTGTACCCGGTACGGGTAAGAGGTACTTTTTAAAAACAGTACCCGGTACGGGTACCGGGTAATGAAAAAATGTACCGGGTATTTTACGGGTACTTTTCGGGTACATACCTACTTATAAAATTTCTCTTTGTTCGGTTTGGTAAGCCTCGGTAAGTTTGGTAAGCCCAATGGCTCGCATGGAGGTAGGAAGTGGTGGATATGATGTCATTTGTTTAAAAAAAGTGAAACTTTTTTTTTTGAGAAACGTTCCAAAATGAAAAACACTGCCAATTATGGACACAATACTTCCTCGTGATTGTTTCACATTGTTAACACGTGCCAATTTTGAGATTTTATACAAAATTACTTGTATCTCCAAAACTACTGAACCGATTTTCTTCAAAATTTAATATGGTAGAAAATTGTTTTCTATACATTCTAGATTCAACAAAAAATTCTGTATCGGCAAGTCGTGGTCCTTATTTTTTGACTTTTTTGTCCTAAATTTCGGATTTTCTTAAATATCAGAGTCTAATTATAATTAATTAAAAAATAGAAATAGCCTATGTATAACAATAATATGCATATACATACAAAATTTCATTAAAGTCGGGTGTACCGTTCACGAGATATAAGCGTTTAAGTAAAAAGTTAGTGGTCAGGCGCATGGTCTCTTTCACCCAGAACTGCTAGTACGAATTCGATGAATTTAAAATGGGACCATCTACAGAATGTTTCCTAGATGTGTGCAAAATTTCATCAAAATCCGTCTAGTAGTTTCCGAGATTTGCGCGTTACAAGGAATCGTTTTAACAGACCGACAGACCGACAGACGGACACAAAACCAAATTTGCTCAGGAGGTTATGAAACGTCCAGAAATATGAAAAAAATTGAAATCGGAGCAAAAAAATATTTTTTTTTACAAAAACGAACACAATACTTCCGATTTCTAATATTAGAAATTTCTCGGAAGTAAAACAAGGTTTCAATTTTTTAGAACAAACTCTTGCTACTTAAGAACAAAAAAGTACCCGTAAAGTACCCGCTTTTCGGGTACCGGGTACAGAAAAATAGTACCCGGTACGGGTATTGGGTACCAATTCACAATCTGTACCCGGTACGGGTATCGGGTACTCAAAACTGTACCCGGGTACAGTACCCGGGTACAAGTACCCGGGTACATTACAACACTGGCTTCAACCTCCTTCACCTCATGTAGACCTTGAGAGGATCGGCACAAACGACCATACAATAATTGGTTAAAGTGGCCATAAGGGAAAAAAACGGTACATCGATTGAAAATGTATCTCCCAACATTTTCAATCGATGTAGGTACAAGTGATTTCTTTACAAGAGCTCAGAATATATCGATAATGAAAAGTCTCACTATTGTTATCGTCTAGTCATCTAGTGTATACACGAGGAAGTATTGTGTCCATCATTGTCAGTGTAATTTAGTTAGACTACTACAGTGCTCTGTCAACCTACTTAGCTCTGCAGATTATTTTAATTGTGTCATTTTTCCACCATTCAACTTTTCTTTAGCTTTTCTTGCTAGATATTTAAAACGTAGCGAAAAAAATGCATTGTTTTCTATCAACTTATCCATCTGGGTTTTCAGGTCGATGAAAGATGACTGGAGAAAAAAATTGGGATATAATATGACCAAAATGTGTATAAATATAATATCTGGAATGTTTATAATAAAACAACATAACATTATTAACATCTTACAAGTAAAAAGTGGTATTTTTCTTTTGGATTAAAAAAAATTCCAGGTTCGATATTTCCAAATATTTCCATTTTATTCCAAGGTCAACTTCACCACATTCGTGAAAGAAAAATGCGTTTTCGTACTTTTAAAGATAAACAACGGACTTAACCTATACATATAAGAAATATAAGAACTGAAAGCAAGAATTTTCTACTTACTTTTTGGTTAACCAAACTGGAAGAAGGAAGAGGAAAAATTTCCTCTTTCAAAAGAAAAATGATTTGCTTCCAGTTTGGTTCATTTCATTCCCGTTGCATCCACTTTGATTTGAAAGAAATATACGACTAAAGATTTCTTCCAATTTTTCAGAGGTTGGGAGATTGGGAGATGTATTTCAAGGTTTAACTTAAAAAAAAAAATATTTATCATAAGCTAAAGTAGAATTTAACTTGATATACTCGTATTTCAAAGGTAAAATATTTCTTCTAGCTCACTACCGAGAGGAAGCGTGCCTCTGATGCTCGAGCTATTGCCCTTTTGGATGACCTGTGATATTTTTTTGTATCAGGAACTGATGCGAGCGAGAATCACTTTAAACGACGTATACTTCACCCGCAATCAGTACGGTTGTGAGAGAAATCTCTAAATTTTTAAAGAAGTATAATTCATATTTTTTTTTTTTAATATGAAAAACTTGTCCCAGGGACCGTCCTTTCGAAAGAGAACCGAGGATGCAAGAAGCATTTCTTCTTTGAATGCATAGACCAATTTTTTGGTCAAGGAAATGATTGCAACGGGGATCACCCGTAATTCCAATCAATTTCTTTCCCAAATGGTTAGACCATTTGGGAAAGAAATTGAGGCTACATTTTTGCTGTTGCTGTGAAAACATAGTTAGATTACTTTACGAAGTTCTGGCTCTACCCAGGGTCCAGGGTATACGCATTAGGCATGCGTTGTGGCCGCGCACTAGAGCTTTCTGGAACAAGGCTCTGTTTCACAATATTAATAATAAATAATAATAATATCGTATTATTTATACTTTCCGATTAGGACTATTCAGTATTCAGTCTCATTATTCCAACAATTAGCCCAAGACGTATTATAATGTGTAAAAAACCGAAATGAGAGGATAACTTGTCATGTCGAACCTGCGACCTCTAGAATCTCTGGATTCACAGACTGCTGCCTTTACCACTAAGCTAGCAGGACAGACTATTATTATTATAATTGAAATGATCTGGTACCTCTCCTGCTTTTTCAAATAATTATAGCAAAGTCTTTTGTTTCGGATCCTCGAATTGTCCTCCCTTATCACAAATATCTGGGTCATGCTTTGAAATAACGGTCTCGCGTTCGTCGGTGTAAAATACGGCGGGAATTCCAGCTGCTTTTGTCTCAAAAGCATTGTTTTCGCCATCTCGTTTTTGTGTTTCAGATAACTGCTATTCTGTGAGCCAACACTGGCTATCAGGTGCCTTTTCTTGTATTCGGTGTGACTATTATGTACTAAACTAACAATTTACTGTCAGTTGCATTTCAAATGCAGGGAAATTCAGCGAGTATATTGGGCTCGTTGCCATCAAGCACCAATATGGAAGAGGCGTTTTATGTATTATCATTATTATTTATTAAGAGGACATGTGTACAACAAGTAATTTTACTATAAAAGTACAAAATTTAGAAAAATATGAACAAGAAAAGAAAAGATTAACCACATACATAAAATACATACAGATGTCCTAACAAAAGTGTTATTTTGCCTATGGCAATCTCTTCCATTCAACCCTTATTTGTGATTTATTTTTGAAAATTAACAGTAATAATAATATCGCCTTATTTATACTGCCCGATTAAGACTACTAAAGTCCCATTATTCCAGCAGTAAGCCCAAGACAAGAAAATATAACATTTTAATATAGGTATAGGTATAGGTAAAATAAATATAGGTAAAATATAGGTATCTACTACATATTTCAAAATTTAATTAAATTACACCGAAATTTAATATCAATTTCTTCAAGTTTCCCTTTACACAGTGCATATTCCCTCAGGAATAACCCTGTTCAGACTGAATTCGTGGAATGCAAGACAGGATATAACATTATTTTGTACTTTCATTGATAAATTTAATCTGTTTCCGACAGCATGGAGTTGAATCATCAAAGTAAGTTTCTAGAAATATAAAATTATGTAATATTCTTTTCCCATCTCTGTATTACTTCAGGTAAATTTCTAATATTAGATATCGGAAGTATCGTGTTCGTTTTTGTAAATAAATATATTTTTTTTCCGATTTCAACATTTTTTTTTTTTCTCTTTGAGCAGCTTCATAATTAATGTTATTTTGACAACTGCAACTACTTCTCTCTCTTTCTTTTTATCTCATTTATTTAGACTACGTAACAATTGCACCCAAAAATTATAAATACTCACAAACTGACATATTATGTGAATAAGACATATATTATAAATATTATTATGTTATTATTATGAAATGACAAAAGCCGAACGAACTCACGTTTTCTGACCTAATATGACCAAAATCCATTCCCAGTCCCAAATTCAAACATTACTACAACACCAATAGGTTCTCCTTGAAGGCAACAGAACTTAAAAAAAAGGTCAAAAGGTTTGAAACAGTTTTCCCAAGCGAAAAGACAAGAGAGCAGTAGAGAAATAGCAAGTTGAAAAAGTCAATATTGAAATTTTCACCAAAAGCCCGGGATTTCACCATCGATAGAATTTTCTCTTTTCTTTTCATTCCAATGACCTTTTTTGTGAGCGCTTTCTTTGTTTGTCCCCAAGGTTTGGCCGGTCAAATCTGCAGAGTTTGGCCTTGGCAGAGGGCGGAAGGATGTCAGCTGCATGGAGAAAATTAATTAAAAAGTCCGGGACAGTGACGGACACGGGATGAGCGGGACTGATGGGACTTCTCAAATTGTTGCATGCATTGACCAACAGTAAATTTCAGACCTAGCTTTTTTTTTCATTTTCACTTTGTATACTCTGGAAAGTCTGCCTGGGGTACTATAAACAGGGAGTAGACCAGCAGTCTGGCTGGGGGATCATACACAGGGAGTAGACCAGCAGTCTGGCTGGGGGAGTATAAACAGGGAGTAGACTAGCAGTCTGGCTGGGGGAGTATAAACAGGGAGTAGACTAGCAGTCTGGCTGGGGGAGTATAAACAGGGAGTAGACCAGCATTGGCTTGGTTCTGGGGGCCATTGTCAATTATTAGCCTCCTTGTAAAGACAGTGGTGAAGTGCTGGGTCATTCCTCCACTGTCTGTCACTATGATGAAACCCTATGATGATGATGATGGTTCGAAACCTTGCCAGTACATGACAAGTTATTTTGACCACATAATAATTTGTATTGGGATTACTGCTGATATAATGGGACTCATTAGTACTAATCGGGCAGTATAAGTAAGACGATACTAATAAATTTCAGTATTTTTTATGTTCAAATAGATTATTTTCAACGTGTTTGAGTCTTGGTTTTTATGGGGCAGGAAAATGTGCTCAAAAGAAATGGGAGAAGAAGGAAAAGAAAAGAAAACTTAAAGAAAGAACATAAGGAAAGGGACCAGGAAGAGATGATTTCCTGTGGGACTGAATTGAACATTTCGCCCTAACCCAGTTACTTCAGGAGAAGATAAATGATCAGAAGTACTTGGCCCATTACCGACCTTTTCCCAGTTCCATTATCCTAAGGGGGGGGGGGGGGGGATCTAAAGTAATGATGATAATAATTGGTCATTGATTAATATTTTAAGGGTTGGTGTGTTCTTAGCTTCATTTCCCCATAGGGTAGCTAATGGTCCTGGTCAAAGCTATATTTTCTTTTTTATTATTATTATTTCAGTTAGTGTTCATTCAACTTTTGTTGGAGTTTCAATGAGGTGCGGGTAAAACCAAGCATCCTCATCTACTGATTCAAGAACTTGCGCACTATTCGGGTGATGTTGAGAATGACAGTTTTTTGAAGGAGAATATATACATTCTTGTTGATGTTTAATGTTTCCAGGCTCTGATGTAGGGATCTTCATTATTATTATTATTGTATGTTTTATTAGGTAAAACAAAAATATATACAGTAAAATACAATGAAATTATAAAGAAAAAATAAATAGATTGAGCAAAGAAACAAGAACAAAAAAGAGAATGAAGTTCATGTCCTACCTAAAGGGCGGGGTTATTTCTTGTGGCAATCTCTTCCACCCAACCCTTTTTGTTGTAAATCTGTAATAGTGTCCTCACTGAGTAGTGTCCCGCAAAAATGTGTTCATTTGCAATGCACATCTCTTCTATTTATCATTAATAACAAGCGAAACTAAAAAAGTGCCTGAAATATAAAGACCTACAAAATCTCTATGATTTCATTCCCTTCGCCGTTAAACCTTTGGCTCTTTTGGGCCAAGTGCTTTGGAAATGTTTAACAGCATATCCAAAACCTTGGTCCTTGAGACGCGCCGGGGAATATTTCAGGCCACGGCTTAGTTTCGCTGTTCAGAGAGGTAATGTTTCCTCAGTGCTGAGTACACTGCCTCGGGAAGACGTCCTTGGAGAAGTGTTTTATATAAATTGTAAAAAACATAACTATTGATAGTGTCAACAATAAAAAAATCCTAAAGAACATGATTTGAGAAGAAAAAAATATTGCTGATGCTGATGTATCTACCTTTCTTCTCATTATGACGCGGGTTTAAATCCATCAATTGATGTTAAAACATACTCGTCATCCTTTGGGTCGGAACTATAAGGTCTTTTTTCAAAGTATTGAACGTATTTTCTAAATATGTTTTATGTCACTTTAAGTCCATGCCAACCTCCGTGGCTCAGTGAATAAGAGCATTGGTTGCATGGTTGCTGACCCGGAGGTTGCGGGTTCAAATCTCGGCCGGAACAGAAATTTCAGTCCAGAATTTCCGTTTCCGGAATGGCATGGATGTAAAGGTATAAAGTTCCCTGAAGTAATGCGAAAGCGGGTATGGGGCACACTTTCGTTTTATTTTTATTTTTAAAAAAAAGGTCTGTTGTCATCATCTTCTCAATATTTGTATGAAAATCAATCATTCCTTTACAAGATTACACGTTTCTATCTGAAAGGCAGAGAATGTTTACAGGTAACGTGATGTAGCGTTACCTGTAAACATTTTAGCGCGCAGTAAGGATACCAAAGAGGGAAATTTTGCGGTGACTCTCAGTTTTTTGTTGTAACTGAGTGGGGGGACTCGAGTGAAGATTCTCAACTCGATAAAAATACACTCGAATATTCCTCAGTTCGATTGTTCACTCAATTATCTGACTCGAATTGAAAATCATTATTCAGTAGATTAGTTATAATATGAAATATGAATGTCGCACCATTCGAGTTCTTTTTTTTTTTTTTTTTTTTTTTTTTTTTTTGGGGTTTAACGTCGCTTTCAACTGCCATGGTCATATCACGACGGGGGTTTTACCCTCCATTCACAGGAAACTCACAAACCTGCTACTCACATTGACCTCACCCAGCCTGAGTGGGGCCGGGAAAAGCCAGCGTCACGAGAATTAGAATTTGAATGGTCACCCATCCAAGTCTTAACCTCGCTGGATGTCGCTTAACTTCGGTGTTCTGAAGGGAACCGGTGTATTCAACATGCCATCGACGCTGGCTCTCACTCGAGTATCGAGTTAGTGATGGGACTCGAATAAATATTCTCAATTCGATGAAAAATCCCTCGATTGAGCAAGTAACGAGTGGAATGCGAGTCCAGTCAGTCTTGGCGAGTGAAACAGTAGAGGCGATCTAGATAGACGTTTAAAATTCGATTGGATAGATAAACGAAAAATCTTGACTCGGGCGGAAATTTTTTCGATTCGAGTTGAATCGAGTGAACCAAAACTTGAGTCCACTCGATCACTAAATATGACATCCTATACATCTCTTTGTTTCACGCGTGCGATTAGCTCAGTGGTGAAGCACTCGCTTGCCATGCGGAAGTTCTCGGGTTCAATCCCCCGTGCCGACAAAAATTTGTATTCATAATTTGGTTACAATTGTTTGTAAGGGATACCTCCCGGTACGCTCGTGTTGACCCAGCACCAAATTTGGAAGTATTGTGTGGCTCCTCGCCCATCAGAGGGGAGGCTTACTACGGGTATGCTACAAACACGACCACGAGGGTCTACAGTAGCTTCTGTTTCATGGCTACGAAATAAAAACGGCTGTGAAACTCTCTACTTAAAGTTACCTGTACATATTGCAAACATTTTCTTTCATCTCCATACACATGATAAATTTGTCATTATAAGAAATATAAGTGTTTCAGTAGGGAAACGCTTAGTAGAGTTTTGGAAAATGGTTGAAGTAGGCAGGCAACTTCTCATGAAATTTCCGCTTGGAATGATATTGCTTTTCAACACAGGAATATGAGTGAAGAAGAAGAGATACACGTAGTATATTTCAGAAACAAAAGGAGGAGAGAGAGAAATTTGTTTGAGGATTAAACTGTTTCTTTTTTTATTTTCAAGTAATACCTTAAAAATAAGTTGCGTTGAATGGACCAGTTCTCGTAGGATCACCGAAGTTAGGCATTGTTCAGCGAGGTGAAGACTTTTTGATGTAAGTATTCCGGCCCAACCTAAACTAGGTGAGGGTAATGTGAGTATAGCAGGTTTGTGAGTTTCCTGCGAATGGAGGGTAACACTCCTGTTGTGTCAATTATCAGGCCTAGTTGATTTTCTTGGTGTGGATGTAGAAACTGCGATGAATGACTTCGTTGGATTGGATTATAATTATTATTTAAAACAATACACCAACATACATTATTCTGTAAATGAAAGAGCGTGTCCGTTTTCATCATTCATTTGACGGCTACCTTTGCAACGTACCATGTTTAAACTTGTTTTGTTTCAACTAAATTTCATTTTTATTTTTAATCATGCTACCGTCAGCGAACGCTTGTCATTTTTTTTTTTTTGTTTTTAAATTCCGTGTGACATTTGCAGAGTGGTTTTGAAAGTGGGAGAGAGAGAGAGAGAGTGAGAAAGAGAGAGGAGATCGAGATAACGAACGACGGAGGTGAGGAGAAATTAGAAAAAGAAAGATGCATCTACGGAAAGAGAGAGAGATATATTGAGAGGGAGAAACTGTGAGAGAGAAAGAACGAGAGAGGGGATTTAGAAAAAGAAGGATGTATCTACGGAAAAAGAAAGAGAGATATTGAGAGGGAGGAACTGTGAGAGAGAGAGCGAGAGAGGGGATTTAGAAAAAGAAGGATGTATCTACGGAAAAAGAAAGAGAGATATTGAGAGGGAGGAACTGTGAGAGAGAGAGAGATATTGAGAGGGAGAAACTGTGAGAGAGAGTGAGAGAGGGGATTTAGAAAAAGAAGGATGCATCTACAGAAAGAGAGAGAGAGAGAGAGAGATATTGAGAGGGAGAAACTGTGAGAGAGGGGATTTAGAAAGAGAAGGATGCATCTACGGAAAGAGAGAGATATTGAGAGAGAGGAAGTGAGAGAGAGAGAAATAGTGAGAGAGGGGATTTAGAAAAAGAAGGATGTATCTACGGAAAAAGAAAGAGAGATATTAAGAGGAAGGAAGTGAGAGAGGGGAAATCGAAGAAGAAGGATGCATCTACGGAAAGAGAGAGGTATTGAGAGGGGGGAAGTGTTGAGAGAGAGAGCGAAAAGGGATTGAGAAAAAGAAGGAAGTAGGTACGGAAAGAAAGAGAGAGAAAATAAGAAATAGAGAGAGAGAGACAGAGACAGTGAGAGAGAGATGTATAGATGGAGGAAGGTAAAGAGAGAGAAAGAAAAAAAGAATGAATTAAAGAAGGTATCGGAAAAAGAGAGATATTGAGAGGAAGGGAGGGGATCAGAGAGAGGGAAAAGTGAGAGGAAGAGAGAGAGGAGAAGTAGAGAGAAAGAGAGAGGAAGAAAGAGAGAGAGAGAGAGGTAAAGAGAAAGAGAGAGGAAGAGCACTGAAAGAGTGAATGGGTAGGTGAAAAAGTTAACCACAAAGTTTTGTACAACAGTAGTAATACTGACTGATGTGTTCTCCCCGTGAAAAGCAACGACAACCAGGAACAAAATGAATCGTTGATACCATAAATTTCCCATGGGAAAGAGTACATTGACCCCATGATAATCCTTTGACCACATGATAGTATATATGGACGTTGAGGACATTTTGAAAATACTCATTTTTTCATCAAAATAGGACAAAGTACTCATTAATTCATGAAAACCAACTTTACTTTGTCTTAACTTTACCAAGTTTACTTTACTTTACAAAAAAGTGTGGTAATATTCATACTATTATTACTCGCCGCATTACTTAACCCAGATGGGGCTGACGTCCTTCCAGAAGGACGTCTTTCTGGAAGGACGTCAGCCCCATCTGGTGAAAGGTACTACGTTGTGGATTTTTCTAATTAATTCAGCTTGTTGAGATTAGTTGGCGACACCTTAAGCTCTTTGTTTTGAGTCCAAGTGATAAGTTGACAGCACTTATTTTGATTCAGGACTCAATTTATATCACTCCAAAAAAATAAAACAAAAAATTTCACCGCGTTATCTGGGTTAAGATATATAAGATCAATTTAAAAGTGGGATCATAATATACTCGTACATTATTATTCCGAGCCTTCAACAACGGGTAGAGTACCTAAGAATCATTACAGAATTATTATTATTATTTAACACTTTATTAATTAGACATATTATATACAACACAGATAATTACAAATTAATATACAATATAAGAGAAAATTTTAAAGAAAAAATAAATAACAATATACATAAGAATGAACTAATGAGAAAATAATTTGAATTAGCTAATTACCAAATTAATATTCTTCTTTTTTACCTAAATAATGTTCAACATTCCTTATTAATATTCAACTTTCTATGGCACTGAACTATGTTCAAAATTAAGAGAAACAGCTGTCGTCAAGCCTTTATATAGGGTGTTCCCAAAACGACAGGACTTAATTAAGGATTAGGTTGCGGGCACTTGATGAACTATCATATCAGTCCAAGATGCATCAGGGTATTTTGCTTTGTTTCAAAGTTATGCTCAAATCCCTGTTTTTCCTTTATCCATTCTGTTGTCGGGGATATTTATGACTGCTGATTTCGCATTATTGTGTTCCGGAACCCGGAATTATGCCCCGGAACCGATTTCGCGTTCCTTCAGGACACTTTACCATCCATGCCATTCCGGAGACGGGAAAACTTGGCCAGAATTTTCCGCTTCGGCCGGGTTTCGAGCCCGCGTCTTCCGGGTCGGTAACCAATGATTTTAACCACTGAGCCAAGGAGGTCGGCTAGCTAGGAGACTTTAAATAAGACTAATCTGTCAAGTAAATTTCGTTGCAAATAAAGATTTGGGTGGAAGACATTGCCAAAGGCAATAACCCCGCCCTAAGTTAGAACAAATGTATATATTTTATTTATTTTTTTCTTGTTTATATGTTCTACCAATAAGGATTCTAAATAAATAAAATATTTCCGATTTCTAATATTAGAAATTCATCGGAAGTAATATGACAATGTCAACCAGCTATTCAATCGAAAGTAAAGATTTTTTATATGAAAACTTCATTATTCTCTTTTTTGCCGTTCCATTGTCAATAAATTTCAAAATGAAAGTTGACGAGTCGCGATTCTGTAAAAATTGGACACTCTTTGAGTTTGTTGGGAATTAATGAAAATATATTCCCCAGGAATCTCAATACGATTTCTTTTAACTTTGAGAAAGGGTACCATCCTATCATTTTAAAACTGTAACACTATTTTAATGGTAACAAATAAATGGAAACTTAAAAAAGAAAATCAAAAATGTTGGTACTGAGCAATTAGCTAGAAATAGGGAAACTCTGTATGTATTCTGTATAGAATCTCTAGTTTGTTCTACAACGTCATTTTCCGTAATTGGCACAAGTGTTCCTAAACTATAATGGCCACAACAACCGTTTTTTTGCATTTGGGAAAAAACAACCCTTACTGCCAACATAATGAGTGCACTGCGTAGACAGGAGGAAACTCAGTAAATCATGGATTAATTATCTACGTTGTTTGTTTTTTACTTTCCTTATCATATAACAAGGAAAGTATTGTATTTTTTACTAATTATGATTCATTATCTATGTAAATTGTTATGTTTGCCAATTAGACCATGACTTACTGTTTTTCATCAATCTATGTATTTATTTTTGTATACATATTAACATATCCACCAAAAACACAACTTCGTGATTGCAACACCCCACAAAAAAAAATATCAAATTGAAAACTCTTATCTAATTTGTAATCTTTTTAATTTTAGTCTTTTCAGACTAAAATCTTTTTAATTTTTGTCCTCTTTGTAGTAATAATTGCAACACTCTTTAGTGGAAGGTAACTAGAAGGCGAGGTTAATGCTCAAAGTATTTTCTACCACCTAACCTTCAGAGTCTTATTACTATGTGGTCACAACATCAAATTAATTAGGAAAAATTCCTGCTCTGGGTGGGATTCAAACCAATGAATCCCTATGCTACCTGGATTACTAGACTAGAGCGTTAACCACTTGACTACCAGTGCGCTCTATCTTAATTTATTCTTTCTCCTTGCTAGGAGAACGGTTTATCACCGTTCTCGATTAAAAAATTCAAACAAGTTAGGGAAATAATTGATACATTTAAAATATAAAAAAACCAAAGGATCCCACAAGAGGGCTAACCAGAACCAGTGGACCAGATTAACCAAATGTATATAAATTTAAAAATGGCTAATGAAGAGCTTCCAAAGAGAATGCCGTTGACATTAACACTACCCTTGATCAAGTTTTGTTTTATTAATTTCAATTTTTATGTATGTATATGTTACGGTAAATGTACATAATTCGGTAATAGTATACAATTACCGGTAATTGTATACATTTACCGGAGTCTTTGGTAAAAGTAAGAAATAATCTTAAAAAACACTCTACGTATTTCCTACTTTAACCGGTAATTGTATACAATCGCCAGAGGAGCTTGGTGAAAGTAAGAAAACAAACAAACAAGAGGTCAGAGGTTCTTCGATTTATACAATTCGCCAAGAACCGAGCTTACCATTTTGAAATCAAGTGCAGCCCGTATGAAGCCATGTTTGGGGTTCCTGCCAAAATTGGTTTGAAAAAATCATCACTGCCTGATAATGTTCTGGAAAATGTTTCAATTGAAGAAGATTTGGAAGAGTTGGTGGAACAAATAGAAGAAAACCAGTCGGGTCCTGATTCCGTTTGTAATTTCAAGTGCCATGAGAGTTTTTCGTGTCAAAACAAATAGTACAAATGTCATACAAAATTTGCCTCTTGTTATTAATTCAGACGAAAAACCTCTTGTTTTTAATCAATAAATTATTAACATGAAATGATGTTATGGACCTTTTTTTTTGTTTCCGTCTTATTATTCTACAACATTGAGATTAAAAAGTAAGAAATGAAAGCCTCTTGTTCTAAATCAGGTTTAAAAAAATAATAAAAATTACATTATTATTTTATTGAAAAACTATTTCTTGTTTTATTTCTTCTTTTCATTTCATTTTCTTACTTTTACCGCTGGTCCTTGGCTATTATATACAATTACCGGTAAAAGTAGATAATTGAGAATAATTTCGTACATTTACCATTGACTGTGGTGATTGTATACAATTACCGGTAGTTGTATACAATCACCAATTATGTACTTTTACCGTAACATATATATTCTATGTGAATTGTAAATTAATAAAACTTGATCGAACATGTTTAATAAAACCTTTAGTTTGATACCCCCTACATGATTAGATTGTTCTTGAATGGTATTAGAATTGAAACGAGGCCAATCATAAGAGCCAATAATATATAGAATTTAATGGATATAGAGGGAATACCTAGGCATCAATCCATACGAATGGGAAGAGTTTGCTAAAGACAGAAGCACAGAGTTTCAGCGCATTAGAACAGGCATATGCTCGATGAGACCGCAGCCACGGAAAAGTAAGTATATATTTATTATACATTACTGACCTTGCACTGCAGTGTCCACAATTCAATATCGAATCCTGGAATAAAATCAGAACACCACTAGACTTACCAAAACACTCAAGATAGTAGAAAAATATTCTAGGTATGTCAACACTGATGACCTTGCCTCCGACACAAAGTCTCGTCTATTACAAGCGAGAACAATAGAGATACAGTGAGACTACTCGGTCTCTACCTCTTCATACTTGTTAACGCTGTGCAGCCTGCTAGATGAGGGTGAGAAATGGGAGAGAATTGTTGAGAACTTAATTTTTGAGCACAAAATTTGGGGTTTGCTTTACAAAATGGCACAAAATTCAAGGATTAATTTGACATTAAAAAGTATTACGAATCAAAAGTGGTGGTGCTGGGGAAATGGGTGTGGGAGAGGGGGGTCTCCGGAAAATCGCAATAGCGCCCTTGCTGTTTGAGCACAAAATTCGGGTTTGCTGCACAAATTAGCACAAAATTATTATGTAAAAAAAAATATTGCGTTTCGAAAGTGGTAGTTTTTCTGTTTCCCCAGCACCACGAAATTAAAATGGGCGTAGCACCATAGGTGTTTGAGCACAAAATTCGGGGTTTGCTGCACAAAATTAGCACAAAATACCCATGTAAAAAAAACATTACATTTTAAAGGTGGTGGTGCTGGCGAAATGGACCTAAAAAAAACTCAGAACAACAACAAGAGGTGAGAATTCTTACCAAACCTCAACAATATGACTATGTATGTATGTACCCACCTCAACCCCTGAAATCATACAAAACATATGTGGTGATTGTATGTATCTACATATTCTTTCGAATCAGCCTGTAATAATATTGTATTTTAAATATATAGACAGTCATGCTGAAAGCATCTTCTTACGTGACTAATTATGAATCATCCATAGTAATTAGGACTTCTCTGGTAATTAGCAAACATGAAAGAGAAACAACTGTACCATACAAACACTTGCCAATTAACTAACACGAACAGTGATGTACCTATATAAAGCTGATACATGAGTGTTTCACTTACAAGCGTTTTTTCTCTAATCACAAGAAATTGAATATGGTTTTAAAATTTTCTTCAGTCTTGGTTTTCGCATCGGTCATATGCATATCCTATGGATCTAGATCTGTGAATAGAACTGGCACATTGAAAAAGAGCTTCACTTTATCGGGAGCTCCAAGTGGTGTCAGAGAGCTGAATTCGTCCATATTCGTTGGCAACAAAGAGATAAAAATTGCAAAGTACTACGACCAAGAGGAGCTGGGAACACTCTTAGAGAAATTATGCAATGATAATAATCATATTGCAAGATTGGTAGTTCTAGATCACACTCGCGAGGGTAATAGGCTACTCCGAGCGGTGCATCTTTCAAAAGAAAAGCGTCCTGTACTTAAGCCTGCGTTCAAATTTGTTGCCAATGTGCATGGGGACGATGCAGTCGGTTACGCCTTGCTGGTATGATAATTTATTTTACTTTCCTCTAAATCTAGAGATATAGAAAGTTTTCAAGGAGAATGCCGAAGACTTTATTAACATCACCCTTGATGAGGCCTCATTTAACTTCTTTTTTTTTACTGTAATACCAAAGTTTTATTAAGAGTCAACTAAAAAATGTAAAAGTTATCCGTTTTCGAGTGTTATTGTTCACTCTAAATAAAAACAAAGCGGATTTATGTAATGTCAAAAATGCCAAAGCCTTTATGCAGTCCAAACAAAGATATCGTAAAATAATAATACAAATAAATAAAATCAATCAATTGATATTGAACAACAACAAGACTGATTGCATTTCTTTGGCACAAATTATTATTGAAAACGACTAGTTTTTATATTAAAAAAAGTGACCCTTTGACAACTCCCCAGGTAAAACTAATGGTATGAAAAAGGCATGAAAATTCGTTCCTTCAAATAGTAGCTACAGCATTTTTTTTTTTTTTTAAACCAAAATACAATTAATCTCTTGCAAAAAATTCTGAAACCTCTGAAATGCTATTTACGATATCTCCGCCCCTGGTAATGATTAAAAATCAAAATCCAGTATAAAATGTTTCTCTTTTGATAAAATTGAATACAATACATGTTTCAGGAGTTCTCAAAATTTAAATCCGTTCTCTAGGTACATATTTAAATCTGTTCTCATATATCGTGTGCCTGCTTTTTCTTTTGCGGACCCTGTATAATTTGTTTATTTTATATGAGTTATTATTGACAGTGTATATTATTTCTCTAGGTATCGCTTATACAATACTTGATATATAGTTATGGACATAATCCGCGTATCACTAAAATGTTGGATGAAATTGATATCTGGATCATTCCCTCCTTGAATCCGGATGGCTTCAGCAGTGCAAAGCCAGGATGTGAGGGAAATGATCTTACAAGATATCAAAAAAACTCGCCTGGAAAAACCAATTACAATGGTATAGATCTTGAAAAAGATTTTCCGAGCAAAATTATGCCTGAATATACGAGATCCGCTCTTACATATTGGTAAGTAATAATGATATTATTAATAATATTCTTCTTTCACTTTTCCTTTTCCAAAACCTACGAGTTCTTGGGGTCGGGCGGTCGGCAGTGGCCAAACTCTTCCACATGGTTGAGGTTGAGCTCTGTCACTCTTAATTTTACATTCCAGGCATGGATGTCTCTCTTACCGTCAACCCTGTTTGGAGCTCGAACCTTTTTTTTTAACTAACTCAGAGTGGGATATATTTGTGAAATGGACGTGCAATGTTGTTGTTACGGTCAGATCAAGGTATTGGCCTGGCAGGTACTACGGACATCGGACATTATACAGGGTGGCGCAGCTATGCCTCGTGAATTTGAAACAGTCGTCAAATCGTCAATGTTGAAGGTATCGGGTTGAAATAAATTTTAAAATGTTCAGAAACAAAGGCATTTTATTTAAGAAAAGAAAAATATTCAATTATGATCAATGAGGTCCATCAAACGACTTTCTTCTTGGGCGATGCTTTCTTGGAGTCAAGCCTAACACGTTCCACATTCTCCGGTGTTCTTGTTGTTCGAGGTTGAGTCTTGTTCCAAGTCGGTGCACATGAACCCCGTTTCACGAAATTTTCGTACCCACTCCAAAATCGAATCACGATAGGGAACAGCACCACGATGTGGGACGTTGAAATGGCAGCGAAAGGCGCGCGTGACTGCAACGATAGATTCGTTATTTCGCAAAAATTGCTCTACAGCGAAAACACGATGCTTCACTGACCAGGTCGGCATTGTTACTGAAACTGCCCCTCCTACCCTTCAAGAGGGGTTGGTCGTCGACCCCGCCATCCCCTCCGTTCGGCCGTACTAGCCGTTTCAAAAACACGAGAACCTGCGGCGCCACCCTGTACAACACAGAAAATGCAGTGAGAGAGAAACCCATTCCTATGTCCTAAGCTTTTGCCATGTTGGCGATCTGCTACGCAATGCCCGTCATCCTTTTGGTATTGTATTAACAGGGCTCTCGGCTACGAAAGGTCTTTGTCACTGCGACCTTAAACAAATCTTTTGTGACATGCCCCTGTAACTCTAAAAGAATTCAAAGCTGTCAATGTAGCTAAAGATTCTTTAAGGACTGATTCTGGTATCTTATTTAGATGTTAGAATTAGCCTTGAGAAGTGTTTCAGTCGAGCGTGAGAGGCTGCTGTACATTCACAGAGAATGTGTTTTGCTGTCTATGGGGCCTCTATACAGATACTGCAATTTGGGTCTTGAGCGATGTTCATTTGTTTAGATGGTAGTCTAGGCTGCAGTGGCCTGTACCTACGGTAGGGTTCCTCTTTGCTCAGACAGAGCATTTCTTTTGCTCTTTTGGGCGAATGAGTTATGCACATATTCGCCCGTCTGTGCCCGGACTCATTTGAGAAGTTCTTCAGATAGGTATTGTAATATTATATAAAACTAGGATTCTTTTAATTTAAATTTTCACTCACCGACTTAAGTTTCGCCTAACTCGTAGGCTTGATCACGATTACTGACTGGTTAGTTTTAATGTTGCTGTGAAGATATAGGTTCTGTGTGTTTCTTATAGACCAGATATGGCAATGTGTCTATTATAGCATTTAAATTCACATTTGTTTCTACAGATCGATGGATGTAAATTTGTTCCTGGCTTCCTGGCACATCAATCGATCTGTAGAAACAAATATGAATTTAAATGCTATAATAGACACATTGCCATATCTGGTCTATAATGGAATTTATGGAATTTTCTCGTTCTGGAATTTTCTCGTTCCTCTTCTTCGATGGGTTTCCAGTATAACCTCAATTCTCTTCCTTTGCCTTTGGTAAATGAAATTAAAGATTTGGGGATTATTTTTGATAGAGGGTTATCTTTTGTACAGCAAATCAGTAAATTGTCTTTGCGTTGCCATCGCTTACTAGGATATGTCGCGAGAAACTCTAAGGGGCTGTCTAATGAAGCTTTTCTTCTTCTTTACAAAGCCCTGATCCGCTCTACACTAGAGTATGCCTGTAATGTATGGTCCCCACATTATGGTATACACGTTCACACTATTGAAAGAGTTCAAAATAAATTTCTATCTATTTATAAATATCGTTTTAAGCAGGAAATGTGTGATTTAGATCCTTTATTTGTTAGGAGGAAGAATTGTGACCTGAAATTCATTACCAAATTGGTTTGAAGGGCAAATCGACTGTCCCAGGCTACTAGAGACAATACGTTTTGATTGTAACCGTAAGCTAAGAACTAGTAAAACTTACTTTATTGATATCTGTGATAAGAATTACCTTTACT
Source organism: Bactericera cockerelli (assembly GCA_024516035.1). Lineage (NCBI taxonomy): Eukaryota > Metazoa > Arthropoda > Insecta > Hemiptera > Triozidae > Bactericera > Bactericera cockerelli. The sequence goes on along the minus strand of CM044962.1, from coordinate 18,523,347 downwards.
ACGCTCCCATCAATTGTATGATGCGGCTTGGCAATGAATTCTAATGTTTCATTTAAGACATAATATTTTTATAAATTTTAGCAGACATATATATTTTTATTACTGCATCATTTTTGATTTTTGATATCCCCTTATTTCAAAATATTTATTTGTAAACTGTTATTTGTTGTACATTGTCACTTGTATCTTGGGCTGGTCCCGTGTAATAAATAAATAAGAAAAACACAGAACCTATATCTTCACAGCAACATTAAAACTAACCAGTCAGTAATCGTGATCAAGCCTACGAGTTAGGCGAAACTTAAGTCGATGAGTGAAAATTTAATTTAAAAGAATCCTAGTTTTATATATAATATTACAATACCTAACAATGTGGATTTCTAATATGAACCTTATAACAAATAAGTTCTTCAGAATTACCCCCACTTTAAAGACTTCAGCGCATGTGTAAAGCTGTGAGAAGCAGTTGGGGTTTCAAATGCAACCTCTGAGCTATCTCTACAAGAGAGTATACAGGGTGGGGCAAAAGTCTGGAAACCCCTGAATAACTTTCGAATGGCTCCTTCGGTAAAATGAAAATTCTGTATGGTAAACCGGACTAATAAGACCTTCTTTTAGAGTGGGGTCGATTTTTGTTACCGGCCCCCATGTCGGGGCCAGGGGGGCCAACTTCATTTTTTTAAATACGAACTCCCACCTTGTGATACATTTTTGGAAAGGTCTTTTAATAAGAAACACATTGGTGCAAATTTTATTTTTTAAATTTAAACTGTTTGCAAATGGCGTCCAACTTTGTGCATGCAGAAAAGTCTGGAAACCCCTGAATATCTTTTGAAGAGGTTTTCTCAGTAACTTTAAAATTGAGCACGGTAAGCCGGGGTAATTAGAACTTTCCAAAAATGTATCGCAAGGTGGGGTTTCGTATTTTAAAAAATGAAGTTGGCCTCCCTGACCCGACATGGGGGCCGGTAAAAAAAATCGGTCCCATTCTAATATAAGGTCTAATCACCAAGGATTACCGTACACAATTTTAAAAAATTACTGAGAAATCCCATTAGAAAGATATTCAGGGGCTTCCAGACTTTATTGCATTCACAAAGTTGGACGCCATTTGCAAACAGTTAGTATTAAAAAAATAAATTTTGCACCAATGTATTTCTTATTTCAAGACCTTTTCAAAAATGTATCGCAAGGTGGGGGTTCGTATTTAAAAAAATGAAGTTGGCCCCCCTGGACCTGACATGGGGACCGGTAACAAAAATTGACCCCACTCTAAAAGAAGGTCTTATTAGCCCGGTTTACCATACAGAATTTTAATTTTACCGAAGAAGCCATTCAAAAGTTATTCAGGGGCTTCCAGACTTTTGCCCCACCCTGTATTTGAGGTTGTTGGCATCTTCTGCCTCTTTTGCTCCGTTAGCTTCACACCCTGATGCTCTGAAATGGTTTCTTCTGAGTAAGGATTCTTTTTGGTGCTTGTATACTGGAAAGTGGTTCTACGGCTTTCGCCCGGCCTCTTGTGGATCAAAGCATTGTTTGAGCAGCCATTCGAACCACTTTCCAGCAGCTCCTGAAATTTTTATAAAGATCTCTTTCTTTTGAAGCTTTTCAACAGCTTCTGAGAGATGTTCCTGTTAGTCGCCTTTTAGGATAGGCGGAACAACCTGTAGTCTTATTCTTAACCAAGAGCCTCACGGAACACCGATCATCATGAGATAAATGAGATTTGTACCATCAAAGCAAAACAAATGAAAAGTCAATGTTGGCTATTCACGAGGGGAACTTCAAAGTTTTAGATTTGAAAAGAAAAAATGTTAAATTCATACTGTCAGTACTGTGTCTCACGGCAAGTATCATAGTGGTGTCAATTAGTACTAAATATTTTTTACTATTTTTTCTAACTATGGGGGCGGAAAATCAAACGGTGGTAGTGATATTACATCAACGCGACGCCTCTATGGAATGTCTGGTTTCTTTCCTATAGTGATTTATTCTTAGTTATCTCATTCTGATGGAATTTGAACTTACGTAATTGCAGTACTTCTATCTATTTTATATTTTTGATAGGTCTCTACGAAGGGAGACTAAGGTTATGTACGACTTAATCTTGAAACATCCATTTGTCCTCTCTGGCAATATAAAGAGCGGCGCCTTGGGTGCCAGCTATTTCTTGGAGAAATCTAAAGATCCTAAGAAAAATGGCGACAAAGTTGTTTTAGAGGCTATTTCTAAGGAGTATACTTCAAACAATCCAATGATTACACGTGGACATCAATGCTCTACAGGGAGACGTAAGTTTTTCTTTTATTTTCATCAACGACTCTTTTTTTTAGTTTAACGTCCATTTCAACTGCATGGTTTAATAAGAACAGCGGTTTTACCATTCATTTGCTCCTAACTCATGAACCAGCTACTCAAATTAACGTCAACCACCCTGAGTGAGGCCGGGAATAGCCAACATCACAAGGGTCACTCATTCAGGTCCTCGCTCAAGGTTGCTAAAGTTCAGTGACTGGGTAAGAACTGGTGTATTCAACAAGCGTTTCTAGAGTCATAGGATTTAACATTATGGTTTCATCGATTACACTACAGACTTGAAATTAAAAGGTCCTAAATTCGATTTTATCCAAGATCGATTAGTTTTCACATCGACTAAACTAGAGTGGAGAGGGGAGTTCGAGGGAGAGAGGAGGGGGAGGGGTTACCTCTACTTACCCAATGATGGGGGAATAGCACAATGCTCCACGAAATCGCAGTGAGGATACAATCATAGCTTATTTTACTTCTACTCACAATCAATTTCCAACTCATAAGAAACTTTTTTTTGGTACTTTCTCTTCTTGAAACCCCAGTAAATCGGTCCCGAAGGTTACCTTTGAGGCCCGACCGAGCTTATAAATAATATTCTTTTTTCGACGTCGCCGTCATTGGAATAATCTAGACAACATACCATTTCATTACTGTGTCTGTCACCTCCAGTGAGGTTAGGACTTGATGGGGAACCATTCAAATTCCAACACTCGTCATATTGGCTTAGGTAATTAAAATAACTCAACAGGTAGCTAGCAGAGGACACGCCACACCCAATTTCCAGAAGTAGAGGAGAGACGAGCCTCAAAATATTATGGTTTCAAATTGTCTTTTCTTGTCGAGGGGTTCTGACAGGCCGCGTGGGCCCAAGACCTCCAACAACCAACCGCATTCCTACATATAGTGACTCGTATACAAGTTGACCTCCTCAGCAATACAAGTTGACTTCCTTTCAAATGATCCTTAAAATTTCTAATATTGATTGTTGGTCTCTTAATAATGATAATAATATTTTTTCTTCCGTTTTTAGTGGTGTAGGTTACTAGCCCACAGCCACTCAGAAAGTTATTCAGCAAAAGATGTAAATCTGTGTCTTTTAAAAAATTCAAAGACTTGTAATAAAATTACGAATTTTATAAAAATTGGTTTAGGTTAATTCAAGTAGCTGGTTTGTAGTGATTAGAATGTAAAACCTCGCCCGTGACATGACCATGAAGTTGTGAGTGACATATATGAAACTACAAAGAAAAAGAGAGAGAAAAAGAAGGTCGAATCATCGTACCGCCACCGCCACAATATTTTAAAATCTACACAACCACCAAAGCTGGGGTCATTGAGTACATGGGGAGCTAGAACCGAAGATCAGTAGCGAGAAGGGTCTTCACAGAAGGGATAGTACAGAATATTTTCTTTTGGATGATGTGTAGGTACCTAATTGTTGAATTTTTACGTATTATTCATTAATGAATCATAGTTTATCTTTAAATGCATAATCTACGGTATATATGTAGTAAAATTGTCTTGTAAAACTTTATTGAAAGTTTCCATTTACTCATTTCAAAAATATGGCTTCACTTCAGGAACATCAGGAACGAGTATGCAAAAGACAAACTATTATTTATCAAACTGCTTTGAGATCAACTTATTTGTGAGCTGTTGCCAGTACCCACCTGAGGAATACCTGCCCTCGTACTGGGAGAAAAATTTGGAGTCAATGCTGAAATTCATCGAAAGCACTCGCAGGGGAATCTACGGTCAAGTCTTTTACGACAATCCAAAGGATGGAACTGCTAGTAGAGCTATTATAAAAGTTGAAGGCAAAGAAAAAGCTGTGAAAGCGACGCCCGATAAAAGCGAGTACTGGAGACTGCTCCCTTTGGGTGATTATAACGTAACAGCAAGTGCCTTCGGGTGCCTAGAAGAAACCAAACTGGTAAAGTTGAATAGCACAAACAATTATGTTAAAATTGATTTCGTTCTCAAACGACGAGGTGTGGTGGGTGCTGTATTTGACCAGAATGGGAATAGTAAAATTAAAGCTGTCGTCAAAGTGGAAGGTGAGAAGAAAAGTATCGAAGTTGATGATGACACGATGTATTCCTGGGTCACGGAGGCCCTAGGTACTTTCAATATTACCGCGAGCGCCCCAGGTTTCTATTCGCTGACGAAACCGGTCACTCTGACCAGAGAGGAACGTTTTGCTACTCTCAATTTCGGTCTTACCCCATATAAATCGATAGGAATAGCTCCCATTTTTATTAAAGTTCCATAGTGAATACTGTTCTTTTCTAAATTTAACATTTCTGCGTGGTAGGAGGGTTCATATTATAAACTCAGGTGATGGTGAAGTTGTATGATATTTAATATGGGATATCGGAAGTATTCTGTTTGATTTTGTAGAGGAAAGAAGTATTTTTGTATAGAAAAATCTTCTTACTTCTTCTTTTATAGTACACCTCTCAAATCCTGTCTTGTGACATTTTTCTTTGCTGGAGTTTCGATGATTTTTCCTAGATGAATTTTCTAAAGAGATTTATTTTTTGTACTAATTCCCTTATATTCAAAACAAAAAAATCTAGGTACTAAATATGTTATCTCAAACCGAAATTACATTACTTTTCAGGCACATAGAAATATGAAAAAATGGCATGTGGTCAGAATTTAAGCGACTCGGTATATAAAATATTTTACCCAAACTATCGTTGTGATCATATTCTCTCTTTTTTTTTGTAAGATCCCTCCATCCACCCCTGTTGGGCGATTGAAAGGGGGCACCTGCTGGCAATAGCCTCAATCCCCCGTTCAAACCTCCATACAGTCATTTTACTTTTTTTTTTCTTCTTCTTCAAATTATATTGTAATATTAATAACAACAAGTTAATTAGATACAGAACAATAAAAAAAGTAGAGCACAAAAATTGGAGCTCCGGCAAAGTTAGGAGGTCCAAATTCTCTCTGTAAAACATATTCTCACTTGTCATCTTCATGGACCAATTAAATCATTCCTACCTGTCCCTCCAGCTCTGTCAGACTCTGTCGAGAGCGCAGATTCTCTATTTACCCGGGATCAGTACGGTTCGGTTTTGTAACGTATACAGAACACGGTAACGTATACGGTTGTGAGAGAAATCCCTCACAACCGTACTGATTGCGGGTTAAGTTACCTCAAGACAATCATACTGTACACGCTGGTATAATACATCAGAAGAATCGGCGCGAACCACCTGACTACTGACAGAGATAAAGCGCCTAACAGGAAAAAAAATATTTTCATGAGTAAATAAATATAAAGTATTCAATTCAAATTCATTAGGAAATTATTTTTTTTTTTAAATCTTCTTTTTATTATTATATTTAATTAATTTTTTTTTTTTTTTTTTTTGGCCAGAACTGCCATATAGTGATGTTTGTTCATCTTCGGACCTAGAAAAGCTCTCAGGTTCTTTACAAAAGAGCTGTACAGTTTTGATATCTTTAAATAATTTAAATGATATCACTTTATTGAACGTCGAACCTACCAAAAAGAAAACCATTTCGAAAGTCCTTTCCAGGCTGTAGTCAATTTTTTTACCCATTAAGTGATTCTTTTAGTTGAGATATTTGAATACATTTTTTTTTTTACACATTATTTGATTCTTTTAGTTTTGGATATTTGATTACAATATTTTTACACATTAATTGATTCTTTCAGTTGAAATATTTGATTACAATTTTTTTTTACACATTGTTTGATTCTTTCACTTGAGATATTTGATTATAATTTTTTTACACATTAATTGATTCTTTTAGTTGAGATATTTGATTACAATTTTTTTACACATTAATTAATTCTTTCAGTCGAGATATTTGACTAACGTTTGCTATTGGTGTTTTTTCGGTGTTTTTGCTTATATTCTATCGCTAATTTTATTAAAACAGAAATCTTTTATTATTATATACCTACATTGTTTCATTGTATCATTGCAGATAGAGGAAAACTATTTTTAAATTATGAGAAAAAAAGGTAAGCGGTATGTCTGTATTTTAATTTTTTGTATTTATAAAATTTCCAGAAGGAAAGTTTACAATAATTTGATAGATACAATGATATTATAATATAAATAGATATTAAAATTAAAACATGAAATTGAATTACCTAAAAAGACATTAGATAAGAAAAAAAACATGTCAAATGATGTGTCACTTTATGTAAATTGTAAAGCGATACATTTTGTAATTTTAGTCCAATCGAGCAGAAACTTTCAGGATAATACGAGGTTTGGCTATTAAGTTCGTAGACACGAGCCGCTACGCAAAAGCTGTCCATGCTAGGAAGATATGATAAACATATTTAGACAGCTTCAAGTCTTGTGTTTTGATTCATAGCTGTCACATGCCTGTACTGTAATTAGTTCTGTTGTGATAGCCCGACGCGCAAGACACCTTTTTTAATTTTGCCGGAATTATGATTGATACAAACGTTGAGCAACGAGTGATTATTGAATTTTACGTAAAACTTGCGGGTAAAACTTTTTCTTTGTTAAAGACAGTGTACCAGGAGTCATGTTTGAAAAGATCAACGCTTTATAAGGGGTTTAAACGGTTTCAAGATGGTCAGGAAGATGTTGAGGACGATCCACGTCCTGGTCGCCCCCAAACCTCAAAAATTGACGAAAACATTGAAAAATTTTGTGTTATGATTCGTTCTGACCGTAGGTTACCTCTTACACTAATGGCTGATACACTTAAAATTGATAAAGAATGTGTGAGACATATTTTGCACGAAAATTTCAACATGACAAAAGTCTGCGCAAAAATGGTGCCATGCCCCAGCCCACAGTGCCTTCTCCGTAAAGACGTTCTTGGCCAGGTACAACATCCCAGTGTTGGAACACCCTCCTTACTCACCCAACCTGGCCCCGTGCGACTTTTACTTATTCCCAAAAATCAAATCTGCCCTGAAAAGTACCAGATTTGACAGCGTAGATGCCGTTAAGAAAAAACCGGCAGAAGTCATGAAAGGCCTCACACAAAATGACCTCCACCACTGTTTCGATCAATGGAAAATTTGCTTAGAACGTTATAGGGATAGAGGAGGGGAGTACATTGAAGGGGATAACTACTACAGTTAGGTAAGTTAAACACACATTGTTTTATGGGAAGAGTCTACGAACTTAATAGCCAAACCTCGTATGTTCCATTCATATTTGGACTTTGCTGAATAGTTTTTGGAATACATCATGTAAAGTAACGAGCTACTTTATCGCGATAAAAGCTGCAATTTTTGTCAAATCGAGCTGAAATTTTCAGGGTATGTTTCTCACATGCTTGGGTATTTTTGAATAACTTTTTGTTATGTAACGTCACGCTTGGCTAATATTTGGGTCAAATGACCAATCGCCATAAAAGATGTAATCCAAGTCAACTCTGGCGTTAGCTTTTATCAGTTTAATCAACTAGTTATGTCATATTTGTAATTTCAACGCACGATCAGATCAGAAACTATTGTTCATACTGTAACTAGCCTACTACTAACACATTAAACTGATACATTCTCCAACAGCCAGTGTCGATGGCTAAACCATTTCTCGTTCTGTCACTGAAGCAATGTCCAGGGAGGTTAGGACTTGGATGGGTGACCATTCCAATTCAAATACTCGTGACGCTGGCTATTTCTGGCCCCACCTGGGCTGGGAAGGTTAATATGAGTGAAAAGGACACTCTAATAAATATGGCAGTAATATGGTATACCTATGTAATGTGAATAATCAACCAACTATCCCTTCTGCATGTAATGTTTCAGTATGTGATGTGCGATTATATTTTTCGGCTAGCATGCACCTGGGTTCGATTCGCGGCAGCGTAGAAATTTTCTGCTCTGTACTTGGATGTCCGGGGTCCATTCATACCTCTTGAGGAAAAATGAGTAGCTATTTGTATGATTAACGAAGAGTGGCGGAATAACGAGAAATTATATGTATTTATTATACTATCGGGTTACAACCGCCGCCTCACCAGACCATCAAACACACACACACACACACACACCCACCAAATTACCACACCACACTCAATTACACGGCATAGCTCAAGAACAGCTCATCAGAATTTTGCGATCAATATGTCAAATAAAACCTCAGACCCTTGCCTGAAACTTTCTCACTTTGAGCTGATAGGTGGTCCCTTCAAATTTAGAGAAAAAATGTGATACAGTAAAAAAAGTAAAAAAACGTAAAAAAAAAAAATGTTTCGCCCATCCAATTTTTAGGACTCGCTCTTTTTCCCTCACATCTGGCACCCCAGTTGGAACATAATAAAATCCTTTCTCAGTGCACATCTGCAATATATGATCAACCTATACATAAATTGTTGGCCACCAGACAGTTACCAGTATGGAGAAAAAGTGAAAAGTGGCGTTTTTTTATGTAAAAGCGCCCCTTTATCCCCGGTGCACCAGCCGCGAGGGTAAAGGGGCGAATATTTCAAAGTCCTTTCTTATTTCGCACCCAAGACCTAAAAGTGACCTACATACCAAATTTCAGTACTTAATAGTGCTGAGAAATAGACATAAATGAGTGTCACGTGAGTGAGTGAGTGTTGTACGTGAGTTAGTATTAACTTTTGCATTAATATACATAGATTCACTTAATACTTATACATAAAAATGTATATGGTTGTTATGTGATCGAAATCTGGTGACTTGTAATGCTGACCTACCCACCAAAGTCCTGACATTATGACACAAAGAAAAACTTATGCATACCATAACATTTTTCTCCAAACTCTGTTCACTTTCTCTGCAAAGCTGCAATTTAACGATACCCATTTCAAAAAACATCAGCACCTCAGCTTAAAAAGAGGTAGTCGGAGTATCTCTCTCTCTCTCTCTCGCTCCCATCCAGGAAAGCTCTCACGAAGAGAGTGTACTCCATTTATCTTCTCTCCCTCCTTTTACTGTCTGCCTCTCCTAGCTCCTCCCCTTTCCCAAATTCCCTTCTCCCCTTTCCACCGCTGTCTCCCTCCCCTAGCTCCTCCCCTTTCTCAAATTCTCTTCTCCCCCTTCCACTACTGTCTCCCTCCCCTAGCTCCTCCCTTTTCTCAAATTCTCTTCTCCCTCCTTTTACTGTCTGCCTCTCCTAGCTCCTCCCCTTTCTCAAATTCTCTTCTCCCCCTTCCACTACTGTCTCCCTCCCCTAGCTCCTCCCCTTTCTCAAATTCTCTTCTTCCTTCCAATACTGTCTCCCTCCCCTAGCTCCTCCCCTTTCTCAAATTCTCTTCTCCCTTCCAATACTGTCTCCCTCCCCTAGCTCCTCCCCTTTCTCAAATTCTCTTCTCCCTTCCAATACTGTCTCCCTCCCCTAGCTCCTCCCCTTTCTCAAATTCTCTTCTCCCTTCCAATACTGTCTCCCTCCCCTAGCTCCTCCCTTTTCTCAAATTCTCTTCTCCCTTCCAATACTGTCTCCCTCCCCTAGCTCCTCCCCTTTCTCAAATTCTCTTCTCCCTTCCAATACTGTCTCCCTCCCCTAGCTCCTCCCCTTTCTCAAATTCTCTTCTCCCTTCCAATACTGTCTCCCTCCCCTAGCTCCTCCCCTTTCTCAAATTCTCTTCTCCCCCTTCCACCGCTGTCTCCCTCCCCTAGCTCCTCCCCTTTCCCAAATTCTCTTCTCCCCCTTCCACTACTGTCTCCCTCCCCTATCTCCTTTCCTTTCTCAAATTCTGTTCCACCCACCCCTAAACTCATTTTCTGCCCCCACTCATCTAATCTCCTTTTACCTCAAACTCTTCTTCCTACATATTCTACTTCCACTTTCTCCTCCCGAATATCCTTCCTCCCCCGACTCCTCCAACTACGCTCCCTCCTCCAAACTCTTCTTCCCACATCTCCTGCTTCCACTTTCTCCCCCAAATCTCCTGCCTCTCCCCACTCCCCTAACTCCTCTTCCCCTACCTCAAACTCTTCTTCCCACATCTCCTACTTCCACTTTCTCCCTCCAAATCTCCTGCCCCTCCCCACTCTTCTAAATCTTCTTCCCCTACTCCAAAATCTTCTTCCCACATCTTCTGCTTCCACTTTCTCCCCCAAATCTCCTACCTCTCCCCACTCCCCTAACTCCGCTTCCCTTACCCCAAACTCTTCTTCCCACATCTCTTGCTTCCACTTTCTTCCTTCAAATCTCCTACCTCTCCCCACTCCCCTAACTCCGCTTCCCTTACCCCAAACTCTTCTTCCCACATCTCCTGCTTCCACTTTCTCCCCCAAATCTCCTGCCTCTCCCCACTCCTCCAGCTCCTCCGCCCCACTCGCATCCTTCTTCCAGCGAGTTCTGTCTAGTGTTTCCATTAGACAAACACTGTTTAAATAAGGTCAGGAGAACTAGTACAGCGCTCGAAACTCTTTATGTGTGCCCCAACTAAGTGCATGTGGTTCTAAACCTTGACAGGGTGCGGCGTGTTGGAGGATACACGGAAAATTTAGGGTGCTTAATATGTGTACATTGAGTACATTCATATATATGTACGTTGATATAATATATGTACATTTGTAAATTGAGAATTAGGGTACAGAAGTTGATAATTGGAGTCATGAGCGTAGCCAAGATTTAGGAAGCTGATGAGGAAAATCAATAATACCTAGTGTTGCATACTACCTGGAATTTTCAAGGGGGGCAGCTGCTACCCCTGCACCCCCCTGGCTACGCCCATGATTGGAGTAGTTGGTTGTTACCATATTAAATTTGTGTTAATCACTTTCATGATGTCTGCTCAAACTCGCTTTACCAAATCTTCGCTGAACTTGGAACTTGAACCACCGACCTCCAGGTTCCAGGCGACAAGTCTCCTGCCTTATTGATCAAGCCACTGAGTTTTATAAATTTATATAGGTTGATTATAAATTAAAATAATAAAATTACCGAATAGAAATACCACAAAATAAAATCATTTATTATTTTCTTACAACATGTAACCACAAGATCGTCACTTCTATTGTACAACTCACTCTCATCAAGTAATATTATTACAAATACTAAATACACTCATCATCAAAAAATTCGGGGCAAGAAAAATTTCAAAGTTGAGGATTTTTTTAATTTTTTCTCTACATTCTGTAGTTTTGTGAATGACACGAAAAGAATGGTAATTTTGTTGTCAAGCAGGATCTATGTTTAGTTTTAAAAAGGTTTCACTACCTAAAAATAGAAAAATAAAATACTGCAGAAGGTCTAAATTCCATGAAAACATCAATTTTCAAAATCAATGTATTTTACTTTTCACAAGGTATTTTTTCACAAGTGATTATGATTAGTATTTGGTGTTGCCACCTCTCGCTTCAATGACAGCCTGCATTCTGTTTCTCATTAACAGAATAAGATTCCTCACGACTTCCTGAGGAATATCCTGCCATTCGTCAAGGAGTGCTTGTTTGAGCTCCCTGTGGTTCTGGGGGGGTGGTTTTCGAGCGCGGACCCGACGTTTTAACTTGTCCCATAGGTGTTCGATTGGTACTTATGATCGTAGACCAGGGTCAGGCAGACCACGGACAACAACGCCGCATGAGGACCGCTACATCACAATGACAAGTTTGAGAAATCGTGACATGTCGTCTGTTGAGATCCAACAAGTGCTCTCCACAAATCATGACGTCAATGTAAGTTCGTCAACAGTTAGAAGACGGTTGAAGGAGAAAAATTTAAGGCCAAGAAGGAAAGACACAGGCCCCAAACTCACCAGACGACACCGAGAACTGCGCTTGAGATTTGCACGAGAACACGTGAATTATACAGATGAAGATTGGGGGCGTGTACTCTTCTCGGATGTGAGCCGGTGCTGCCTGTATTTCAATGACAGGCGGAAAAGAGTATACAGGAGGCCTGGAGAACGCTTCATCCCCTATTGCATCCAAGAAACTGTGAGTTTTGGCGGTGGTTCTTGCATGTTCAGGGCAGGGATTTCGTTGGAAGGAAAAACAAACCTGGTTATCATCAACTGTGGAAGTGAAGGTGGCACTTTGACTGCAGTTAGGTACACTGACGAGATAATTGAAGAGCATATTGTTCCCTATGCAGACCAAGTCGGCAACAATTTCATCCTTATGCAGGATAACGCCAGACCTCACACTGCACGCGTGGTTACAGATTTTCTTCGGGAGGCTGGCATTCGCACGCTGGACTGGCCCGCCAACAGCCCCGACATGAATCCAATCGAACACCTATGGGACGAGTTAAAACGTCTTCTCCGCGCTGGAAAACCACCCCCTCAGAACCACAGGGAGCTCAAACAAGCACTCCTTGACGAATGGCAGGATATTCCTCAGGAAGTCGTGAGGAATCTTATTCTGTCGATGAGAAACAGAATGCAGGCTGTCATTGAAGCGAGAGGTGGCAATACCAGATACTAATCATAATCACGTGTGAAAAAATACCTTGTGAAAAGTAAAATACATTGATTTTGAAAATTGATGTTTTCATGGAATTTAGCCCTTCTGCAGTATTTTATTTTTCTATTTTTAAATAGTGGAACCTTTTTAAAACTAAACATAGATTCTGCTTGACAACAAAATTACCTTTCTTTTCGTGTCATTCACAAAACTACAGGACGTAGAGAAAAAATTAAAAAAATCCTCAACTTTGAAATTTTTCTTGCCCCGAATTTTTTGATGATGAGTGTATAAAAATGTGTGTTCTTTGTTTTATTACATCACAATTTTAGTGGTTAGCGCAGAATAATAAGACTTTTTATTTTAAATTAATATTTGTGTATCTTTTGTGGAATTTTATTTTTTATTTATCCCACCAGAAATTTTGATTAACAATAAATAAATTAAAGCAAAAACAAAGTACTATATTAGAATCAAGAGACTCTCATTCGTCCGAAATTCCTTTCAGGTATTGGAAGTAATAATATCGTTGATTTGGAGCCAATGCAAGTCCAGGGCAAAAACACAGGGAATACGGGAGAAATTTAGCGGTGGGGTCAATGAAATTTGCGAATTTTGATGTGGTGCAAATTTCTGGTTAGTACATAATATGGAGGAGAGATAGGATATTTTGACAAACTACTCTAATATTATGCCACCAATGGTAATTATTTTGATGAAAATTGTGTAGAAGGCACATTCTCTCTCCTAGTCCTTCTCTATCTCTCACTCTTCCTCTCTATCCCTACCCTCTCTCTCTCCCTCTTGCTCTATATCTCTTCCTCTATCTTTACTCTTCTCTCTCCCTCTTTTTCCCGCCTTTTCCCTCCCCTCTCTCTCTCTCTCTCTCTCTCTCTCCCTCTTTTTCCCTCCTTCTCCTTCTTCCTCCCCTATTCTCTCTCTTCCTCTCTCTGCCTCACCTCTCTCTCCCCCTTCCTAGAGATTCTCTCCCCCTCCGTTCTCACTCTTTCTCTCTCTCTCTCTCTGTCTTCCTCCTTCTCTCTCTCTCTCTCTCCCGCTTTTCCACTTTTCCCCTCTCCCCTGATCTTCTTTCACCTTAACTTTCGTGCAAATGCTGGACACGTACTGAATTTTATTCATAGCTCCACAATAACATTATCATATTCGAGCTGAAAATTCAACATTAATATGGTATTCAAACTCAAATACAGTAAACAAATAGAATGGAAGCGAAGCCAATAAATAACCGATGAAAATGCGGGAAGGAGGAGGAGAAGGGAGAGAAAAAATTGGGAGGGGGTGGGAGAGAGGAGGGTAGGAAGGAGAGTAGAAGAATAAGAAAAGAGAGGGGGAAATAGAGTATGGACAAAAACAGGGTTGTTGGAAGAAAAAAAATGTGTAGTACCTACCTGTTATATCTGGTCCCGGTAGCTCAGTGGTCAAGGCGTCCGACTAGTAATCAGAAGTCGCGGGTTCAAAACTCAGCCGGAACAAAACAAGTTTTCATCTCATTTGGGATCCTGACCACTGTCTTCGTCTTACTGCTGGAATAATGGGGCCCATTGGTCCTTATCCAGCAGTATAAATAGGCTAATATTATAAATATAGATATAATGGACTCGGATAAAATAGAAAACTCTTTTAATGGAGAAAATCTCATGTGCCTGCGTCACCTGTTTATGTGTATTAGACTGACTAGGTATATTAGAAATCTCCTAATGGTAGATTTTTTGCTCTGTCCCTTGGGTTCTATTACAAACAGTTATACAGGTTTCACTGTAATATATAAAATATGTGGAAATGATGCAATTCTCTGCCTAAGTATTCCTCACATTGGGTGGAAATGGACCCATGGCTAGGCCTTCTAGTCTCGCTTACCGTTCACCCTGTACAGTCACATTGGTGGGACACGGACACATGTGCTACACCACCCGGACTTCCTGTCCATCCTACTTATCCAACACCCTGTATAGTCACCGTGGCCGAGTGACTTACCACATTAGGTTTATAGGTTTACATGCACAGTGACTTGGATTCCTTTTTAGTAATGAGCAGTAGGTATAAACGATTCCAACCGACCCCTCTAGCTTGACCGATAAGGCGGCAGACTTGTAATCGGAGCTTGGTGGTTCAAGTTGAGCAAATAGTTAGGAAGGCAAGTTTGCGATATCACGACTGTGATTCATTCAGAATATATTATGATAACTCCTCAATAATGAGAGAAAGAAAACACATACATTAATAGTAACCAGTTGACTTTCATTGATTGCATATCCAAAAAAAATTCTAGTGACCCTATAAAAAAAGAGAGAGAGGACAGAGAGTAGTAAATACAAGAGGGCGGAAGGGAGGTAAAAAAGCTAATAATATAAATCAACATAGGATGAGCTTGTAATTAAATATTGAAATTCAATTCAGATAAAAATGCATGGTATGAGAGAAAAAGGGACAGAGATATACATATAGAGGACCATGGGGTTAAGGGGGAAGTATAGAAAGGGAGAGAGGGAGGGCCATAAAAATGTTAAAAAGAATGATAGAGAGACAAACAGAGAGAGAAGAAAGAGCTAAAAATAGGACCAGAGAGGTTAGAAAGGAAGGAAGAGCCATAAAAGACGTTAGAAAGAAGGAAAGAGAGAACAAAATAATAGGACCAGAGATGTTAGAAAGTAAGAGAGAGAGAGAAAAAAAGCTGTAAAAGAGAAGCAGAGGGGTTAGAAGTCTGGCTTGGGGACGTTAACCAGTCAGAGGACTAGTGTCTCGCAAGAGGACTATAAATAGAGAACGTACTTGCCAATTCCCAGCGGATGGACAGCAAAACCCCAGTACTGACTATCAATCTCAAATCAGGAAGTTAACACCGAATAGAATCAACTGGTCACAATAGATCTAATTAGGTCGCAGTGTTAATTGCAAGGGTGTCATTGAAAACCCTGCAAGCAGGTTGGATAATAATAAAAGGACCATCCAGTAGAAAAAAGAACCAGAGGTAAGAAGGGGGGGGGGGGGCATAGAGAAAAAGTTCGATATTTTATTCATTCTGGAAACGTATGAACTACTTGATTGGGATATCTCTCTGTTTCACTCTCTCTCAGTTTCATTCTCTCACTCTCCCTTGGTCTCTCACTCTTTCTATATCTAACTTTTTTCCTGAACTCTTTCCATTATATATCCTCCGTTTTCTCTCTTCCATTCTTCATCACTTTCATACACTTTTCCTTCCCCACCCACCCCCTCCCTGAATCCCCTTCTCTTTTATTTTTCTCGCTCTCCCTTTCACCCCCGGGGTGGTCTGATGTAGCCAACAATAAAAGTTAAAATTCTAAGACCCAATTTTTACTTTCCTTATCCTATAATAAGGAAAGTATTGTATTCGTCTAAAATTTGACCTACCCAGCTTTTCACATTTCTGGACGAATCATAGCCTCAGGATACCAAAAAAGTGGTTTTCAGCCATTGGTCCGTGCGTCTGTCTGTGTGTGTGTGTGTGTCTGTGTGTCTGTGTGTGTGTGAACAGGATATCTCAAGAACGGTAAGAGCTAGAGACTTGAAATTTGGTATGGTAATTAATTTTATACACCAGACGAACCATGAAACTTTTGGTTGAAATCGGCCGCATTCTGCGGCCGCAGGGCCGCAAATATTGGCCGCAAGCACCGCTTCTTTGAATTGGTTAAAGATACAAAAAAAGTTAGAGAACAACATTTTCTCAAATTAAAAAAATAATAGGGGTTCACTCTGATCATTTTTTTGATATCTTTAACTTTTTGGAAACCGGCCCCAATTTACCGATATTGTAGGGGGACCCGATTGGACTAACTTTTTTATTATTCATCCTAGATGGGGGTTGTGACATATCAAATTAAATGATTTTGAAGTGCTGATCACGAATTTGGCATTGATTTTTAGTTATCTGTTACCGTTCAGTCACCAGTGGCGGAATTCGACTCCTTTTTGGGAGATAAGGAAAGTCGTGTGATGTTTACACCAGATTTTTTGCATCTGTACTGGAGTTATCGTTCCAGATACAGACAAACGAAAGACAAATCTTCAAGTAGGTAATCGAAGTTAAAACAGCACCGCTCTGCTTTAGGTCAATGATCTGCTGATTTTTTATCTGACTCTCTCTCTCTCTCTTTGTCTCTGTCTCTCTATCTCTTTCTCCCTCCCCCTCCCTTCCTCTCTCTCACTCTTTTGCTCTATCTCTCTGTGTTTCTCCCTCCTTCTCTTTATCTCTCTCTCTGCATTTCTTCCTCCCCTTGTTTCTCTCTCTTTCTGTATTTATCTTTCTCTGTGTTTCTCCCTCTCTTTCACTTTATCTCTCTTTCTTTCTCCTTCCCTCTCTCTATCTTTATCTTTTCTGGGTTTCTCCCTCTCTCTCTCTCTTTATCTCTCTCTCTTTCTCTCTTCTACTCTTTGTCTCTAGTTTTTGTAATGTTTGCTCTTCTTCATAGTGTAAGTTACAACTTTGTCTCTTTTTGGTATTGCCATATAGATCTTTTTATCTCTCGCTTTCTTTACCACTGACCTTTTTATTTATTTTCAGTCTCCCTTTGTTTTTATTTCTATTAGCTATCTATATTTTTCTTTTGTTTATATTCTTTTTTCATTGCTTTGTTTCCTTCTTATATCACCCTTTCGAACTGACCTTTTGTCCGTTGTGCAACGACCTCAGAATGTGGTAGACTCGTAACCTGTAGGTCGGACGTTCGAGTTCTATGTTCTGGTAATTTTTTGGAACATTTTAGTGGTTTCGATATGATTCTTGTGATTGACACCAATTAAAAAAAAATTATAATTTTTTTCAAAAACGAACACACCACTTCCGATTTCTAACATTCATATTCCTGTCTTGCCGTCTCTCTGTCTCTTTGCTTTCTGTCTCATTTTTTTCTTTATTTCTTTCATTATCCCATACTGTCACTTTTTTTAAAAACTTTTTTTCCTTTTTTTCTCCAACATACGAGTATATTTACCTTCGTCCCTTCTCACTGTCCGGTGGACTTCAGAGCTGACACGGTGACAGTATTTAAAACAACGTGTGCTGTGCAAAATAAAAACCTGTGTTCCCGAGGTAGGTTGTGACTTTCCTGTCAAAATATTCTTATATGACGTCCATTTGCCTTAAAAATATTTTTTAACACCTAATTACTAAATTGTTCAAAATAAACACACTCGAGTAATAATCTTTGAAATCATTGCACATTGCATAACCACATAATTGTACGGCGCGCATAAAAACTTGTTTTTAATTCGTGTCGTTTTTCAACTGCATGGTCATTTGGTCATACACGACGGGAATTTTATCCTTAATTCGTAGGAAACTTACAAACCTGCTATCCACATTAACCTTACCCAGCCTGAGTTGGACCGGAATGCCAGTATCACGAAGTTTTTACCTCACTTTGCTTCGGTGATCTTACGAGAACCGGTGCATTCAACGCGCCATCGACGCGACGTCAATATACAACTTGTATATAATTGTGATTAGAAAGAAGCGAAAGAAGAGAGAGACTGAGAAAGAAAAAAAAAGGTTATGAAGTGGAAAAAGAGAGGGAGAGAAATGTGAGAAAGAGAAAGAGAAATAGATAGAGAAAAAAAAAGAAGAGACAAAGAAAGCGAAAGAGAGAGAGAGTTATTTAGTCAAAAGGTAGCGCACGTGTAATGAAATTTTCAGTTTAAATTTAGATAATATCCCAAAGCAATTCCTTTACAAAGGTATTAAATTTGTTTTCAGATAGAGTTCCTATTTACGGCACTGCTTGTAGATGTAAATGATGTAAATATTATGATAATAACGCGCTCCGAATATTATTAACGATAACATAATATGAAAATTGTAAAGGGTTGAAGCACCCTCACTCCTCTTATCCCTTCCACGGGTTAATACGCATCTTGCCATACCTCCAGAGACTACCTGGGTTACTCTCTCTCAACTAAACTGCTCGTGGGGAGAAAACCGCCGAAAAAAAGGGAAAATAGACTGCCAATTATGGACACAATACTTCCTCATGATTGGTTCACATTGTATACACGTGGAATTTTTGAGAAAAAAAAATTGTTTACACGTGCAATTTTCCGGAATTCTGAAAATATTGAGATCGGAGCAATTTTTTTTATTCGAAAACGACCACAATATTTCAAATTTCTAATATTACAAATTTTCGAAGTTTTTTTTTTTTTTTGATGGTCGAGTATTTTGTATTGGATTCTGGATTTTTGTGTTTGAATCCCACACATGACCTGTATTTTCCCTCGTATAATTAATAATTATATCGATTTCTTCATACATAAATAATTATTTTAACAATGAAAAAAAAAGGAAACAGGAAAATGAAAAAGAATAGAAAATATATAAAAACGTCCTAACTAAAGGGCGGGGTTATTGCCTATGGCAATCTCTTTCTTCAATCTGGCAGTACAAATAAATGTGTATTCATTATAGAGCTGTGTATCTCTATAATTATCTTCTGATAATAATTAATACAACGTTACAACATAACAACTATTGCGAGACACAAAAAAACTCTCAATTTTACCTAATTTTTTATGACGTTTTAACAGAACGACCATCGCACGAGAATCTCTAATAACAACTTTCTTGTTTTCCTAGTATTCACGAAATCTAGACTATAACCCAGATTTTCATTCCTAAAATTAGATTCTCCAGAGTTTGGATAGACTTTTTATCCCTAAAATTTCCTCCTCAGTTAGGATATTACTACAACCGGAGGGTTCAAAGGAGTATGGAGGTCTCTTCTTTGCCATGTCTTCTTCTTTACTTTGCCTTTTCCCGGATCTACTTGAAGTCGGCAATATTATTCCATGACATCCTTACAGATCTCTCTACGCAGTGTAACAGAAATACATGTCCATTAAATACCGCATGTTGGGGGGTTTCATTCTCTAACAAAAATTTCAGTTAATCACTTTTGTGATATCACAACTACTCCAACTCGCTTTACTAAATCTACGCTGAAACCGGGACATGAACCACCGACCTCCAGGTTACAAGTCTGCCGCCTTATCGATCAAGCTACTGAGGTCGGTTTCTCTAACAAAAATAGAAGTCAACGTTTCCTTCTTCAGGACATGATAACGAAAGTTCAATAAAAATCTGGTTAGGGGTGTGTCCTATAGAAAGGAAGATACATTTTTTTGTTGGAGAATGGATTCCCCCTAAATTGATCTCTTAAACATGAGGTTTCAGTATGAACATGCATTTCTATTACTATACACTCTATATTAATTTAGAGTGTAATAGATATGTATTTTATTTCTAGATATAAGAGGGCACGAATAGCTCAGTGGTTAAGTACTCGCTTGGCATGCGAAAGGTCCCGGTTTCGAACCCCCGCGCCGACAAAAAATTGTACGAAAAATTTGGATACAGTTGTTTGTAAGGGATACCTTTCGGTGCGCTCGTGTCCACCCAGCACCTAAATAGGAAGTATTGTGTCACTTTTCGCCCATCAGAGGGGAGCCAAACTACGGGATGGGCATTATACGGGTGCTTTTAAAATAAACCCTACCATTATGCAAAACTTCATCTCTTTAGGTAGTCGGGAAGTGCCTCATAATTTTGATGATCTGTCGTCAGTCAATGACAAAATTGCAAATTTTATAATTACTTTCCTCTGAATTTTTTTGTTTTTTTTTTAAGTGGGGTTTAACGTCGCTTTCAACTGCCATGGTCATATCAAGACGGGGGTTTTACCCTCCATTCGCAGGAAACTCACAAACCTGCTACTCACATTGACCTCACCCAGCCTGTGTGGGGCCGGGAAAAGCCAGCGTCACGAGAATTAGAATTTGAATGGTCCCCCATCCAAGTCTTAACCTCGCTGGATGTCGCTTAACTTCGGTGTTCTGAAGGGAACCGGTGTATTCAACATGCCATCGACGCTGGCTTCCACTGAATTTTTTTTGCATAGACTGTTGAAATTGCCAATGTTATTAGGACAATTTTTGTTCCAAATTTCATATCTCTATGATCAATTGAATCGAAGATTTATGAGGGTGTGAAAAACCGGGTGAATCGGTTCGTGTAAAGATACACTGCCGTGCTTGCTGAAATTTGGCCTAGCGCACTGCCGATGCCGTACGCTCAGATGTAATATCCATCCATAAGTATCAAATTACATATTTCAATCTGCTAATTTATTTGTACTTTGTCATACATTGTTAGTTAGTTTTGTGTACTCGAAAAAACAAAAAACAAAAAAAACTTGAAATACAATCAATGTAATTGCGAATATCCTCGTTGAGATTTTTTTTTTTTTTTTTTGCTCTTTTATTCAAATCACCATTTTATTTCGCTTTGTGTACACAAACCATACTTGTCCATTCGTACATAAACCTAATACTGAATAAATATTGGATTTATTCAAATAAATATGTCTACCAATTATACAGCATATAAATTATCTTTATAAAACAAAAAACCATTGCCAGAGTAATCTAATGAATATTGGATTAATTTTTTTATACAATCATATTGATTATTTACTGGCCGGAAGAATTTCCTCTTTTCTACTGGGTACCGAATGCCAAGTCATTATTATTATCTGACCTGCTTGTAGGGTTTTCACTGAAAACCTTAGAATTAACACTGCGAGCTAATTAGATCTATTGTGACCAGTTGATTCTATTTGGTTTTAACTGAGATAGTCGGGACGGGGGTTTTACCCTCCATTCGCTGGGAATCGTACCAGCTACCCACATTAACCTCACCCAGTCTGGGTAGGGCTGGAAATGCTAGCCACACGTGTTTGGATGGAACAGAATTTTCATCGAAAAGTCTGCCCCAACCGGGAGTTGAACTCGGGAACTCTGGACTACAGACAGTAGTCACAACCATTACGCCACGGAAGCTGACTTCTGGAATCAATAATGACAAGTCATTCTTGATTCAGATTTTCCACCAGTTCAGTTTTTCTTCTCTGTCAAATAAATTGTTTTCACTCACTACATTATTAATTCGTATATGATTAGTTATTTTTTTATTTAGCATACCATACATATCAATTTTATTTTAATATTATTATTTCGCAAACTTAATAGTAAAAAATTTCTTCTACGTTTGGATATCATGTATAAATGCATCAGGATCACCAGTAGTTTCAATACATCTTCTCTTGATTCGTAGAATGCCCATATATTATGATCTTTTCAAATGTCTTTGAGAGGGTGGATCATTTTTCTTTCTTTTAAATTTATATACTTAAAATTTTGATGATGAAAATTTTGAAAATTCGACCAGGCTTTTCAAGCTATACCGGCGCGTGCCCGGACATAATATCAATTTTATACATTGAATGTCGCGAAAATATTGAGGGACCGGAATTTTTTTTCTCTTATGTCTAGGTCTTATGAGAAGATTCCTATCTCATGTCGAGGCAAGGATCGTAATGCAGACACGCCCAGACTCGATATCAGTACGAAGATTTAATAATAACAATAATAATAACACTCTCTAGTGGAAGGTAACCACCAGGCGAGGTTAATACTCATAGCACTTTCTACCACCTAAAGCTCAGAGTCTTTTTATTATGTGGTCACTAACTCAAATTAATGAGGAAAAATTCATGCACTGGGTGGGATTCAAACCACCGGATCGCTACACTACCTGGATTACAAGACTAGCGTGTTAACCACTTAACTACAGGGCTCTTTCGAACTTCAACTTAAAGTTTTTTAACTTCAATTGGTTAAAATCAACCATCAGGAGAAGTTCGAACAATCCCAACCCCAGGTTGGAAAAGATATTAAAGGCCGATTTATGAAAAAGGATTAGATTTAGAGAGAAACAAATGTTATATTTATTATAAGAAATATATAACAAAGATGCTGTCAGCATTTTTGCTGATTGCTAGTACACAGCATATCCATCAGTTAATACATTTTTTTTTCTTCCTAGAAACAATTTTTTTTTTTTTTTCTTCATTTTTTTTTTTTTTTCTGTTTTTTTTTGCTTCTTTTTTTTCATGCTCCGTGGATGTGGTTATGAATGATGTGTATTGAATCTTTCAGAACTGTCTCACACATTTCTTGGATTTGTTTTGGTGTTATCATGAACTGTTTTAGTGCATCCAAGTGGACACTATCGTAAGCCAATGATTATGCTAAGCTACATAATCATTGGCTACATTATTAGAAATATTACAATATTATTTCCCTTAAACTATACTACACAAGGAATCGACCTGCTAAACATTTTGTACTCCTCCAAAATACACCATCTGTCTGCTATTTCTCGGAAAATTTTAATTCACAAACGTCACTGAAATTTTCTGGAAACAGATTATTCAGCAAAACAGCTCCTTCGCTTGCCAAATGGTAATTCAGTTGACGAAGTCAAGTTAGATGCCAATGTCACAAACAGAAGAGTATCTCAGAGACATGACTCCCGTCATTCCAAGTTTTTTGGAGAAAATTTGAAAATAATGGGGAAGAGCGAATAAGTGGAAGAGAAGATAAAATGTAAAGAGAATTGAGATGCTTTCTGTGTTTATCTTTCTCTCTATTTATTCTTATTATTATTACAATACAGCTCCGTGGTGTAACGGTTGTGACTACTGCTCGTAGTCCAGAGATCCCAAGTTCGATCCCCGGTCGGAGCAAACTTTTCGAAGAAAATTCTGTTCCATCCAAACACGTGAGGCTGGCATTTCCGGCCCTATCCAAGCTGGGTGATGTTAATGAAATGAAGTGTAATCATGGCATTGCACTTGTTTATGCTGAACTTTAATTGGATTTCATTCAGCCAAGCGTTAACGGCACTCAAGTCCTCCTGAAGCAGACGACTGTCATTTTCGATGGCATACAGGAGATATCTTGAGTGCCGTAGGCATTCCCCAATACCATCTATGAGCACCGCAAACAGAAGGCCGGATAACTTTCAACCATGGACTACGGACGAAGGAGGGAAGGGCTCAGATAGTACCCCACCAAAAAGCACCTGCTGTTTCCTTCTCCGCAGATATGACGCAAAGAATTTTGTCAAATCTCCGGAAAATCCGAACAGGGCCAGCTTCCGAAGGAGCACGTCGTGAGACACCTGGTCAAACGTCCTATGTATGTCTGTGTACACTACGTCCACCTGTGCCTCGCCACTGCCCAGGGCCCGGGCCACAAAAGTGTGAAATTCAGTTCGATGTTGTTGAACGTCGTTGTATAAAACCATGCTGGGCGGGTGAAATCCTTTTCTATACATAATTTGATATATGAGAGAAAAGACTGCTTTCAAATATTTCAAATACTGTCCGATTCAAGACTAGTCTGTACGAAGAAAAATCATTATTTTTGGCCTTTTTAGATATTTGGTGTCACCTAAGTGACTTTAAAAAGGTCAGAAGTAGGAGAGAGAAGAAGAATTATGTACCTCCGTCAGTCATAAGTACCCCCCCACCCTCTCCTTTACTTACGTACGTGCAAACTTATTCGCCCACTTGAATATTTATTTAGGTTCATGCAATGCTCGAAAGAGATCATATTGAATTTTATATTCCTCATATTCCAGATGAAAAAAATATATATTCCATAATAATAATTAGTTTAAAAACTGTCACAAGCTTTTAGTCATTCATTCAATGCTCGAAAAGTTCAACAAACTTATAATGCACATCGCTAGTTCCTCAAATTTCCTCAACTTTACCTTTGAGTTTACGGTGCAGTAAGTTGAAATTTCAATTTGTTAAATCGAAATTGAGGAGTGAGTGTAGTGACCGCAAGGGAACATATCTCGGTACTGTTCTATGCTTTCAAACAATATCAGTCTATTTTTGTAGAGCAGATCGTGCACTGGTAGTCAATAGGTCAAGGCGCTACTCAGGTAGCGTAGAGATCCGTTGGTTCAAATTCCACCCAGTGCATGAATTTTTCCTCAGTGATTCGAGTTTGTGACCATATAATAGTAAGTATTTTTTTCTGCATCAATTAAGAAAATGACAGCAAGTGGTAGGTTGCAGATAATGCTTTCAGAATTAACCTCGCCTGGTTGTTACCTTACATTAAAGAGCGTTATTATTATTATTACTCAAATTCTTACAAGTTAATGTCTCTTTACTTTCGCATAAATTATAGTGCAACGCGGACGTTTTTTTTAAATGAAGTTGCAGCAAGTTTTTTTTCTGTCTAGACGTGTTAAAACGTTGGGTACAATTTCAGAAACGTCATTTCAGTAGTGTAAGGGGGAGGGGTTTTCTTTTAAGAATTAACGTTTCAGTGGTGAGCTAAGGGTGTTTTGCACAGGTCGAATACAGCGGATACTTTTTAGGGAAATTAAAAATATAGAGCGCGCGATTAACTCAGCGGTTAAGCACTCGCTTGCCATGCGGAAAGTCCCGGCTTCGATCCCCCGTGCCCACAAAAATTTGTATTTGAATTATTTTTTCTGCATCAATTAAGAAAATGACAGCAAGTGGTAGGTTGCAGATAATGCTTTCAGAATTAACCTCGCCTGGTTGTTACCTTACATTAAAGAGCGTTATTATTATTATTACTCAAATTCTTACAAGTTAATGTCTCTTTACTTTCGCATAAATTATAGTGCAACGCGGACGTTTTTTTTTAATGAAGTTGCAGCAAGTTTTTTTTCTGTCTAGACGTGTTAAAACGTTGGGTACAATTTCAGAAACGTCATTTCAGTAGTGTAAGGGGGAGGGGTTTTCTTTTAAGAATTAACGTTTCAGTGGTGAGCTAAGGGTGTTTTGCACAGGTCGAATACAGCGGATACTTTTTAGGGAAATTAAAAATATAGAGCGCGCGATTAACTCAGCGGTTAAGCACTCGCTTGCCATGCGGAAAGTCCCGGCTTCGATCCCCCGTGCCCACAAAAATTTGTATTTGAATTATTTTTTTCTGCATCAATTAAGAAAATGACAGCAAGTGGTAGGTTGCAGATAATGCTTTCAGAATTAACCTCGCCTGGTTGTTACCTTACATTAAAGAGCGTTATTATTATTATTACTCAAATTCTTACAAGTTAATGTCTCTTTACTTTCGCATAAATTATAGTGCAACGCGGACGTTTTTTTTTAAATGAAGTTGCAGCAAGTTTTTTTTCTGTCTAGACGTGTTAAAACGTTGGGTACAATTTCAGAAACGTCATTTCAGTAGTGTAAGGGGGAGGGGTTTTTCTTTAAGAATTAACGTTTCAGTGGTGAGCTAAGGGTGTTTTGCACAGGTCGAATACAGCGGATACTTTTTAGGGAAATTAAAAATATAGAGCGCGCGATTAACTCAGCGGTTAAGCACTCGCTTGCCATACGGAAAGTCCCGGCTTCGATCCCTCGTGCCCACATAAATTTGTATTCTTAATTTGGATGCAATTGTTTGTAAGGGATACTTTCCGGTGCGCTCGTGTTGACCCAGCACCTAATTGGGAAGTATTTTGTCACTTTTCGCCCATCAGAGGGATGCATACTACGGGATGGGCAGGCTACAAAACAGACCACAAGCATCTGCAGTAGCTTATGTTTCTTGACTACGAAATAAAAAAGGCTGTGAAACACATAAAAAAAAAACAGAAGAAAATCCTTAGTCTTGAGTTGAGAGAGATGAAAGTATATATTGTAAGTGAAGGAGATAGAAGTATTTGTTTAAGATATCACAACTACTCAAACTCACTTTACTAAATCTACTCTGGGAAACCGGGTCCCGGGAATTGAACTACCGACCTACAGGTTACAAGTCCGCCGCCCTATCGATCAAGCTACTGAGGTCGGTATAATATTGAAAGAGAGATAGTAGTAATTAGCGAGACAAACAGAAAAAATTACAGATTAAGCGAGATAGTGAGAGAAAAGTAATGGGGACGAATAGAGAAATAAAAAAAGGAACGATAGAGAGAGAGAGAGAGAGTATAAAAGAGCTGGAAAAAGCAAGAGGCGAAGAGAAAGAAAGAGAGTTGAATGAAAAGATGAGAATGTAAGTTTAGAAAAGCAAAGTGAAAAAAAATACACTCAAAAACACAATGCAGAAAAAATAAATAACGCCGAACGACGAGGAAAATAATGGCCAAGGAGGAGAAGATAAGGGTCGAGGAGAAGGAAAAGATAAAGTAGGAGGAGAAGGAGAAGATGGAGTAGAAGGAGGAGAAAGAAGAAGAGAAGGAGGAAGAGACGATAAAGTAGAAAGAGGAGGAGTAAAAGACATGCTGAAATGGGTAGATAGTGAAGTGGAGAGGTCAGGAGGAAATAGCAGGAGAGAGAGGAGGATACAGAAGCGCTATAATAGAACGCAGAGGATAATTTCTAAGAAGAAGAAGGGACAAGTGGGTGGAGCAAGAGGAGTTTGAGGAAGAAGAGGGCGGGGAACTGAATGAGAAAACTAAGAGGCAAGAGAAAATGAAGGCAACTAAGTAAAAAACAAGAGCGATAAATCTTTTCAGCACCCCCAGCACCATGTAAGATGTTGTGCTTGCAATGCGCGTTGATTTCAAAGGAAAACTCGACGGAGATGAGGGGAGAATGAGATTGTTGGAAGAAGAAAAGAAAACTCCACCATCTCCCAGACAAGTAGAAAGAAAAACAGAAGACTGCTGAGCGCACAGAAGGTAACAAACACACAAAAGAACGGAAAAGGCACAGAAGAAGAGGAGGTGGAAGATAAGAATAGAGAGGAAGAATAGATGGAGAGAGAGAAAGACAAAGAAGAATACCGGGTGTCCGGAATACATTCTGGAAATCGTTAATATTGCAACTGAAAATCTACTACAATAGATTTTTTTTCAAAATCGGTTCTTTTTTAAGAGGGTAGCCATTTTGTGATTCACTTCATTGACCAGAAACACTAGACTTCTAGTGGAATAATATTGCTGCTTTTGCCAAAAAAAAAAATCTTGATTTTCCGTCAAAATTACTATAGATCATATTTTTGACTGCATCAATGAATGAGTTCTAGCAATTTCATTAGACCCTGTAGAAAAAAGACAATTGGACATTTCTGAAACCGTTCGCTGTTGGGTGAAGTGCGGGTTGAGTCACTCGGAAAACTGGAGAAAGGGGCAATTTTTTTGCCTTTTTCAAACTTCAGAACTTTCTATTCGGCTTTTTCGCACAAAGGAAGGGATAAAAATTATGTTGGCAAAGTTTTTAATAAGTTAAATTTAAACCGGAAAGTTGCACACAATAGACCAGGTACCTCGAGGCATCGTGAATAATTGGATTATTGATGTAGAGCGTTTGAAAGAATTCCGGGAGAAAAAAAAAGTTTGAAAACAAATCGTTTTCAGAAATTATAAAATAGAGATGAAAACTCCAATTTGCTAAGAGAATAAATTACGATCTACTTACCCGTAATGTGAAGGTACTTTTTTTTATATCTTTCTATAGAAACTGTAATTTTTAACTTTTATAAACAAAAGGAAAATGATATATATTCTGCGAATAATGACAAGAGGAGCTTTTTTTATGCTTCTGCCATACCAACTTCAATTCTTTATTCTACCTGCATCAAGAGTTATCCATCTAAACTTTCTCTCGTTTTTGTGCAAGTACTTTGTGTGGATACGAAGCAAAATTATGTAGATTTTCCCATGGCTTGTGAACAATACTTTTCTTTTGAGAACTAGTGGTTAACACGTGCTTCGTAAAGGTTCGATTCCAGTTCTCAGGGAGACACAAAATAGAGCAAATTTCTGTGTACTGTCATCAAACCGAACGAATCTTTTAAAAAGATATATTTGTTGTTGTATTGCAACATCAAAAAAAATGTGACTCAACATAATTTTTCTATTTTTTTACCCGAACTGGGTATTGAACTATCTATCAATAACTAAAATATGTATAAAATCTAAATGATTTGTGTGAAGTTTAATTTTTTCCGAGAAACTACAGTGCTTGTATAACGGTAAATATTCGTAGTCTCTATCTATTTTCTTTCATCGAAAAGCTAATGTTGCGATGAAAAATAGTCATTTATTGTATCAAAAATCAATCATTTAGTGACGAAAGATAGTAGTAATAACTCACATCCCCTCTCTCTCACTCCATGTTACAGAAGCCGCCATCGACAGCCAACCGTCACACAACTACTGGGAGCAGCCGTTCACGCAGCCATACTTCGACAACTCCACTCGCCGGGACATCACGACCACCGTCGGCCAGACGGCGTACCTCCACTGCCGAGTGCGGAACTTGGGTGACAGAGCGGTGAGTGATGATTCTAGTCCCTCAACCAGAAAATATATTTAAAAAATACTATTTTTTGGCATTTGTTGGCAAGGCCATTCCATACAGCCATTAAAAAAAACACTGCCAATTACGGACACAATACTTCCTCGTGATTGCTTCACATTTTAAACACGTGCCAATTTTGAGATTTTATAGAAAATTACTTGTATCTCCAAAACGGCTCAATCGATTTTCTTCAAATTTGTTTAATATTGTAAAATATCGTTTTTTCTACATTCTAAATTCAACAAAAAATTCTGTATCGGCAAGTCGTGGTCCTTATTTTTTTACTCAGCTACCATCCATCCAGTCCACTAACTTTTCCACCCCACGTTCCTTGTATGTACCAAACAGTCTTTTTAAAAATGATAGAATAGGGTTATAGGTTATAGAGCATCAAAAGGGCTCTAAATTGAATGGTCCCCCCTCAACCCCGCCAAGTTTGCACCTCGCAGAACGTTGCTTAACGTTCATTACTCTCTTGTATTCAACGTGGATTCAATAAGCTTTTATTATAAATAGTCAGAAGTATTTTTTGTAATTTCGAAAAAGCTCATGTTCCCAGAATTTCACTATCTTTCGCTTCATTTCGTTTGAGATTATTATTTTATTTCCTTGATTTTTTTCTGTTCCTTTCATCGCTGAATTTAGAAAAGTAATTGAAAACACGAGTTTGATCAAATTTAAAACACCACTTTCTTGTCTGTCCAATTTGTTCTCTATGTTTCATCTGTAATCTTACGACATTGAGAATTAAAAATAAGATTATTTGAAGCTACCGTCAATGGAAAGATGATTACACTACTTCTTCTTTAGTGACTTTAGTTTGAATGGGTCATCATTCAAATTAGAATTCTCGTGATGCTGGATGCTCCCCGTCCAACCCACGCATCCAGGCTGAGTGAGGTTTATGTGGGTTGTGAGTTTGTGAGATAGCCGAGGTAAAACCCCACTCTCAATTGAACTAGAAGTTAAAATACGTTAATCCCCCAAAGAAGTAATTGTTACAATGGGATATACATTTTTAAAATTCAAACTAAAGAATCAAGAATAAATCACAGAACAAAATAAAAACTAAAGTACAAAAAAGTAGCATCACAAGAAATCTAATAATTTTGCCCCATATTTACCTCGATGATTTATTAATTGGAAGTACCGAAGCTATCAGTGGAATTGATTAATCTGTCTTATTCAATAATCTGAGTCAGAACGTGCGAACAAACACCTGTCGAAATTTTCAGATACCCCGCCCTACCCTATTCGTTCGTCTATCTTCTTATTTTCTATCCTCCTTTTCTACTTCTCCTTCTCTTTGTCCATCACCTCTCCTTCTGTTTTTACCTTAATTCTCTGTTTTCCATGGCCAAGTGCCCCGGTTTCCATTCAAATAAACACGAGAAAACATTCTCTTGTTGTAGAGAGAGAAACATAAAGGGGATGGAGACAGAGAACATGTGTCTATCGAAAGAGAATAAACAGTTAGAGGGATAGAGATATGGAAGATGAGAAAGAGGACAAGTTGTTATCGAAAGAGAAGAAAGAGGATAAAGGGATGAAAGAGTGAGAGAAATTGAGACAGGGAGAGAAAGATGAGGACGATAAGAAATAGAGGACATGTTTTTCTATCGCAAGAGAATAAAGAGAATGAATTGAATTGAATTGAATTGAATATATTTCTTTATTTTACAATAAGTTTAGTTACATACAATAATCTCCTAAGCTAATATATAACTTATTGGGAGATGTCTCTTCTCCTTAATGCTTGCTAATAAATGTAAAAAAAATGACCAATTTCTCATTGGGTGACCATTTTTAATTTCTATTATCATTATTATTTACATAATTATATTTTTCTATCTACTAGGTATTCTTATCTAATTAATAAAGTGATATGAATAGATTGAAAAGTATATACTAGGTATAGTACTATATTCGCAAAACATTATCTCTTATTTTTTGCCTGAGCCTTATTTTATTGTTTTCTTCTAGAAAATCTTGACAGTAAGTATTAAGTAGACTAGGTACACGGTATTCTAGGATCCTGTCCCCATACTGAACTGTATAGACCCTAGGTCTCCTGAAGTGTTGTACTCGTAATGCATGGGGTTGATCTGTTCTTTGTCGGTATTTGTCACAGTGAAAGTTTGTGTATAGTAAAACAATTTTCGCAAGTTGCTCAGGTGATGGGCACTGCACTTTACTGGTAGGTTGTCCAAATAGCAGTTTGACAATTTTCCTCTGTAGTTTGTTCAGTGGATCCAGGGCAGTTTGTGGCGCAAATGTATACAGTGTGACTCCATATCTCACGAGTGAATCGATAAGTGAAAAATATATAGTTTTTCTAGTTGTTCGTGGAAATTTATCAGCATTAATTTTTTGAAATTTATAATTTAAAATTCTCAATTTTTTACAGAGGTTTATCACATGTTCTTTCATATTGAATTCATCATCTATGTACACTCCGAGATATTTGGCGTTTGTTTTAAAGTCGATCTGACGACACGTGCATAAGCTGTCGTATGTTTTGTCGGCGAGGCATTTCCGACTGTGGCAGTATAAGTTCTTGTGCGTACTTTCCCTCTTGCTTTTATAGCCCATGATAATGGCCTCTGTTTTTGCTTCATTGAGAAATATATGGTTATTGTATAAATATTTTTGTAAGTTTATGAAGTCTCTCTGGGCGTTCTGTATGGCTGTGTCGACATCATAGTGGGTAGATATAATACAGCTATCGTCGGCGAACATTTTCAATCTGCCTGTCCTCTCCACGTACTTGACATCGTAAGTATATACATTGTACCAGGTCGGGGAATTCACCGCCCCTTGAACTAGGCCCTGCTCGACCGGCTGCTCCTCACTCACGGTGGATCCTAAGCGCGTGACCTGTCTTCTGTTCCTGAGGTAGTCCTGGAATACCGGGTGGTGTATACCGATGTCCTTGAATTTCTGCAAGAGGAGCTCATGATTTATGGTGTCAAAAGCAAAGGAAAGGTCAAGTAGGAGGACCACCACACATTTCCTCTGGTCGAGAGCCAGGTTGATCTCGTCGGCGAATTCCATGAGTAGTGTCGTGGTGCTCCGCTGGCTCTGGAACCCGTGTTGGAAATCTGGGATAATTTTATTTGTCTCTAGGAACTTGGTCGTTTGTATGTTGATGTGTTTTTCCAACACCTTCTCTATTATAGGCAGAGACCCAACGGGCCTATAATTTTTTAACTCATCTGCTTTCCCTTTTTTAAAAAGGGGGGTGATACATGATATTTTACATAACGGTGGAATTTCTGCTTTTTGGATCATGAGATTCACAAGACGTGTTATGATAGGAGTAAATATGATTGTGTTGTTAATTATATCCAAACTTCGTATTCCATCCATGCCTTTACCTCTTTTTTTGAGTACCTTCAAAATATTTTTTGTGTCTTTTTCCGACATTTTCCTTAGGTACATACTTACAGTGTTGCAATGTTTTTCTTCCTGTCTCATAACCACGTCCAGAAGAGGCCCGGTATTGGTTGATTTTATATTTTTTATTTGATCAATAAAATTTGAGTTAAATTTGTTTGCTAAGAGCTGTAGATCAGTTGTTTGAAAGTTTTGCTGTATTTTCTTTTCGAGTGGTTCTTTAATTTTTCTGTCCAAAGCCTCGTTAATAAGCCTCCAGGTTTTCAACATATCTCCGCTTGCATCTTGGAATACCTTAAAAAAGTATATTCGTTTTTCTTTTTTAATCAAATTTGTCGTAAAATTCCTTTGTTTTTTATAATCCTCATAGAAAAACAGGTTGTTTTTATTTCTCCTCCATCTCTGGAGTAACATGTTCTTGGTTTTTATTTCACGCTCCACCGCTTGGTTAACCCATGGGAGGGAGCAACTGTCTTTTTTTCGGACTACTTTTTTACAGGACTGGTAAATATGTTCAAACCTTTTCATTACTTCTTTGTGTAATTCTACCGGGTGGTCGTATTGAATCAAGCTCTCCCAGTTAGTTGTTTCGATTTTTCTTTGTAACATAGCTTTATCTAATATTTCGATGTACTCGGGATTCTTATTTCTCTTGTAGTTATTATTTACCTTTGAAATCCTTAATGCTATGAAGTAGTGATCTGCCAGTTTATCCTGAATTATCGTTGATGTAGATAAAAATTTATTTTGTTTCAGTCTGATATTGATATGATCTATACAAGAGTTGGTAGGTCTACCGTCTAACATTTCTTCCCTCGTCGTTTTCTTAATAGTAGGCACCAAATTATTGTTACTCAACACATTTAAGTAATTAGAGTTATTACTCGACCTTTTCAAAACACAGATATTTACATCACCTATCATTATGATATTATCATCCTTCTTTGTTCCATGCTCCAGCCAGAAGTTCAGATCAGCTAGGAATTCATCCACATTCATCCTAGGAGGTCTATAAACTGAGACAAGTGTAAATTTAACATTATGTTCTACATGAGTTAGTTGAAGATTTATATTTTCAGCTGCTGCGAAGTTATAGTTCAAATTTTCTATTTGTATATAATTTTTGTAAAATATGAGGATCCCTCCTCCATTTCTTACCTTCCTGCATTTATTAATCTGTTCAAAATTACGCAGTTGATAACACAAAGCTTCCTCTTCTTTAAGGTTGATTTCCGTTAATATCAGTACGTCCATCTGGGACAGTAGGTTATTAATTTTTATACAAAGGATATCCCAGTTTTTTCTCACGCTTCTGATGTTTATGTGTAGCAAGGACAAAATTTGATCCTGTAATTTACATTGCCATTCACATAGATCTTCTAAAATTTCACATCTTGGTACATTATTTTGTATATTTTTTAAAAGTATTCTAGGATTATTCATAAGAGTTGATTATTTACATACCGATGTTAACTATTTTTTTTTTTTTTTTTTTATATATATAATATACAATTTTACAATTTGGCCAAGTCGTCTAAACTGCTGATTGTTAAGATGTTGGACTCTGATGTCTTCTTGAGCAAGATTTTACCATCCTTGACCCATAGGTAAGAGAATTGTTTATCTTTTTTTATTTGGCCAACTCTATATAACAGATTCTTTTTGTAAGGAGACAGAGATTCGTTTATAAAGACCTTTGACTTTTCGTTCTCATTATATCTCTCTAACTTATTAAAAACTTTTTCTTTTTTGATCTTGTTCAAAACCTCATTTCTTGCACTTTGAGATCGGAACTGCACAATAATACTCTTTTTCTCTTGTGTGTTTTCTCCATCTTTAAAAGTTTTTGTAACAGTTTGGGCTCTGAATTCAATTTCCCCCGGGGAGTATCCTGATTTATCTAACACAGTTTCCATCAAAATTTTAGGGTCGGTATTTTTGTCCCTCAAACCAGAAATCTCGATTTTATCGTTGTATTGTTTTTGGTCAACTTCGTTAACCAGTATTTCCACGTTTCTTAGCCTGGTTTTTAGTTCTTTATTTTCAGTTTCACTTTTTTCCAACCTTTTTTCTAATAAAATTAGCTTTTGTTCCAGCGTTTTTACAGATATTGTGCACTCGTCTATTTTATTACCATAAAAGTTGAGTGTTTCCTCAAAGTCTGAAAACTTACCAAGCATCGTCTTCTCCGACTCAGAGAGCTTATTTACTATTTTTTTCTCAAATTCCTCGAACATTTTGGAGAGTACCTCCTCTAACCCGCCAGTGACATTACCGCTGCCGAATGATTTTGACACCATCGGTGAGTTTTCCTTGCTTATCCTCTCCGTGTCCAACTTGTCGTTTTTGGCATCTCTGCAAGGACCACAGACCCAAGCAGCTCTTCTGGCAACCCCCATGGACCTCCAAGAGCTTGCAGTCACCGTTGAACAGTCGAAGTGGTAGCTGTTGCTGCACTTCATACAGGAGGTCGACTCCAGCTCACCACCCGTCGGCAGCGCCAGCATACACTTTGCACAGTTCATTATACAGCTTCTGATAATTATAGTAGATAAAAATGGGTTAGAGACCACAGCTGTTCTTATTTATTATAATTAGGGGGAGCAAAAATATTTCGGAATGAATGAGATAACAACAAGATTAGGTAAATTTTATCAAGATAACTGATAAGCTGCAGGTAGGTCAGAGTTCATTCACTTCATTCATTCAGTTGTTCGATAAAATCAATATTACGAGGTCAAGATCGTTGCTTCAGTTAAAATGTTTCGTAATTAGGTCGAAAAAATTAATCTAAAAATTAATTCAAATTTTGGTGTTAAAATTTGTTGTTGTTGATTTTTATTTTGTGTTTTTTACTTCGATTCGTAAATAGTCTGTTTTTTTTTCCTTTTCGTTTTATAACTTTCTGGTTAAACAGCTGATAATGGCGGTTCGGTTTTCAAAAAATTAATTAAATTATATATGGGCTTATAATTTCGATTGAAAGTGACGTTTAAAAGCTTTTTCACTTCAATACCAGTGGTAATGTTTGAGAGTTCAACACTAAATTACTTTTTTTCCATTTATTTATTATTAATTACAGTTTATATACAGTTTATTTAGTGAAAATCCACATCA
Source organism: Bactericera cockerelli (assembly GCA_024516035.1). Classification (NCBI taxonomy): domain Eukaryota; kingdom Metazoa; phylum Arthropoda; class Insecta; order Hemiptera; family Triozidae; genus Bactericera; species Bactericera cockerelli. Next base: position 18,487,989 of record CM044962.1, on the reverse strand, counting down.
CCATCACGACACAAAGGATGTGAGGTGTCGGTTCGGAACCCGGTGAGTTTTTGATGAATATCTTTAGAAATACTTATTCAATTCTCCAGAACTAAACTTTCACTAGTACACAATCGTTAATTTAAATAAATAAACACTTTTCAATGGGGTTTTATCGACTATTTCAATTAAGATCACTAATATAATAATGACAAAATTTTGCTGACAGGTTTGTTTACAAGCCGAAGAGAGAAGGTGAAAATGTTATCGAAAGAGAAGAAAAAGGATAAGGAGATAAATGAGTAAGAGAGATGAAAAGAAATAAAAACGAAGACGAAAAGACAAGCAGTTCTTTTCACGTCTTTCTATTGCTTCCTGGAATTTTATTTCTGACCAAGTGACCACTGATCACCAGCAAAACTTTTCAACCAGAAGAATTACAGTCAGCAACCTTCTGTGTTACCAGCAATCAATCTTGACTGGTTTTCAAACTGTAAAGATGTTCATGCTGTCTGTATAAATGTGGCCAAATTTTCTATTACTTTGATCTTATGATGGGTTCAGGTAGATGTGCCCAATTTGTTAAATTTGATTATTTCAAGCCCTTCTAATAAGGTGTCTTCTGGTGTGGACCAGGGTAACTATTCTTCTCTTCAGTCTTTTCTTCAACAAGTGATCACCAATAAAATTCTTTTTCTTTCCAGATCTTCGCTGATAACGTCAAAATATATCAGCCCATTACTTCTTTTCTTTCAGCTTGAATTATTATGGTTATTATTATTCAACACTTTATTAGATATAAATGAACATATCTACAGTACAAATAATTATTTTAACAATTAAAAAATGGAAACAATATGGGTATACAATAAAAATGAAAAAGAATACAAAAATATATAAAAACATATGTGCTAACTAAAGGGCGGGGTTATTGCCTATGGCAATCTCTTCCACCCAACTCTTCCTGAGTTTTATCCTCTATTCACTGGAATCTTACAAACCATATAACCACATTAATCTTACCCAGCCTGGGTTGGGTCGCGAATGGCTATGGTCAAAATAGTCATCTATCCAAGTTTTAAACTTGCTCGACGTTGTTTAACTTCAGTGCAAATCGAGAACTGGTCGTCGTTACAGAAAGCTTCCTCAATCATATCACTATTAGTATCATTATTATTTCATTACAAGAAAATTAAGTTGATTTATAATAATGATGTTGAATCTGTTGAAGAGAGAGAAGAGTTTATTAAATCTTTTCATGAGAAGGAAGAGTTTGTTGAATCTATTGAAGAGTAGGAAGAGTTTATTGAATCTGTTGAAGAGAAAGAAGAGTTTATTGAATCTGTTGAAGAGAAAGAACAGTTTGTTAATCTATTGAAGAAAAAGAAGAGTTTGTTGCTGATGGTGATGATTGTACTAAAGAGAACTCCTGTTTCACTCTGCCTCCCTCCCTCTCATTTTATTTCATTCCCTGTTTATTCTATTTCCACTCCAGATTTTATCGACTGCCTTCGAAAAGCAAGCTTGTCCTGATAGTAATCTGTTTAGAATATAATGCGCCATTTTCTATTCAAAAAGTGTTCGTTTGAAGGATATTTAAAAAAAAAACTTTCGTCTTCTTTTTCTCTCCCAGGGGTTGTTAAACAATGGCGCCCAATATTTTGTCATGTATAAATAATCTGTTTCGTGTTAATATAGGCCGGTTGGCTGGCGCTACTTGCGCTCGCCTTCTGGCGAGCTTGATTGATTTTTTTTTTTTTTTTTTTTTTTTTTTGGGTTTAACGTCGCTTTCAACTGCATGGTCATATCACGACGGGGGTGTTACCCTCCATTCGCAGGAAACTCACAAACCTGCTACCCACATTAACCTCACCCAGCCTGGGTTGGGCCGGAATGCCAGCATCACGAAGTCTTCACCTCGCTGGACGTTGCTTAACTTCGGTGATCCAACGAGAACCGGTGCATTCAACGCGCCATCGACGCTGGCTTTGAATTGATTTTTGATTTGCGGAAGAATGCTTGGTTGATTTTTGGCGAATTTCACTTATTAGAACAAACCATAGATCTCACCGCATAATGGAATAGGGTTATGGACAAGATCGGAGAACAAAAAGAAATATGGCTACTAATGACATTCAGATTGATTTAGTAAAAGGTGTTAGTTTGTTAAGCCAGCATCATTGGCACGTTGAATACACCAGTTCTAGTACTGTCACCATAGTTAAGGTTTACGGCATGTGATGCTGGGTACCATCTACCCGGCCCGACTCAGGCTGGGTGAGGATAATTTGAGTAGCTGGTTTGTACGTTTAAAGCAAATGAGAGGTAAAACCTCCGTCATGATATGATCATGTGGTTGAAAGCGACGTTAAAGCACCAAAAAAAATATATAAGAGTAGTGATTAACACAAAGTCGTCAAACACAAAAAAATAACAATTTTTGTTGTCTGATAAATTATTACTCTTACTTTACTTTGATTTCACGTTGGGCACCCCTGAATTTGTTTACCATATGAACATTGCCTCTTATTTTCCTTTTTTATTTCCCTCCATTTTGATATTCTTTTTCAAATAGAACATTTACACAAAAGTACACAGATACACAACGTACGATTTTGATTTTTTTACGACAGCACGTATTAGAGATGGAAAACTTGTTCATGTTCAAAGCTTTCGTCATTTGGCAATTCGCCCGTCATACATCAAGTTTTGGGTACACCAGTTAATATACTCGTAGTTAAATCTATACTTATAAAAGAGAGTTTCACTCACTGACTGACTGATTCATCACTGTTTCTCCGAATTGGTAAGTCCTAGGAAGCTGAAATTTGGTGGGTAGCTTTGTCTTACATATTATATATTCACAATAACATGGTTTTATAACATTTAAACGTATCTGATTTATCAAAACATTAGAGGTATCTGATTTATCAAAACATTAGAGGATGGAAATTTTTAGTTTATTAGTTACCATATTTGTGTTAATCACAATCGTGACATCACATCTACTCAAATTAGCTGTACCAAATGTCTGCTTAACTTGGGACTTGAACCACTAAATTTCAATCAGGAATCTACAACTCCGCCACATTATGGATCAAGCTACTGTTTAGACTTATTACTTTCAAGAATATCTAATATTCAGATATTGGAAGTTTTGTTTTCTTTTTTGTAAAAATAATTCGAACTCAAACAATTTCATAATGTGTAGACCTCCTAAAAGTGCTGTGCAACTTTTGTTTTGTATAATAATGCGTGAAAAACATGTTTAATAAAATATTATTGATCTATGATATTATAATATTCACAGTAAAAACTCGTAATTTATTCAAATATAACTTTATTACTGGAAAAAAAGAAAAGTTGCAATCGTTTTTGAAAATGTCAATTCTCGAATGATGGATTTTCGAATGGCCATTTAATTCGTTGGCCGAAAGGGAACTTGAACATTACACACCTCCACCACAAGATAAAAAACACATAAAAAAAATAAAGTAACATTGAATTAGTCTCATCATGGACAGAAACGTTCGGGAGGTTTAGAAAGTCTTCCAGATCTTGTCAAAGTTGTTTTTCCAGAATGGATGATTGTGTTGTCATTCTGAGTAGGTACCTCTTTAGTAGTTTGACCTTGATCTAATTCTGATGGATGAAAAGAATGTGAATCCTCATACAATGATATATCTGAATTGTTATCTGATGAGTCGTAATCATCATGATGAGTTAATACATTTGGTGAAGAACTGGAAAGTGGTAAAGAAGTGGGAACATTTTCACTAATAATAGTGTTATCATGATGTGAACTTTGAGAGTCAGTACAGTAAAAATTTGGATTAGAGCCTACAGAATTAGGGAAAATTTCAGTAGAGTTCTCATGGTTTGAACTATAAGTAGTGAGAGTGTCAGTAGAGTTGAAACTTGAACTAATGTCTAAATTGCTGTTAGAATTATTATTACTTACATTTTGATCAGAGTCAATGACATAGTAACCCGTTGGTTTGACTACTGTTGTAGTTTCAGCTACTTTAGTTTCAGCATTTACTGAAGAATAATCAAATGGTTTTACCTGATTTACATGGCGTTTAACAATAACACCATGTTGTACTTCAATCAAATAAGTCACAGGACTTAGAAGTTTTACGATCTCACCTCTGCACCAAGATGAAGTGTTACCTTTGAAGCATTTGACTAGAACCTTATCACCGATCGCAAATACAATATTCCTTCCTCCACGATGGTTCTTCACTTGTCTCTCATGAGCTTTCTGAACATTATCTTTAACTATTGAAGACTTACCGCTATCATCAATATGATCGTTGGGTCTCAGTTTATCGAACTTTGTCTTGAGTTTCCTACCCAGATGTAGTTCTGCAGGTGAAGTTCCCGTTGTACAATGTTGTGTACTATTATAACTCAATGAGAAGTTCAATAGTTCTTCATCAACGTGAGACCAATCACATTTTTTTAGGAACCTCTTTACATTACCTACCATGTTCTCTGCTGCTCCGTTAGATGCGGGATGGTAGGGAGGAATTCGAATATGAGAAACACCAATGGATTTCAAAAAATCCTGCATTTCATGACTGCAAAAGGCTGAGAAATTATCAGTGACAATTTTACATGGAATACCCCAAGTTGAAAAATAATTTTTTAATACCCAAATTATTTCAGCAGTGGTCGTATTTCTAATGACCTTGGCATATAACCATTTTGAGTATGCGTCTACAATAACTATGAAATTCTTACCATGCATGGGACCTAGAAAATCAATATGTAATCGATTAGCTGGACCATCTGGCCAAGGCCAGTTTTTTAAAGTAGCCTTGGGTGGATTGGCATTTTCCTTTAAACAAAGTTCACAATTTTTACATACCTGTTCAATATCTTTGTCAAGAGTAGGCCACCAAATATAATTCCTGGCTACAGATTTCATTTTACATATTCCTAAATGAGTATAATGAAGGTCGTTCAAGAGAATACTTTGTAGAGATTTAGGTACAACAACTCTGTGACCCCACATCAGACATCCACTTTCTAAATATAATTCATTGCGCCTGAAATAGAAAAGTCTAAGTTCGGATTCAGCAAGCTTGTAGGATGGGGGCCAAATGCCAGAGCTAACATACTCAATTATTTTTTTCAAAATAGAATCTTTCTCAGATTCCTTTCTTACATCTAAATAAGAAATAATGTTAACATCTTGTTCAATGTTAAAAAGAAAAGACATCTTATAATCGTCTTCACTTTCAGTCTCTGGAACTTCCTCGTTCAAGGGTAACCTGGAAAGCATATCAGCAATATTGCTGGAACTAGTACAGTATTCTATCTCAAAATTGTAACCCATTAGAAATATTGCGTATCTCTGAAGTCTGCTAGCTGCCATCACTGGAATTCCTTTATTTGGATGAAAAATCGAAACTAGCGGCTTATGATCTGTCCTCAGAGTGAAATGTTTGCAAAAAAGAAATTGATTAAATTGTTTTACAGTATAAACAATAGATAACGCCTCCTTATCAATTTGCGCATAATTTTTCTCACTAGCATTGAGGGTTCTGGATGTAAAAGCAATAGGTCTCTCGGAACCATCCGGCATTTTATGAGCAATCACGCCTCCAATACCATAAGCACTGCTGTCACATGATACAATGATATCTAAATTGGGATTATAATGAGTTAGGACTTTGGCAGACAGAATCATTTGTTTTACCTTCTCGAAAGCATTATTTTGTGATTTTGACCAATAAAACTGTTTGTTCTTTCGTAAAAGTTCGTATAGAGGAGAAAGAGTTGTAGACAAGTTAGGTAAAAATTTAGCATAATAATTAACGAATCCAAGGAAAGATTTGACTTGAGTAACATCCTTGGGAACTGGAACTTCTGAAATTGCTTTCATCCTCTTCTGAGGAATGGAACACCCATGTTGTCCAATTTCATATCCAAGGAACTCTACTTTACTCTGAAAGAGGTGACACTTATCTTTACTCAAAGTGAGGTTACAATCTTTGAGTCTATCAAGAACCTGTCTCAAGCGATCTAAATGTTCAATCTCAGTCTTACCCGTGATGACAATGTCATCAAAAAAAGCTCCCACTCCAGGTATTCCTTGAATGATGCGAGTTTCAATTTCCCTGTTAAAAAGACCTCCAGAAGATGAAATACCAAAAGGAACACGTTTATATTTAAACAAACCTTTATGAGTGTTAATTGTGGTAAGAAGTTGAGATGGCTGATCCAATTCCAATTGTTGATATGCCTGTGACAAGTCTAACTTACTCCAAACTTTACCTTCACCAAGTGAATTAATAATGTCGTCCACCCGTGGAACTGGAAATTTATCAACATATAAATGTTTATTAATCGACACTTTGTAGTCCCCACAGATCCTAATGGAATCATTAGTTTTTAAAACAGGAACGATGGGTGAGCTCCATTCACTGGTTTCAACTGGTTCTATAACATTAGAATTTACTAAATCATCAAGGGCTTGTGATACTTTGTCTTTTAAAGCATAAGGAATCTGTCTTGGTCTATGAAATATGGGTTTAATATTTTCATGTAAATGTAAAGTAAATTTCTTTTTGTTGTAACAACCTAGAGAATCAGAAAATACTTCGGGGTATTGTTGTCTTATGTCGTCTTCTGTGATTTTTGAAATGAAATGATGATCAAGTGAAATATTTAGATCTTTAATCCAACCCCTACCAAGTAAACATTGACCTTGTG